>VFSX01000045.1:185000-220000 GCA_016618255.1 Chlamydomonas sp. UWO 241
GACAGAGAGATAGAGTGACAAGCCAAGGCCGAGGCCCGAACAGGGGGCAGGTGACAGAAAAGAAGGGCGGGCAAAGCAGACTAGTCACAGGATGGGGTCACAGGGTGGGGTGGGTTCCATTCCGCTCGATTTCATTCCATTCTCTCGTACATATTGCTTGTCAACGTGGGCGGGGGGATCAAAACTGTGATTGTTTAATGCGATTGCGGGGGTCGTGTTCACGCCCCAAATTGCCATTTTGTGACGATTGATATTAGTTCATCAGCTTAGCGGGGGGCGGGGGGATCAAAACAACAGTCATTCGCAAAGGTCAAACCGCACGGGCGGTGTGTGTTCCAACCAGCACAGCACCGCCACCATGTTCCAATTCCGCGTGCCCGTTCCATTCCATTCCGCTCCTTTCCATTCCACTCCATTCCACTCTTTCCACTTCACTACATTCCACTCCTTTCCTGTCCACTCCATTCCACTCATTTTCATTCCACCCCATTCCACTCCTTTCCATTCCACTCCATTCCAGTGTTTTCCACTCCATTCCACTCCGCTCCCAAGTCGGTTCTGTCAAAGGTTTTGACGATTCATCCCGGGGCCCATTGACTTTACCCGCTGGGCCCCGCATCCGCGTCCTCTCTCCGCGCCTCACATGTGATTCAGCCATACATGTGGCCACAAATAACACAGAATCATGGTTCACCGTATACCCGCAGGTCCGCGTTTCCGCGCCCTCCACTCCCCCAGCGTCCTCCACCCCCCCCCAACGCCTCCCACAACAACCGCGCGTGCACTGGCTGGCTGTTGACTGTCAGATCAACGACCACCAGTCATTTTGTTTAGGGCTCCTGCGAGCCATTGGGAGCCATTTGGCTACTGACGATCCCATCAGATAGAGCTCAGCCAACCAAGCTGCTTGATGATCTGACGATCCCATCAGATAGATCTCGTCAAGTAACAAGTAACACGGGGTTTCCAGCTAAGCAGGCTACTCTTCTACAAGAGACACCCGCCGATACTCCAGCACACTTAAGTACTAGAGTACCGCCGGCTCCCAGCCGATAGACTGCCGCTCCCGCCGGCTAGACTACCCCAAACAGCGGTCTCTGAGAGACATGTCTGGCAAGGAGCATATAGGAGAGGACCTTCCTCAAGGTCACAGTAGTGGCCTTGTGGCCAGTCAAGCCAGCAGAGCCGACTGGCGCTGACTGGAACGGTCCCCCGCCTGGCAGTGCACGGCTGTCCAGCTCTCGTTTGCATGGGGCTCAGCCGCCCCATGCCTCATGCATGGCCAGGTCCCACCCTCCAGGGGTGCATGGACGACAGAGTTGTCATGGAGGCTGCCTGAAGACCTTCCAACGCCAGTCACCGGCAGACGAGCGACGCCGAGGATGAGCGCGGTGACGAACGCTGCGATTGGTGAAGCGGATTTACTCTGTGTTGCCTCGGCGGTCGCCACCGCTGAAGCCGTGATTGTAGCCCGCCTCCACGGGCAGCCATCTTGACCAATGTCCAGCATGCATTGACGGGCGCCAGCTCCTCGCTCGTCGATCAACTCGTCGAGATCGGTGCCGCATGGCGTCCTGCATGGGGGGAGGATAAGGGCCGTCTCCCAGCACGGGCCGCGGCATCGCCGCGGCTATTCGCCAAGCCATGGCAGCGCCGGGCAAGCCGCTCCTGAAGTGTTCCACCGGGGGCAGTCTAGCAGGAGCCGGGCCAGTCGTATTTTACCCCGCTCGTCAGCGGCACGGAGATCCTCGTCACCAGCAGCGCCGCATTGCTGGGTCCAGGGCTCGGCGACGATAACGCGCCTCCGTTAATCGAGCCCCAGTGAAGGCAAGTCAGATCTCGTCAAGAGCTTGAAAACGACCTGTATTTGATGGTCAGCGGTCAACGCTAAGGCAGCGGTCAAGGCGGTCAACGGTGACGTTGGTCCGCGCGCCGGCTCCCAGAAAATATATCTTAAAAAAACTGAAAACAAAATCACGGACGACCACACACACCTGCAGGGCCGCGCGTCTGCGTCCTCCCTCCAGTCCCTCCACGCCTCCCACGTGCATCAGCCATACTTGTTTTCAGTGGACATTCACATGACGCTCATGACGGTGTTTTCTCGACCCCTCCCCCCTCCACACACCCACCACGCAGGGCCGCGCGTCCGCTTCTTCCCTCCACTCCCTCCACGCCTCCCACGACCGCGCCCTCTCCGACGCACCCCCTGGCGGACGGTCCACCAACGCGAGCACGGAGGGGCTCGGAGGTGTGTGCGTGTGTGTGTGTGTGTGTAAGGGTCGGCGGTCTATATATAGCCCTATATGGTTGTAGCCTATATATAGCCTATATATAGCCTATAGAGCGCGGGACGCCAGTTATATAGGCTCCAAACGAGGATCCCGCGGCGAGTGTGGGGGCCGCAGAGGCCGCGAACGGGCCTCCCCGCGCGGCATCAGCGAAGTACCGGGACCATGCGATCCCAATGCATCGCCGTGAGGCACGGGAGGTATGTTGGATGCCTGCAGCGTAGGGTGGGTGTATTGGGGTTTGCAGCGCAGTTACAGTTACATCGGCTTTCCAGCAAAGACTACCTCTAGTGCTAGTACCACCGCCTAGACCCAAGTCCAGTTCTGGCCCTAACAATTACTTGTGAGGGGCGGTAGCCACCAGCCGGCTGCCTGCCAACGTGAAGTCCCAGAGCAAAAAGGAGAGCTATTGTGCGACGCCTCCAAAATAGGTCCTAACTGCTTCTAGGGGATAGGGGGTCAAGTGGCGCTTGCCAATCTACTTGACCGCCGTGGTGGAGGGGCCGGCGCCTGAGGGGCAGCCGGACCGTACACCACGGCTCTCCACCCGACCCTATCCTGAGCACGCTCAAACGCCGTGTCCGAAAAAGTCTTCCAATCAGAACGAGTGCCACTAGTTTCGCCTAGCTGCTGAATCAGTAGCTTAAGAAAATAGTGTCGGGAGGAGGCTGGAGGCCGGCCTTGCTGCCGAGCCACATCCATTGTGCAGTCAAAAGTCGTACGAGGAAGACGAGAAGCCGGCATGCGCATCACATGGCCTAGCCACTGCATTGATCGCTTTGCCAAAGGCTCTCAATTGGCTCAGTGTCGCACGCCTGCCGAATATAAGTTAATCTGTGCCGGTCGACCAGGCGCACACCCAGAATGCGACGAAGGCAGTTAGAGTGGGCAACCTCCAATCGAGTCAGTTGTGTTTTAGTAGGGGCCCATGTTTCGCAGCCGTACAGAAAGTGGGGCAGCACGAAAGTGTTGTAAACCCGCATCTTAGACTGCACTTGCATCTTCTTGCTGGCCCAAATCTTATCAAGACGCAAACACGCCCAGCGCGCAACCGACACGCACACCGATCTGCTTTTCCACACCACCACTCTGGGTTATCCAACTCCATAGATACCTAAATGCAGAGACGGTCTTCACTTCACCACCAGTCAGCGCAAACGTGGGCAGATCCGCGTCAAAATCTGCTGGCAAAATCATCACTTCTGTCTTGGCGGCGTTGATTTGCATGCCAAAGCTAGAGGACACTTTGTCAAGGATTTTCAGCATAAGCGCCAACTGAGCTGGGTCATGCGAGAACAAACATAAATCGTCATTTGCAGCGCGTGTAGTGTCGATACGAGAGCGTGCGACTCCGCGTCTCCGCGTCTCCTCCGCGCAGCCAACGTCTTGTATTGCTTCTCACGCCTCGGAAATAATTCCAACAAATATTCGGAGCGCGGTTCCGGGTTCCTTTAGGGTTGCATATAATTGTCACACTTTCCAAAAACACGTTTGATTTTTATCCAGGAAATTTCTTTCGTCCCTATATAGGGTATAGCCTATAAATGGCCACCCCCACCCAAGTTGGCCTCATAAGTGTCACAAAGTCGGACAATGCATGGAAACACAAAGTTAGGGACGTCGTTCTCGGCCCAGGGGGCATCCCCGGACCTCATTCCACCGCCCAGAGCTTGAAAAGTGTACCATTTAGTTCGTGTTTGACGGGCGTTGCATGACGTTGTTTGTGCGCGCGTCCAGACGCCGAAATGTGCCGCCTCACTTGGTGTGCTTTCAAGTGAGGCAGCACTTTTCGGCGTCTGGACGCGCGCACACACAACTTCACGCGACGCTCTTCACACACGAACTAAATGGTACACTTTTCAAGCTCTGGGCTGTGGAATGAGGTCCGCGGGGTGCCTCCTAGGCCGAGAACGACGCCTCCGAAGTTTGGAATGTTCACACACCTTGGGCGTCACGCAGACGAGACCGCGCGCTTCGGCGCTCGAAGTCAACCTTATTGGTATACGTAGCAAGCTCGCGGCAGGAATAAGGTCCGGGCATGCAGTTTTGGCCGCGCATGGTGGCCGGAAAGTTGCATGCGCCCATGCAGTGGGGGCGCCCCTCCCACAGCGCGCACGCCCCCGCCTCTCCCCAGACCCCGCGACGGCCCCACAAGCCTAATATCATCCCAACACACATCTTGGGTGCCGCGGGTGGCGGCGGGGTGTCGTTGGGAGGCCGTTTGGGCGTTTTCGGAAATGTCAGCCTTGTGAGGCCAACTTGAGTGGGGGTGGCCATATAGCCTGTATAGGGCAGTCTGGCGGGCCAGGACCCTATATCGACGAGGGTTTTGTGTGTGTGTGTGTGCACCTGCAGGCGGACGGTCGACCAACGCGAGCATGGAGGGGCTCGGAGGTGACTGTGTGTGGTGTGTGTGTGTTGTGCGTGTGTTTGTGTTGTGCGTGTGTGTATGCTCCTCCTGTAGGGCACACTTGCAGGGCCCGTTCGCACAGAACCACCCCTTTTCGCACGCGGTACGGCTATGGCAGGGGGTACGCATGTGAGGGGGGGGGGAGGAGATTGTTCCTTCCCTTGGACGCCTGTGCTGGCGTGTGAAGACCTCGCGTGCGTGCATGGCGGTGTGTGTGTGCGTGTGTACGATCGATTCCCCCAGTGATTTTCTTTCCGTCTCTTCACAGCCATTCGGCCGTATTCTGGCTGTACTTTGAAATTGCACACAGCTCCACCCATCCAGTGGATTATGAGTCTGACAAGCCCTTCAGACAGAGCTCGTCAAGAGCTTTCAAATGACCTATGCATGAGGACAAACGGTCAACGGGAGGTCAACGGTCAAACTGGTCAAATCAAAGTCCGGCTGTGGAATAAGTCATTGAATACCATGAAAAAGAAATCACTGGAGTCCCCCCCCCTGCCATCGCCACTGAACCCCGCCCACCGACCGTCACCACTCAACCCCGCCCACGACAGGCTTTGAGGTGCGTGCAGTGATTTATTTTTCGGCTCTACACCGCCATTCGGCTGTATTCCGGCTGTACTTTGACCTTGACACAGCTCAACCCACCCAGTGGATTATTATTCTGAAAGCCCGCCAGAGAGAACTCACCAGCAGCTTTCAAATCTTCTATCTCTGAGGACAAACTGTAAACGGGAGACCAACGGTCAAAGCGGTCGAAGCAAGCGGCTGTGGAATAACTAAAATTCCTGAAAATAAATCACTGGGTGTGTTAGGGGGACACTTGACCACTTGGCCACTTGAATGAATGCCTTCCACCGCCTGATTAACTAAACCCTAATCACTAAATCCTAAACCCTAAGTTTAGGGTTTACCCTAAATCCTAAAACCTTGAACCTTGAACCCTAAACCCTTAACCCTTAACCCTGCACCTCCACCCCGCCCACGACAGGCCACGGCGGCGGTGGCGGTGGGTCGTCGTACAGCGGTGGCGGCGGCGGGCATGGCACCCCGAGCGGAGGGGGCGGCGCAGGTGAGCGCGTTCGCCACGTGGGCACCAACACCAGGGATCCTTCTTTCGGCTGTGCATGGCACGCACACCCCTCTTTGATTAGGGAAGCAGGCATGTCTGTACTGTGGGAGCGGCGGCAGACTTGTTGCCGAAGCCTGCTTCGCCACTTGCCGTAGTACTTACCACTTTGCCTTGCCGCCATTTTTGTAAGGGGGGTATTTGTTTAGAATTTGTGCCGCGTTTTTTTCTAGTTTTTCCCGTTCTGATGTCACTTTTGGCGTTTTATGTATTTATTCGGCTATTGTTTTTAGAAATCGACCTTGCCGGCACGTCCCAGGCACGTCCTCGGAATTATCTTATCGGCAAGGCAAAGCGGTACTACCGTACAGGGCTTGAGTCTTCGGGGGGGGGGGGGGGGGGGAAAAATGATAGCTTAATCGCTCCGCGGGGGTATTTTTTGCCAATTTGACGCCCCAAATCGCGATTTTGATCGATTTTGATGTCTTCAGCTTCGCGGGAATGTCCAAAACAAAACTGATTTGCGGAGGCTCAGGCCCTGTACGGTATGGTGATGTAAGACCACCGCGCAGCTGACGGCGGCGCCGGCCACCACGGGCAGCCCTCCGCCCCCCCCCCCCCCCCCCCGCTGCACCTTTGCTGAAAACTCCAACTGTGTAGCGGCCTTGTAATTGAACAAGTACAACGTGGTTCTAATTATGGTACCAACGCTGTGCTTGCTCACATCGACGCGCAGTTGGCGGTGCCGGCCCCTGCCGGTGGTTTTATTTTCGGGATTTCGAATTAATTATTCCACAGCCGGATTATTCTTTGATCACTTTGACCTCCCGTTGACCGTCTGTCCTCAAAAACAGGTAATTTGAAAGTTCTTGACGAGCTCTATCTGCCGGGCGCGTCAGACTACCAATCCACTGAATGAGTCTAGCTGTGTTCACTGTCAAAGTATAGCCAGAACACAGCCAAGAGGCTGTGTAGAGCCGAAAAGGAAATCACCGGACCCTGCGGTGGTCAGCCCCACCCCTGCAGCACCTTCGCTGAAGACCCCCCTTGAATATAACCTCCATTCGCTGAAAACTCACTGTCGCTACCTTTGCAACGCGGCCCTTGTAACGTCGCAAGGGCTGCCAGTTCTGACTGTGTAGCAATGCTGCAATCAGTGATTTCCTTTTCGTGAATTTGAATCCATTCTTCCACAGCCGGATTTTGCTTTGACCGCGTTGACCGTTGACCTCTCCTGGACCGTTTGTCCTCACACATAGGTAATTTGGAAGCTGTTGACGTTTTCTGTCTGGCGGGCTTGTCCGACTAACAATCAACTGGATGGGTTGAGCTGTGTTCAAGGTCAAAATTCAGCCGGAACGCAGCCAAGTGGCTGTGTAGAATCGAAAAGGAAATCACTGGCTGCAATGTGCTTCACACCCACCCGAGTCTGAACCCTAAACCCTAAACCCTAAACTGCAGGGCATCACGGCCAGCCTCACCCCCCGCTGCACCTCGCTCTCTCCCTCCCCTACTTCCATGACGGACACGACCACGGGTGCCGTCACCACCGCCTCTCCCTGCATGGGCCACTGGGCCAGGCTGCAGGTGGGGGCGGTGTGTTTGTTTGTGATGGGGGGGTGGGGGGGAGGAAGGTCTTTATGTGTGTGTTGGGGGGGGGCACCGCCTCTCCCTGCATGGGCCACTGCGCTAGGTGCGGGTGGGGGCGGCGTGTGTTTGTGGGTGTGGGGGGGGGTCTGCATGGGCCACTGGGCCAGGGTGCAGGTGGGGGCGGCGTGTGTTTGTGGGTGTGGGGGGGGGTCTGCATGGGCCACTGGGCCAGGGTGCAGGTGGCGGCGGCGTGTGTTTGTGGGTGTGTGGGGGGGTCTGCATGGGCCACTGGGCCGGGTGCAGGTGGGGGCGGCGTGTGTTTGTGGGTGTGTGGGGGGGTCTGCATGGGCCACTGGGCCAGGGTGCAGGTGGGGGCGGCGTGTGTTTGTGGGGCGGTGGGGGGGTCTGCATAGGCCACTGGGCCAGGGTGCAGGTGGGGGCGGCGTGTGTTTGTGGGTGTGGGGGGGGTCTGCATGGGCCACTGGGCCAGGGTGCAGGTGGGGGCGGCGTGTGTTTGTGGGTGTGTGTAGGGGTCTGCATGGGCCACTGGGCCAGGGTGCAAGTGGGGGCGGCGTGTGTTTGTGTGTGGGGAGGGGGTCTGCATGGGCCACTGGGCCAGGGTGCAGGTGGGGGCGGTGTGTTTGTGCTGTGTGTGGGGGTATTTATGTGTGTGTTGGGGGGGGGGGGCACCGCCTCTCCCTGATGGGCCACTGGGCCAGGGTGCAGGTGGGCGCGTCATGTGTGGGGTGGGTGGGGGGGGGGAAGGGGGGGTTGATTGCACAGTCTGTCGGACGCCTCTGATGGCGTAACAGACCTGCACTTCCACACCTTGCCACTGAGGTAACAGTAACAGTTACAGTAACATCGGCTTTCCAGCGAAGACTACGTTCTTGTCCTAGTACCACTGCCTAAACCCAAATCCAGTTTTGGCCCTAACAATTACTTGTGAGGGGCGGTAGCCACCCGCCGGCTGCCTGCCAACGTGAAGTCACAGTAACACAGTAACACGGGGTTTCCAGCTAAGCAGGCTACTCTTCTACTAGAGACGCCCGCCGATACTCCAGCACACTTCAGTACTAGAGTACCGCTGGCTCCCGGCCGATAGACTACCGCTCCCGCCGGCTAGACTACCCCAAACAGCGGTCTCTGAGAGACATGTCTGGCAAGGAGCATATAGGAGAGGACCTTCCTCAGGGTCACAGTAGTGGCCTTGTGGCCAGTCAAGCCGGCAGAGCCGACTGGCGCTGACTGGAACGGTCCCCGCCTGGCAGTGCATGGCTGTCCAGCTCTCGTTTGCATGGGGCTCAGCCCACGCCCCATGCCTCATGCATGGCCAGGTCCCACCCTCCAGGGGTGCATGGACGACAGAGTTGTCATGGAGGCTGCCTGAAGACCTTCCAACGCCAGTCACCGACAGACGAGCGCCCCCGAGGATGAGCGCGGTGACGAACGCTGCGATTGGTGAAGCGTTCGCGAGGGCCACCAACCACCTCGCTCCACACGGCAGCCGCCGGCGGCGCGGCTGGCAGTTCACTCTGTCGCAGCGCACCCTCCGGCTCGTGGACGCCCGGCAGCGCGCGCACACGGCATGGCTCAGGAGCAAGTCTGCTGCTGCCAAACGAGAGCGCAACCGCGCCAAACGCGCGACCGACACAGCTGTGCAGAGAGACACGGAGAGGTGGATCGGCCAGCAGGTGGCGGAGGCGCAAGACATGCTACGCAAGAAGAATCTGCGCCAGTTTGCGCGCGCGTGCGACAGGCTGGCGGGCCGCAGCCGCAGCCATCCGATCCCACCTGCCATGCGGGACGTCTCGGGCGCGCTGCACAGCGGTCCAGACGGGGTGCTGAAGGCCATGACAGAGTCATTCGACAAGCTATATGGCGGGGAGACCAAGCTCAGCGACGAGACCCTGAACCAGCTGGAGAACGATGTAGCGGCGTTTGAGCTCACACGCGCCACAGAGGTGGACGAGGCGCACGGGCGCCCCCCTGACCTGGCTGAGACGGAGGCGTGTGTGCGAGCGTTGCGCTCGGCCGCCGCTCCGGGCGGTGACCAGCTGGACGCCATGCTGTTGCGGTGCCCACCTGCCATCGCATGGCTCCACCGGGTCATCATCGCCGTATGGCGGTCGGGGAGAGCCCCGAGGGAATGGAAAACTGCTATTATCACACCGTTATATAAGGGGAAGGGTCCGCGTGACTCCCCTGGTAACTACCGCGGTATAAGCCTTCTCTCTATTGCCGGGAAAGTGTACGCTGCCATACTTCTGCACCGCGTCTCCACGCAGGTTGATGGTCAGTTGCATGAGGCTCAGTGTGGTTTCAGAAAAAGCAGAGGCACTGTTGATGCGATTTTTACTCTGCGCTCGCTGAGCGCGGCACATGCCGAGTACAAACAATGCATGGCTGTGGCATTTGTCGACTATTCTAAAGCTTACGATTGCATAAACCGTGCGGCACTGTGGAGAGTCCTTAGATTATATAGTGTTCATCCGCACATTATTGATCTGTTGGAGGATCTTCACACCAACACCGCAGCTGCCGTGCGGCTGGCTGGGAAAATCGGGCACGAATTCCCCGTGTCGTCTGGTGTGCGACAGGGGTGCGTCATTGCTCCTGTGTTGTTCAATGTTTTTATTGACCACATAGTGAAAAAGGCGCTAGACATGATGCCAGAGGGGGCTGGCGTGTCAGTCGTGACCCGAGCCGGCGGCTCTGTGTTGTCGTCGTCGGTTGAGCGCATAGTAATGCTGATGTATGCCGACGATTTGTGTTTGTTCTCGCATGACCCAGCTCAGTTGGCGCTTATGCTGAAAATCCTTGACAAAGTGTCCTCTAGCTTTGGCATGCAAATCAACGCCGCCAAGACAGAAGTGATGATTTTGCCAGCAGATTTTGACGCGGATCTGCCCACGTTTGCGCTGACTGGTGGTGAAGTGAAGACTGTCTCTGCATTTAAGTATCTATGGAGTTGGATAACCCGGCGTCGCACAATAGCTCTCCTTTTTGCTCTGGGACTACACGTTGGCAGGCAGCCGGCTCCGCACATTATTGATCTGTTAGAGGATCTTCACACCAACACCGCAGCTGCCGTGCGGCTGGCTGGGAAAATCGGGCACGAATTCCCCGTGTCGTCTGGTGTGCGACAGGGGTGCGTCATTGCTCCTGTGTTGTTCAATGTTTTTATTGACCACATAGTGAAAAAGGCGCTAGACATGATGCCAGAGGGGGCTGGCGTGTCAGTCGTGACCCGAGCCGGCGGCTCTGTGTTGTCGTCGTCGGTTGAGCGCATAGTAATGCTGATGTATGCCGACGATTTATGTTTGTTCTCGCATGACCCAGCTCAGTTGGCGCTTATGCTGAAAATCCTTGACAAAGTGTCCTCTAGCTTTGGCATGCAAATCAACGCCGCCAAGACAGAAGTGATGATTTTGCCAGCAGATTTTGACGCGGATCTGCCCACGTTTGCGCTGACTGGTGGTGAAGTGAAGACTGTCTCTGCATTTAAGTATCTATGGAGTTGGATAACCCGGCGTCGCACAATAGCTCTCCTTTTTGCTCTGGGACTACACGTTGGCAGGCAGCCGGCTGGTGGCTACCGCCCCTCACAAGTAATTGTTAGGGCCAGAACTGGACTTGGGTCTAGGCGGTGGTACTAGGACTAGAGGTAGTCTTTGCTGGAAAGCCGATGTATCTGTATCTGTATCTGGATAACCCAGAGTGGTGGTGTGGAAAAGGAGATCGGTGTGCGTGTCGGTCGCGCGCTGGGCGTGTTTGCGTCTTTTGATAAGATTTGGGCCAGCAAGAAGAGCAAGTGCAGTCTAAGATGCGGGTTTACAACACTTTCGTGCTGCCCCACTTTCTGTACGGCTGCGAAACATGGGCCCCTACTAAAACACAACTGACTCGATTGGAGGTTGCCCACTCTAACTGCCTTCGTCGCATTCTGGGTGTGCGCCTGGTCGACCGGCACAGATTAACTTATATTCGGCAGGCGTGCGACACTGAGCCAATTGAGAGCCTTGTGGCAAAGCGATCAATGCAGTGGCCAGGCCATGTGATGCGCATGCCGGCTTCTCGCCTTCCTCGTACGACTTTTGACTGCACAATGGATGTGGCTCGGCAGCAAGGCCGGCCTCCAGCCTCCTCCCGACACTATTTTCTTAAGCTACTGATTCAGCAGCTAGGCGAAACTAGTGGCACTCGTTCTGATTGGAAGACTTTTTCGGACACGGCGTTTGAGCGTGCTCAGGATAGGGTCGGGTGGAGAGCCGTGGTGTACGGTCCGGCTGCCCCTCAGGCGCCGGCCCCTCCACCACGGCGGTCAAGTAGATTGGCAAGTGCCACTTGACCCCCTATCCCCTAGAAGCAGTTAGGACCTATTTTGGAGGCGTCGCACAATAGCTCTCCTTTTTGCTCTGGGACTGCACGTTGGCAGGCAGCCGGCTGGTGGCTACCGCCCCTCACAAGTAATTGTTAGGGCCAGAACCGGACTTGGGTCTAGGCGGTGGTACTAGGACTAGAGGTAGTCTTTGCTGGAAAGCCGATGTAACTGTAACTGTCAGCGGCACGGAGATCCTCGTCACCAGCAGCGCCGCATTGCTGGGTCCAGGGCTCGGCGACGAGAACGCGCCTCCGTTAATCGAGCCCCCGTGAAGTCCCAGAGCCAGAATGAGAGCTATTGTGCGACGCCTCCAAAATAGGTCCTTCTGCTTCCAGGGGATGGGGGTCAAGTGGCGCTTGCCAATCTACTTGACCGCCGAGGTGGAGGGGCCGGCGCCCGAGGGGCACCCTGACACCGAGGTGTGCAGAGAAAGCCCGCTCCACACCCGCTCCACACCCGCTCCACACTCCACCCACCCTGGCTTATTCCCACCCACGCCACCCGCAACCCACCCCCACCCCCCCAGGTCACAGCACGCGCGTGCACCGCACGCGTCTAGACCTTGCGCTGTGCCTCCTCACCCACCCCACCCCCCCACCCCCATTCCCACCCACTCCACCCAGCCATCCCCATCCCCCCCACCCCCCCCCAGGTCACAGCACGCGCGCACACCGTACGCGCCCAGACCTTGCGCTGTTCCTCCTAGCCTAGCCCACTCCACCCACCCCCACTCCTACCCACTCCACCCACTGCACCTCCCACGCACTCTCATTCCCACAGGTATCGCGTCGCGCGCGCACCTCACGCGCCCAGACCTCGCGCTGTGCCTCCTCACCGAGGTTGCGTTTGTGCACGGGCGCGAGCTGATCGGTGGGAGCCTGGCGGACGACCCCACGCTGGCGACGACGACGATGGTGCCATCCCCGAAGCAGCAGCAGCAGGGCGGCTGGCGGGGCGGTTCGGCGTCGCCGCAGGTCCGTGCGTGTTTGTGTGTGTGTGTGTGTGTGTGTGTGTGTGTGCGTGTGGTCTCTTCTCAGACGCCTCTGGTGGCTTCTTTGGATCTGTGCTTGCGTGCCCCAGCTGGACGAGAGGTAGCCTGTCGGACGAACCCCCGCTAGCAGCGACGACGGTGGTGCCGTCTTCATGGCAGCAGCAGCAGCAGGGCGGCTTGCAGGGCGGGTCGGCATCGCCGCAGGTCCGTGCGTGTGTGTGCGTGTGGTCTCTTTCAGACGCGTCTGGCGGCTTCTTTAGGCCTGTGCTTGCGGGCCCTAGCTAGAAGAGAGGTAGCCTGTCGGACAACCCCCCGCTAGCAGCGACGACGATGGTGCCGTCCTTGCAGAAGCAGCAGCAGCAGGGCGGCTGGCGGGACGGGTCGGCATCGCCGCAGGTCTGTGCGTGTGTGTGCGTGTGGTCTCTTCTCAGACGCCTCTGTTGGCCTGTTTATTAGGCCTGTGCTTGCGTGCCCTAGCTAGAAGATAGGTAGCCTGTCGGGCAACCCCCCGATAGCAGCGACGACGATGGTGCCGTCCCCGTGGAGGCAGCAGCAGCAGGGCGGCGGCGGCTGCTGGTGGTGCGGGTCGGCGTCGCCGCAGGTCCGTGCGTGTGTGTGCGTATGGTACCTTCTCAGACGCTTCTGGTGCTTTCTTCAGGCCTGTGATTGCGTGCCCCAGCTAGACGAGAGGTGGCTTGTCGGACAACCACCCGCTAACAACAACGATGATGGTTCCGTCCCCGCGGAAGCAGCAGCGGCGGCGGCGGCGGCTGGCGGGGCGGGTCGGCGTCGCCGCAGGTGCGTGTGTGTGTGTGTGTGTGTGTGTGTGTGTGTCTGTGTGTGTGTGTGCATGTGAGTGCAGTCTCCTTTGGCCCCCTCTGGTTGTTTTTAGGCCTGTGCTTGCGCGCCCTAGAGGAGAGGCCGGCATCCTGGCGGACGAATCCACGCTGGTGATGCCGTCCTGGCGGCAGCAGCAGCGGGCGATGGCTGGCGAGCGGGGTCAGCATCGCCGCAGGTGTGTTTGTGTGGTCGTTTTTACAGTCCGTCAGACGAACATTAGACCCTAGGAAAGAGGCCGGCAGCTGTCTAAATTAGACCCCTAGCATGCCATCTGCCATCATGATTGATGTGCACGCAGTGTGTGTGTGTGTGTGTGTGTCTGCTTCTTTGTGTGTCTTTGCTTTCCTTGTCTCCCTCATTCCCTCCCTCCCTCTCTCTCATGCACACACACGCCCTCTCTCCCGCTCTCTCACTCCCAATCTCCCTATCTCACACACACACGCACACACACATACACACACACAAATACACACATGCACGCACACACACACACACGCACGCACACACACACACACGTGATGAACGGAGGAGGAGGAGGGTGGCCAGGCTGGCTGCCCGAACTGAGACGCTTGGCGCGACCAGATGTACTAGAGCTAGTGGGATGGACACAGTCGATGTGTATCCACTCAGTGGACTAGTGCGGCTGATAGTATCTGCCTGCCTCAGGGATTGAGTGCGCAAACACAAGTCGAATACGCCATTAAAGGCGTCCAACAAGACTGTAAAATCGACCACACACAAACGCACACACAAACACACGCACACCCACACCCACATGCACACACACACGCACAACCACACACACACAAACACGCAAACACGCGCGCACACAAACACACGCACACACACCACGCACACACACGCACACACGACAGGGCGGTGTTGGCGCGATGAGCAGTGTGGCCGCTTCTGCTGCGTCCGCTGCTGGCGCGCGCGGCGGCGTGCACCCCCCTCTGCCGCCCCCGCTGCTCCCGCTGCTGCTACACGCGTGCCTGCTTTCGGTGGACCACGGGCAGCAGCTCGTCGGCTGGCACGCGCAGCAGCTGCTGCTGCACCTGCTCTACACGTGGAGCCAGGCGGAAGCTAACGGGGCGGAGCAGCAAGGCGCGGAGCAGGTGGGTGCGCGGGCGTGGGCGTGGATGTGCTGTGCTGCCAAGTGCCCTCACGCACACACGCACACACACACACACACACACACACACGTTTCATTCCATTCGATACTGTTGCGTACGTAAGCTGGGGGGCGGATCATCAGGGTGCGGAGCAGATGGGCGAGGGTGTGGGTGTGTCAAGAAGCCACACTCTGCTGCCAAGAGGCCGCACACACACACACGTACACCCACACACACAAGCACGCACGCACACACACACGCACACACACATTCCATTCCATTCCAGACTGTCGCATATGTAACGGCGATATCATTCCTGGATGTCTGCGCAAGGGCGTGTCTGCCGCTGCCAAGAGGCCGCACACACAGACGTCTGATGTTGACAGCTGTGCACAGACCTCCCTCCTAGTATCTAATACGCCATCAGAGGCGTCCGACGGACTGTAAAATCGACCGCACACGCATGCGCTCACACGCACAACACCACACGCACACACGCGCTCAGGGTGCGGGAGTGGACATGTATGCTGCCAGGCGATTCTCACACGGCACATACGCATACACACACACATTCTACTCCACTCCAGGCCGTTGCATGCACAACGGCGGTATCGTTCCAGGAGCTTTGCATCAGTTTTTTTTTTTTTGCCAATAGTAGCGAGTGCCCACTCGTCACTCTTATGAGACACGCGCACACACGCACACACGTGCAGGGCGCGGCCGCGGCATCGGCAGGGGGGGCGTCCGCGGGCGGCAGGACGCCCGCGGGCGGCGGCAGCGGCGCGCGCGGCGGCGGCGGTGGCGCGCAGCCCGTGGCCACGCCGACGCAGCACACGGCCAACCGTCGCGGCGGCGGCGGCGCTGCGACGATCCCCGTTGGGGGTGATGCAGCGGCGGCGGCCGCGTCTGCGGCTTTGCAGGTGACCGGGCGGGCGGGGGCCTCTGTGCTGTTGCCAGTGGTTTCCTTTCCGGCTCTACACAGCCATTTGGCTGTATGCCCAGCTGAACTTTGACCTTGAACACAGCTCAACCCATCCAATTGATTGTAAGTCTGACAAGCCTGCCAGACAGAGCACGTCAACAGCTTTCAAATGACCTATGTATGAGGACAAACGGTCAACGCGGTCAAAGAAAAATCCGGCTGTGGAACAATTAATTAAAAATCCCGAAAAATATATATCACTGCTGCCACCACGGGGGGGGGGGGCAGAATAGTTTTTTCAGACCCAGCGTTGCATTATTTTCAAAACGGGCCTGGACCCCCCTTGTACACGCATACCTTATCTTCCGGAGCTGAAACTTGGTGGGCAGCTTCGTGACATCGTTCCCATTCCATCGCACTATTTGGGATGCTGTACAACCCAATCCTGTTCCTGAAACGGGCCTCGGAAGACGGCCACACGCCCCGGTGCAGCCCCACACACCAAGGTCCCTTCCACACCCTCCCAACGATGAACCACAGAAATGACCATGGATTTGGTATCCCTGTCGTTAGACAAATCCATCGCGTCCTTCCCCATCCCAATCGGAGGTCTGCAGAGCATTCTTGCTCCGAGGGGGTGTGAACCAGTGGTCCACACCAATCGCCCGGTGTGGACCCTCTCACACCCCCACACCACTGCACTACCTATTGTGTGTGGGGGGGATCTGAGGGTGGATTTGTACTCCTCTTGACCAGAGGAATCCAGCACACCAACTCTCGTGTCGAACGGATGTCAAAATAAAAAGTTGCATAAAACTTCTGAGAAACGGTCCAGACCCCCCCCCCCCCCAATTCCCATTTTTTTAGAGTGGAACTCTCCCTCATTTAGGGAGGGAAAGGGCATGGCGCCGGTCCGGTGAGAAAATTCGAAGATCTTCAACGTTGGGTCTGTTTCTAACCTCCCTGCCCCCCCCCTGGCTGCCACCAACAGTTATCAAGCAGGGGGCACGGGCGGGCGGGGGCCACTGAAGTTGCACGGGCGGATTCACACCGGCGTGGCCACAGGCGGTCGCACGGGCGGGCAAGGGCACAGGCGGGAGGGGGCGCGTGCATGGACGGAGGGGAACGGGCGGGGCACGGGCATGGGCGGGGGCACAGGCGCACGGGCGGGGTCGCACAAACGGGTGGGGCACGGGCGGGGAGAGGGCGGGGGGCACCGTCGAGCGTGTGGCAAGTTTGTAGGGCGGGCAAAGACACGGGTGCGGGCGCACAACCGGGCGGAAGCACACACACACACACACACACACGCACGCACGCACACGCACACACACACATGCACACACGCGCACACACACACACATACACACACACACACCTTGAACCTTTAGCCCTTGAACTCCACAACCTTGAACCCCCCCCCTGCACAGACGGTGACGTGAGCGCCGCTGCCCGCGAAAAGAACCTGCTCTCTCTCTCACACACACACACACACACACAACCCCCCTGAACCCTGGACCTTCCAAATCAACACCATGAACACCCTCTGCCTGTCCCTCTCCCCCCTGACGCAGACCAACAGTGGCGCGAGCGCCGCTGCCCATCGCATAGCACCTGCTCTCTCTCTCACACACACACACACACACACACACACACAACCCCCCTGAACCCTGGACCCTCCAAATCAACACCATGAACACCCTCTGCCTGTCCCTCCCCCCCCTGACGCAGACCAACGGTGGCGCGAGCGCCGCTGCCCATCGCATAGCACCTGCTCTCTCTCACACACACACACACACACACAACCCCCCTGAACCCTGGACCCTCCAAATCAACACCATGAACACCCTCTGCCTGTCCCTCCCCCCCCTGACGCAGACCAACGGTGGCGCGAGCGCCGCTGCCCATTGCATAGCACCTGCTCTCTCTCTCACACACACACACACACACACAACCCCCCTGAACCCTGGACCCTCCAAATCAACACAATGAACACCCTCTGCCTGTCCCTCCCCCCCCTGACGCAGACCAACAGTTGCGCGAGCGCCGCTGCCCATCGCATAGCACCTGCTCTCTCTCTCTCACACACACACACACACACACACAATCCCCCTGAACCCTGGACCCTCCAAATCAACACCATGAACACCCTCTGCCTGTCCCTCCCCCCCCTGACGCAGACCAACGGTGGCGCGAGCGCCGCCGCCCTCGCAAAGTACCTGTTGTCGATCAGCGGTGCCCGGCTGTGGGAGCGCGACGGCGACGCGAGCCCACTCGCGCGGTGTGCGTCGCTGCTCGAGGCGTCGGGCCTCGTGGCGCTGGTTGAGGCGGGGGCACAGGGCGGCAAGGCGAGCAGGTGGGTTGATTCGTTCGTCTGCTTGCTGCTCTCTCGTTTGGTGTCCTACCTCTCTCTCCTCTGATGGCGCAGAGGAGGGGGCCTGGTGGGGCTGGTTGAGGAGGGGGCGCAGGGCGGTAAGGCGAGCAGGTGGGCTGGCGTGGTGGTGATGGGGGTGCTCATTCTGCAGCCTGTCTGGTACTGGTGCTCTGATGGCATACACACACACGAGCACGCCCATACACGCACGCACACACACACACACACACCGCCGTACTAACAGATCAATCCATCCACCCGCACGCACGCACACACACACACACACACACGCACACACACACACACACATCGATACATCTATCCACCCAAATACTCTGCGCTCGCTGAGCGCGGCACATGCCGAGTACAAACAATGCATGGCTATGGCATTTGTCGACTATTCTAAAGCTTACGATTGCATAAACCGTGCGGCACTGCGGAGAGTCCTTAGATTATATAGTGTTCATCCGCACATTATTGATCTGTTGGAGGATCTTCACACCAACACCGCAGCTGCCGTGCGGCTGGCTGGGAAAATCGGGCACGAATTCCCCGTGTCGTCTGGTGTGCGACAGGGGTGCGTCATTGCTCCTGTGTTGTTCAATGTTTTTTATTGACCACATAGTGAAAAAGGCGCTAGACATGATGCCAGAGGGGGCTGGCGTGTCAGTCGTGACCCGAGCCGGCGGCTCTGTGTTGTCGTCGTCGGTTGAGCGCATAGTAATGCTGATGTATGCCGACGATTTATGTTTGTTCTCGCATGACCCAGCTCAGTTGGCGCTTATGCTGAAAATCCTTGACAAAGTGTCCTCTAGCTTTGGCATGCAAATCAACGCCGCCAAGACAGAAGTGATGATTTTGCCAGCAGATTTTGACGCGGATCTGCCCACGTTTGCGCTGACTGGTGGTGAAAGTGAAGACCGTCTCTGCATTTAAGTATCTAGGGAGTTGGATAACCCAGAGTGGTGGTGTGGAGAAAGGAGATCGGTGTGCGTGTCGGTCGCGCGCTGGGCGTGTTCGCGTCTTTTGATAAGATTTGGGCCAGCAAGAAGATGCAAGTGCAGTCTAAGATGCGGGTTTACAACACTTTCGTGCTGCCCCACTTTTTGTACGGCTGCAAAACATGGGCCCCTACTAAAACACAACTGACTCGATTGGAGGTTGCCCACTCTAACTGCCTTCGTCGCATTCTGGGTGTGCGCCTGGTCGACCGGCACAGATTAACTTATATTCGGCAGGCGTGCGACACTGAGCCAATTGAGAGCCTTGTGGCAAAGCGATCAATGCAGTGGCTAGGCCATGTGATGCGCATGCCGGCTTCTCGTCTTCCTCGTACGACTTTTGACTGCACAATGGATGTGGCTCGGCAGCAAGGCCGGCCTCCAGCCTCCTCCCGACACTATTTTCTTAAGCTACTGATTCAGCAGCTAGGCGAAACTAGTGGCACTCGTTCTGATTGGAACACTTTTTCGGACACGGCGTTTGAGCGTGCTCAGGATAGGGTCGGGTGGAGAGCCGTGGTGTACGGTCCGGCTGCCCCTCAGGCGCCGGCCCCTCCACCACGGCGGTCAAGTAGATTGGCAAGCGCCACTTGACCCCCTATCCCCTAGAAGCAGTTAGGACCTATTTTGGAGGCGTCGCACAATAGCTCTCCTTTTTGCTCTGGGACTACACGTTGGCAGGCAGCCGGCTGGTGGCTACCGCCCCTCACAAGTAATTGTTAGGGCCAGAACTGGACTTGGGTCTAGGCGGTGGTACTAGGACTAGAGGTAGTCTTTGCTGGAAAGCCGATGTAACTGTTACTGTAACTGTAACCCGAACACACCCACGCGTGCAGTGTGGCCGTGTTGGAGGACGTTGTCGCCCACACAGTCGACGCGTTCTCTGGCGCAGCTTCCGGGCAGCTCTCCCAGGCGTGGACGGACGCGTCGTTCGCGTGGGCGCTGCACGCGCGCAGCCGGCACCTGTCGTGCCGCTCGTGGCAGGTGCGCGTGTGTGGGGGGGGGGGCGTGTGTGTGTGTGTGTGTGTGTATGTGTGTGTGTCATCAACGAGTGTGCAGTCCGTTGGACGCCTTTCGTGGCGAATCATACATGTCAGCCGACACGTAACGGTCCGCTCATGGCAGGTGTGTGTGTGAGAGTGTGTGTGAGAGTGTGTGTGATTGTGTGTGTGTGTGTGTGTGCGTGTGCGTGCGTGTGTTATCAACGAGTGTGCAGGCCGTGGGCGCCTATCGTGGCGTATCATAGTTGTCAGTTTAGACTCATCAGCTGGCCCATGTTGTGCCGCTCTTGGCAGGTGCACGTGTGCGTGTGCGTGTTTGTTTGTGTGTGTGTGCGTGTGCGTGTGTGTGTCATTGCTTGTACCGTTGGACATCATCATTGATTGTACAGTCCGTTTGACGCCTTTCGTGGCGCATACTTGTCAGTCTAGACGTGTCAGCCAGCACATGTTGTGCCGCTCATGGCAGGTTCGTGTGTTCGTGTGTGTGTGTGTGTGTGTGTGTGTGTGTGTGTGTGCGTTTGTGCGTATGTGTTTTGTGCGTGTGTGTGTGCGTGCGTGTGTGTGTGTGCATGTGTGTTTATGCATGTGTGCGTGCGTGTGTGTGTGTGTAGGGCTCCAGGCTAATATATATTAATATATGATTATATGATTATATGATTATTATATAGTATTATACTATTTTATTTTGAACCTAGTATAAATTGCTGGAAGGCCCCAAACGGCCGCCCCGCAGTCTGCTGTCGTACAGGCATGCTCTGCTGGACATATGCAGGCCTTGGCTTGGCTAATTCAGCACCCCCCATGCACAGAAGAAGCACTAGGGGTGTATTCCTATGTCCACACTATACTACCGCCATCACACGAGAAGGAGATCGCAGTTGCACACCACTTGCACCCAAAATCAGCCATATGCTACTCAACATGTTGTTTTGCGCTCATCAAGGGCTTTCCAATGCTCCAAGTTTCATCTCAATCCAAGAAGGTTGGTTTCACCCCTTTTGAGGTGGCACTGGGCAACGCTCCGGCCCAAGGTCACCCTCAGGCATTGCGCCCAGCACACCCTTCAAGAGGAGTCAAATTTCCCATCTCACATTGAGTCCAGCTCACATAGACAACTGGCCCTGCGCAGCTTGTGACCTAGCCACTCCGCATGCTGCCTACCAGCAAGGCCCAAGGGTTGGGGAGGGGGGGGGAGGACACCGTGCGCCACACCGTGCGCCACACCGCGCGCCACACCTGCCTGTTTCTGCTTCTCTGTAATGCAAGCAATACCGAGTTTTGAAACGTCCCAAAGGCCAGAGTTGCTTAGGAAGGTTTGATGAACACACCCACAAAGTTTCAGGTCCTTAGACCCAGCCAGTCAAAATATATTGTCTCTTTATACTAATATTTATGATAAATGCTATATAGTATTAATATATATTATCGTCAGAAAAAAATATATTAGTATAATTTGGAGCCCTATGTGTGTGTGTGTGCGTACGTGTGTGTGCGTGTGTGTGTGTACGTGTGTGCGTGTCATCTTCGATTATACACGCCATTTGTGGGGCGCTCCACGCACACACACTCGCACACTCGCACACACACGCACACACACACACTCCCCCACTACTCTGCATGCCCAGGTATACCGCGCCCTTTGTCCCCAGCTCTCCCCAGCCCACGCGACCACGGTGTTGCACACACACACACACACACACTCTCCCACTACTCTGCATGCCCAGGTATACCGTGCCCTTCGCCCCCAGCTCTCCCCAGCCAACGCGACCATGGTGTTGCGCACACACACACACACACACACACACACACACTCCCCCACTACTCTGCATGCCCAGTTCTACTGTGCCCTTTGTCTCCAGCTCTCCCCAACCCACGTGAACACGGTGTTGCACACACACACACACTCACACTCTCCCCCACTACGCGACATGCCCAGGTATACCGCGCCCTTCGCCCCCAGCTCTCCCCAGCCCACGCGACCACGGTGTTGCGCACGCTGCACGCTTCTTTTGCCGCGGGCGGAGGAGACGTTACGTCAGCGCCACATAGGGAGGCTGTGCTGAATGCGGTGGAGTCACTGAGGGCGCAGGTGCGTGTGTTGTGTGTGTGTGCGTGTGCGTGTGTGTGTGCGCGTGTGTGGGGGTGGGGGTGGGGGTGGAGAGAGGGAGGGGGGGCGCCACACGGGGAGGCTGTGCTGAATGCGGTAGAGTCACTGAGGGCGCAGGTGCGTGTGTTGTGTGTGTGTGCGTGTGCATGTGTGTGTGCGTGTGTGTGTGTGTGTGTTTGTGTGTGTGTGCACGTGTGGGGGGGGGGGACGCGAGGCAGTTCTGAATGCGATGTCAGTCAGTAACAGTAACACGGGGTTTCCAGCTAAGCAGGCTACTCTGCTTCTAGAGACACCCGCCGATACTCCAGCACACTTCAGTACTAGAGTACCGCTGGCTCCCGGCCGATAGACTACCGCTCCCGCCGGCTAGACTACCCCAAACAGCGGTCTCTGAGAGACATGTCTGGCAAGGAGCATATAGGAGAGGACCTTCCTCAGGGTCACAGTAGTGGTCTTGTGGCCAGTCAAGCCGGCAGAGCCGACTGGCGCTGACTGGAACGGTCCCCGCCTGGCAGTGCATGGCTGTCCAGCTCTCGTTTGCATGGGGCTCAGCCGGCGCCCCATGCCTCATGCATGGCCAGGTCCCACCCTCCAGGGGTGCATGGACGACAGAGTTGTCATGGAGGCTGCCTGAAGACCTTCCAACGCCAGTCACCGGCAGACGAGCGACCCCGAGGATGAGCGCGGTGACGAACGCTGCGATTGGTGAAGCGGATTTACTCTGTGTTGCCTCGGCGGTCGCCACCGCTGAAGCCGTGATGGTAGCCCGCCTCCACGGGCAGCCATCTTGACCAATGTCCAGCATGCATTGACGGGCGCCAGCTCCTCCGCTCGTCGATCAACTCGTCGAGATCGGTGCCGCATGGCGTCCTGCATGGGGGGAGGATAAGGGCCGTCTCCCAGCACGGGCCGCGGCAGCGCTGCGGCTACTCGCCAAGCCATGGCAGCGCCGGGCAAGCCGCTCCTGAAGTGTTCCACCGAGGGGCAGTCTAGCAGGAGCCGGGCCAGTCGTATTTTACCCCGCTCGTCAGCGGCACGGAGATCCTCGTCACCAGCAGCGCCGCATTGCTGGGTCCAGGGCTCGGCGACGAGAACGCGCCTCCGTTAATCGAGCCCCAGTCAGTCACTGAGGGTAAACGCGTGTGTGTGCGTGTGTGTGTGTGTGTGTGCGTGGTGGGGGGTATTTAAATGCGGCCCGTGGGTCGTATGCCACAACACGGCTTCTACTACCCGCGTCCTGTTGCTCAACCCCAATCCGCCTCCCACCAGTGGTCCCTGGGAAGGATTTTAGTAATTCGTTTTTTTGCCGGCTCCAGCAACTTTGACCGCTCACACCAAGCACAATACACACCGGGTATGCATGCAACGCATGCTGTGTGCTGCTCTCAGCAACAGCTCTCCAGCGCACCGCTCCACGCCCTCTCCCCCTAAGTGTGGAGTGGTTTTCTGGGAAATGGGAAATCCGGCCCGGAGAGGTATACGGCTCGCAGGGGAATCACTGCCTCCCACCGACCCCGTGGGTCTCGGCCTCCTCTCCCCCCGCGTGCCTGCTCCTGCTCCCTCAGCTCGTCTGGGCGTCACACACACCCGCCCACCCCCACACTTTGTAGCAGATGGGTAGCACAACAGGGTCCTAGACCTTGGTGTTGAGCGCTGCTGCTCTTAAATGTATTGGTGTTTTCGTGACAAGCCCCTTGAGCCCCACACCCGTACCCCCCCACACAAACGTACCCTCGCCCACCCACCCACCCCGTAGGTCGGCCTCCTCTCCCCCGCACGCCTGCTCCTGCTCCCCCAACTCTTCTGGGCGTCCCTTGCTCTGCTGCACTCACGCTCGGTAGAGGTCTACACTGTGGCCGTCTCCCTTCTGTCGCTGCTGCTGGCAGGGCTCGACCTGGCGTCCCCACCGGTGCAGGTGCGCGGGGGTGTTGGGATGGGGGGGCACGTGCTCTGATGGTGGTAGGGTGGGCGGTTGGTGGTTGGTAGAGGTCTACACTGTGGCCGTCTCCCTTCTGTCGCTGCTGCTGGCAGGGCTCGACCTGGCGTCCCCACCGGTGCAGGTGCGCGGGGGTGTTGGGAGGGGGGGGCACGTGCTCTGATGGTGGTAGGGTGGGCGGTTGGTGGTTGGTAGAGGTCTACACTGTGGCCGTCTCCCTTCTGTTGCTGCTGCTAGCAGGGCTCGACCTGGCGTCCCCACCGGTGCAGGTGCGTGGGGGTGCTGGGAGGGGGGGCGCATGTGCTCTGGTGGTTGTAGGGTGGGCGGTTGGTGGTTGGAGGTCAACACTGCGAGGTATGAAGACGTCGTACGCGGTTGTCGGGGTGATCTGTGGCGGGTTTGTTGGGCTCATCTGCTGCAGCCTCCCTGCACGCCTGTCGCTGCCGATCCTGGCAAGGCTCAGCCTGGGCATCCCCACCCACCCCACCAGTGCAGGCGTGTCTGGTCTGGAGGGGGGTGCGAGCTGGTCACATGAGCCCGTGGTGACATCGCTCTCCTCAAACACGCACCAACGAGCCATGCGGCATGCCCCGCCCACCCACCCCCCGGCATCCCCTCCCCCCCACACCCCACCCCACCCCGAGCACACACGCGCAGAGCTGGGCACATGAGCCCGTGGTGACGTCGCTCTCCTCAGAAACGCACCAACGAGCCATGCGGCAAGCCTACCCACCCCACCACCCCACCACCCCGTGCACACACACGCAGAGTGTGCTTCTGGCAGCCAGCCCCGCAGGCGCCGGACCCCTCCTGCAAGCACTGCCGGTGCGGGGTGGCGCGCCCGGTACCACCGCCAACGCCGCCGGGCCCGGGGGAGGCATCCAGCGGCTGCCGTCGGCACTACTGGGGGGCGGGGGCGGCGCGGGCGCGGCGCGCGGTGGCGGCGGCGGCGGCGCGGACGGCGCGCCCGAGGCGTGGGAGCTCGGAAGCGCGGTGCTGCTGGGCGTGCCGCCGAACAGCAGCGGGGGCGATGGCGGCGGCGGCAGCAGCAGCAGCAACAACAACACCAACGTCGGCAGAGGTGGCAGGTACCAGGCAGCTGCTGCCACGGGCGGCGGCGGCAGTAGCGGAGGCTGCGTGTCGCTGTGCGCGCAGCAGCTCCTGCTCAAGGGCCTGCTGTCGTGCCCGCCCGGGTCGCAGCCGCAGCTGCTGTCGCTGCGATGCATCGCGCAGGTGCGCAAGAGGCTCTGACCCAGGACCGTAGACCCTAGACCCAAGACCGTAGACCCTAGACCCTAGACCCTAATAAACCCGGGTCTCTGAACCCTGGACCCTAGACCCTAGTGTTTCTTATGACTGGGTACGCACATGAGTACTCATGGTAGGGTAGGGGTAGGGGTAGGGGTACTCATGGTAGGGTAGGGGTACTTACCCCCACCCTACATGGCACCATACACTGTGGGGATCTAGTGCTAGACAACTCCCTCGACCCTGAACCCGGGTCTCTGCCCTAAACCCAAACCTGCGCTGCGTCGCGCATCGAGAATGCGCGCTGCCGACAGTGTCTAGGTGGTGGCTCCGCAGAGACAGCCCCCGGTCTAGGAGATGCGACTGCCACAGTGAACTTTCCTCGCGGCCAGATAAGAGAGGCCCGACTATTTTAGGATGTTTACATACATGTCTAGTGGTATGTATACCAACCCCCACCTAGTGATTTCCTTTTCAAGACTTTTTATTATTTGTTATACAGCCGGATTCTGCTTTGACCGCGTTGACCGTTTGTCCTCACACATCGGTCATTTGAAAGCTGTTGACGCGCTCTGTCTGGCGGGCTTGTCAGACTCACAATCCACTGGGTGGGTTGAGCTGGGTTCAAGGTCAAAGTACAGCCGGAATACAGCCAAATGGCTGCGTAGAGCCGAAAAGGGAAACACTGCCCCCACCACCCCTCCTGCGGCCCCCCATCCATGTGAATTTTCCTCGCGTCCAGATGAGAGAGGCCCTACTATTGTCGGAGGTATATATATATATACATGTCTATGTATGCCAACCTCCACCCCCACCCCCATGCGGGCCCCCATCCATGCTCGCAGCTGGCGGGCGCGCTCGAGCATGCGGGTCACGACGCGTGGGGCGGCGGGAACGGCGCGCGCGGCCACGCACACACGCTCGGGAGCGGCGGGAGCTGCGGCGGGGCGGGGGCGGGCGGCGGCGCGGGCATGGCGGCGGGATTGTTGTCCGGTGGCATGCGAACACTGGCAGGCGCCGCGCACGCCGTGGGCGACGAGGGCACAGGTGTGTGGGGGGGGTGCGGGGGGTGCGGGAGAGACCGGGGGGGGGAGGGGGCTCGCCACAGGTAGTGGGCCGCGTGCCTGTTATTTATGTCAATCAGACCAATGCAATCAGACCCATGCAATCAGACCATTGCAATGAGACCAATGCAATCAGACCAATGCAATGAGACTAATGCATTGAGACCAATGCAATCAGACCAATGCAATCAGACCAATGCGATCAGACCAATGCGATCAGACCAATGCGATCAGACCAATGCAATCAGACCAATGCAATCAGACCAATGCAATGAGACCAATGCAATGAGACCAATGCATTGAGACCAATGCAATCAGACCAATGCAATCAGACCAATGCAATCAGACCAATGCGATCAGACCAATGCGATCAGACCAATGCGATCAGACCAATGCGATCAGACCAATGCAATCAGACCAATGCAATCAGACCAATGCAATCAGACCAATGCAATCAGACCAATGCAATCAAACGGTGTGTGGTGTTGGCCCATTTGGCATGAGCACTCATCCCTCAGCCCCGGGTTCCCCCTAAACCCCCTGAACCCCTGTACCCCTGTGCCCCTGTGCCCATGTGCCCCTGCGCCCCTGTACCCCTGTGCCCCTGTGCCCATGTGCCCCTGTGCCCCTGTGCCCCTGCGCCCCTGCGCCCCTGTGCCCGTGCCCGGGGTTTCCCCTAAACCCTCAAACGCCCTGTGCCCCTCAAACCCCCTAAACCCCTGTGCCACTGTGCCACTGTGCCCCTCAACCCCTAAACCCTCAAACGCCCTGTGCCCCTCAAATTCCCTAAACCCCTGCGCCCCTGTGTCCCTGTGCCCGGGGTTCCCCCTAAACCCTCAAACGCCCTGTGCCCCTCAAACCCCCTCAACCCCTGCGCCCCTGTGCCCCTGCGCCCCTATGCCCCTGTGCCCCTAAACCCTCAAACACCCTGTGCCCCTCAAACACCCTCTTAACCCCTGTGCCCCTGTGCCCCTGTGCCCCTAAACCCTCAAACCCCCTGTGCCCCTACACCCTCAAACCCTCACACCCTCCTACCGTATAACAGTTGGCGGCCGCCCGCGCGCGCACGGGACGAGCGCAGTTGCGGACAGAGAGAGAGGTGTGTTCTTTAGAAGCCCTCCACCCTGACCTCTCTCCCCACACCACCCACATCCTCGACCTGAAATGATGACAGGCGGCGGCCGCCCGCGCGCGTACGGGACGAGCTCGGATGCGGACGGAGACGCGGCTGACGCGGCGCGGCTGGGCGCGTCCGCCAACCTGTTTGCGTCACTCAAGCGGCACGCGGCACTCAAGGTGTGTGGGTGTGGGTGGGTGGGTGGGTGGGTGCGTGTGTGTGTGCGTGCGTGTGTGGGTGCGCGCGTGTGTGGGTGTGCGTGCGTGTATGTCCGCCAACCTGTATGCGCCACTGGAGCGGCACCTGAAGGTGAGTGTGGCTAGCTGCTCACGCATGCGCACACACACTCACACACAAACACGCAAACGCACACACGCACACACACACACACACACGCGCGCGCACGCTTGCTCACACGCAACCACCTTCTCTCATCCCACACCCCCACGCACCCTTACCGCGCACTCACCACCCCACAACAGATGCACGCAGGCCGACCGCGCGCACGCGAGCTGCTGTGGCCCTGGCGCTCGCATCTCGCGGTGTCGCGTCTGGGTGTGCTGCCGCTCTCATCCCGCACCACCATCGCACCACCACAAACCCCACAACACACGCACACACGCACGCAGGCCGACCGCGCGCGCGCGCTGCTGGGGCCCTGGCGCTCGCAGCTCGCGGTGTCGCTGCTGGGTGTGCTGCCGCTCGTCGCGGTGGCGGCGGGCGCGCGCGGCGACGGCGGTGGCCCCGCAACCGCAGCCGCGGGGGGCACAGGCAGCGTTGCATACGCAGGCACGGTGGGCGGCAGCGGCGCGGGCGCATACCCAGGTGTGTGGGGGGGGGGGGGGGGGGAGAGAAGGACAGGGGGGGGCGTGTGTGCGCGTGCGTGTGCGCGTGCGTGTGTGCGTGCGTGCTCACCTCCCCGACACGCACGCCACCCTCTCCACTGCTCCTCCACTCACCACCACCCCACCCCTTCCCCTCACCCACCCTCCACACACACACACACACACACACACACACACACGCACACACGCACACCACCTGCACACACACACACACACCACCTCTTCCCCACAGTCACGTCACCATCAGCAGCAGCAGCACCGCCCGTGCCACCGTCGACGTCCGTCCCCTCGAGCGCCGGCTGCGACGCGCTGTCAGTGCAGGTGTGTGTATGTGTGTGTGTATGTGTGTGTGCGTGCGTGCGTGTGTATGTGTGTGTGTGTGTGTGTGTGTGTGTGTGTGTGTGTGTGTGTTGGGGGGGGGGCGACTGGGGGGCGACTGCAGTGGCTATAGCTAGGGCCATGTGATGCGCATGCAGCCGGCGTCTTGGCTTCCTCGCACGACTTTTTGACTGCGCGATGGATGTGGCTCGGCAGTGAGGCCGACCCCAGGCCTCATTCCCCAACGCTATTTTTCCAAACTACTGATCAAGCAGCTAGGCGAAATTCGTGGCACTCGCTCAGATTGGACGTATTTTCCCGACACGGCGCAAGCGCTACGTGACCCCCTATCCCCTGGAAGCAGTTGGGATCTATTTCGGAGGCGTCGCATATAATAGCACACCTTTTTGCTTTTTGCTTGTATGCGTTGGCAGGCAGCCGGCTGGTGGCTACTGCCCCTCACACGTGATGGTAAGCGCCGCCTGGACTTGGGCCTAGGCGGTGGTACTAGGACTGGAAGGTAGACTTCACTGGAAAGCCGATGTTCCTGTCGCTGTGACTGTTACTGGGGGGGGGGGGGCAACGACACCCGGAAACCCGGAAACCTGGACTCGTGCCTACTAGGTACCCCCCTCCACTCTGCAAACGAACCCCCAATCCTGCGTCATCCTGTGACCATCCCGTGGCCATCCTGGTGCATATCATGGGATCCTGAGGCATCCCACACTCGTCTCGAGCTGAATTGGAGCTCCCCCCCCCCCATCAACCCTCATGAAACCCTAAAAACCACGATGCAAAAAGCAGCGCTCCACCCACCACCCGCGCGCGCGTGCAGCTGTCGGCGACGCTCTCTGCGCTCGGCGGCGCAGCGTCCGTGCCAAATCGGTGTACCATCCACCCCCTGAAGCCCTGCAACTGCCCTGCAACTGCCTTGGAACCCACACTCGAAGAAGAAGAAAAACGTGCGTGCGTGCAGCTGTCGGCGACGCTCCCTGCGCTTGGCGGCGCAGCGTCCGTGCGGTATCGGTATACCATCCACCCCCTGAAGCCCTGCAACTGCCCTTAAACCGCCTTGAAACCCACACTAGAAAAAATAAATAAACATTCCTCCATCCACCCACGCGCGCGCGTGCGCAGCTGTCGGCGACGCTCTCTGCGCTCGCTGGCGCAGCGTCTGCTCGCCACGCGCACGGCCTGAGGGACGCGCTGCACGCGCTGTCGGTGGGCGTGCGCACGCGATGGGCTGTGCAGCCGCGCGGCCGCAGCGGCAGCGGCTACCACGCATGCGCGGCCGCGTCCTGCTCGCATGCCGTGGCTGCAGCTGGCAGCGGCGGCGGCGTCGACGCATGCGTGTCGTCTGTGTGCGCGCAGCTGCGCGCGCTGCTGTTCCCCGACTACTCGGCCACGTTCCTGCACCACTGCCTCGACCTGCTCAACACCACTGCGTCCTCCGCTTCCGTGGCGGCTGCTGCTGCTGCTTCGGCTGCGGCTGCGACGCCCTCCGCCACCTCGACCGCCACCGCGCCTGCAACCGGGGCCCCTGCCGCAAGCAGCGCGCCCGGTGTGGCAGCGGCCCGTGGGGGTGGTGCAGGCACAGCAGCAGCAGCAGCAGGACGCACGGCAGCAGCAACAGCAGCAGCGGTGTGCGTGCCCGCCGCAGGCTCGTCGTCGGTGCGCCTGCAGGTAGGGTGGGCGGTGCGCGGCTGTAGGGTAGGCTGGTGCGTGTTGCACACACATGGCATCGTCGTGTGTCAGGTGTCATTGGGGCCCTGCCCACGATGTCGTGTTTGTGAAGTATCATGGCCGGACCAGGGGGCGGGGGGCAGAGTCGTGAGGGACAGACACCCATGTCGAAATACGTATTTGATGTCTCACTCCGGACCGGCACCATGCCCTGGTCGTCAAACACTCTCTCGTCAAGACTTGCGTACGCTGGCCAGCTGGACCCCCTCACCCCCCCCCCCGGGCCCCTACCTTCACCAGGCCGCGTCGCTGTCACTGCTGCGCTGCATGTTTGAGGGAGCGGCAGACGACGTGCGGTCGGGGCGCGCGGCACCAGCGCGCGGCGCCACCGCGCTGCTGGCGTCGCCGTCGCTGCTCGACCCGGTCACGGCGCTGCTGCAGGTGCGTGTGCGTTGTGCGTGGATGGGTGGACGTCACTCGTAAGCGCTGCTGCAGGTGCGTGTGCGTTGTGCGTGGGTGGGTGGACGTCACTCGTAAGCGCCGACACCCGCCGTGTCGTCGTCTCCCACTGGGACACTCAAGAGGCGCCGCACGCACGCACGCGCTCACGCACAAGCACGCACACACACGCACACGCACCCCAACCTCCCCCCCACCCACCCCCACCCCCCGCCCTGCGGCAACAGGACGCCACGCTCGGCGGCGCCGCGATCGGCGCGGTCGGCGCGCTGCTGGCGTACGCGAGCGCGGCCGCAGACGGCGGCGATGACGGGTCGTCCGAGGGAAGTGGCGGCGCTACTGCCGCCGAGGCGTCTGCCGCGGCTTCTGCGTCGTCGGCCGAGGCGGGCAGCGGCGGCGGCGGCGCGCCGGTGGCGGCGCCCGCGGCGCGCACGCTCGGGCTGCCGCGCGTCGACGTGGCGGAGCTGCTGCGGCAGGTGGTGGAGGCGGGCGGAGGTGGCGGCGACGGCGGGATGCTGCTGCCGTGCCTCGACCTGGCGAGAGAATAGTCGATACGTTGCTACCTGTGCCACTACAGAGTACGGAAGAGAGGGAGGAGTAAGTGAGTAGTGCTTGAAGGTACTCCAACTGTGCCTCTCTCAACCTGATCGGATTGTTAGATCCGAGAGGGATATGGACCCATAGTAGAAGCTGGATGAAGGTGATGTTGTAGCCGACCCCCCCTGCCAGCATGTGAGAGCGCCATTCGTTGGCTCCGATGGGCATGAGCATCGCCGCCTTGGTTGTGTATATGGCAAGGTGCGTGCAGATCATTACGATTTTTTACAGCTTGTTCAAGTTAAAAGTACGAAAGGTTCCTAGGAACCACTCCTGTTAGGTAACAGAAATGATGTTTTAAAGGATGGCTGGTCGCACTGGCAGCGCCACGCGAGGCACCAATATGATAACTGCAATCAGGTCGCTGTGGCTGGCGCCGGCCGGCAGAAGCAGGCCTGCCGGGAAGTTGCATGCGTGCCACATACGGCCACGCGGGCGTCAGCATTTTAATGAAGAGTGCTTGCTGGGTTGATGGCTCAGGAATGCTGACCCAGAGGGGCAGCCGTGAGCGTGTCGACATCACGCGTGGTGGCGTGTCGCGAGGAGATCACGCTCGATCGTGAGCGAGTGATGCGCGAGGAGATGGCGAGTGACAAACGAGGAGATTTCAAAGGGTAAACCCCCATGTTTTTACTGTGTTGCACGTTCGAGCCCGGGGGTCCAACACCTCTAGGGAGGCTCTACTAGGAGAGCCCACAAGGCCACGCAGCGCGCCAGTCTACCAGGGAGCGAGACGGCTTGTGTCAAGGCGGCGATGTTCCGATGGGCGTGGAATTGGGCGGGGCAGCGAGTGCACGACTCTTTCGGCCGAGCGGGGCGACTCAAACATGGGGGCAGCGTGTGAACAGAGAGAGACACAGGTTGCATGTATTTACAGCGGAGATACTTGGGTTATTTTTCCGTGGCTCAACTACCTCGGAATCACGCCCCTCAGGTTTGGGTCAGCAGGTGGTCAACACATTCAACGCACAGCGCGTCGAGGCCCTGAGGCAGCCCAGACAGCACCCCACCCCCCCGCTCAGCGTGGCCATGCTCTGCAGCGCTTGCGCACAACCAGTCCCGCCCTGTCATTGATCACACGTGTCATGAAAAGAAGGTAGTGGCACGTGCAGTGCGGCGCAGCCAACTCTTCTGGGTCAGTTTCAGTTGGTGCATAGAGAGCCCCGTGCGTGCATCTGAAACAAGGCGCTTTCAGCATCTGATAGGCTAGGTAAAGGGCAGTGGGAGGGCAGTGGCAGACGGCCTCCCACTGCCATGGCACCCCAAAGAGTCGGGGCACACAACACTGCCGTGATGATGAATGGTTGATTGAAATCTATGAACAACCGCTGTTTACGTGCAGCGGACCCCCCACATTCCCCATTCATTCACGTGCGGTGCGGACCACCCCATTCCCTGAGTGCAAACGACACGCGCACGCTGCCATGCCACATGAGGAGAGCGCAGCGGCGGGCGCGAGAGAATTCTCGACCGCAAGCCCGCGCGCTGCTGCTCCCCTCGCAGGCCACCAACGCACGCCTCCGCCTCCGCCTGCCGGCGCACCCATCACCATGCACACGCGCGCACACACACACACACACACACACACACACACAAGCTCTCACTGAAGCCCGGCTCAGCAATGCGGCGTCAGTGCGCGGGGTAACGCACCGCCGCATCGCTGCCATCGCTGCCGCCACCGCTGCCCACGTGGCACAGCCCCGACCCCCCATGACTGCGAGAGTGCGCCGGCGATGGGCCGTGCCGCAGAATACCCGACAGAATCCGCCTCCCCAGCGTGGCAAGTCTCCCGTCAAACTCCATGCTGTGCGACTGGGGCTTGGCGGAGCCGAACCCGCCACCGCTCGTCTTGAGTGCACCGAGTGAGCGGTAGTCCGCGATAGGCCTGGCGTCAGCGGCCGTGCCGTCGACCTCGTGGCCGAGCTCGGCGTGGCCAAATTCGTCGTGCGGCGGCGCGTGCGGCGCGTCGGAGACCGACTGCGAGCGGCACACGCGGCGGCTGGTGTACGGGGCCGACTGCTCGACCGAGACGACGTGGCGGTGCGAGCCGCCGCTGCTGTTGGAGCCGTTGCTGTGGCGGTCGGGTGACGCAATGGCCGTGGCGGCGCCGTACGGAAGCTGCGCCATGCGGCTCTGCCCAACCGAGTGCTGGGCGCTCGGGAAGGAGGGAAGGTCCCCAAGGGTTGAGCCAAACGAGCGCGAGGCCGATGTCATGCCGCTGATCGTCGGTAGCAGCAGCATCGACGAGGCCGCCGATAGGCGTGAGTGGCCGGGCGTGGCGGACGACGCGGAGAAGTCAGATTGCATCTCAGAGTGGCCCTCGTGCGTCGGCGTGGGCGGTGCAGAGTCGCCAGAGTAGTCGAACGTCTCCTGCTGCTTGCGCTGCTGCCGCGCCTGCATGTCGGCCTGGGGCAGCACAAACTGTGACGTGAACGCAGGCGGGTGTGGCGAGCCGCCGGCGCTCGTCTGGTATGTCGACACGCCTCCGTAGTACGTTGCGTTGCCGTCGTGCGCTGCAGCAAAGTGCTGCTGGAGAAGCTCCTGCTCCTCTAGCGGCAGGCTGCTGTCGCCCGTGTGAGGGCCTCCATCGGGCGTGGGGCAGCCGCCGTACATGAACGGCGAGGCGCCCGAGACCGTCGCTGCGTCAGAGCTCTCCGCCTCTGCCTGCTCGTGCGAGGACGACGACGAGCCCTCGCCGCCGCCGCCGCGTTGCGTCCCCGATGCATCGGCGGCATCGCCGCCAGCGCTGCCCTTGTCGCTGCCGCCGCCGCCGGATGATCGAATCTTCTGCTGGCGCTCGGCCGCGGCGACGCTTGCGCAGTGCACCGCTGCGTCAAACGCGCCGATGCCCTCGAGCTTCAGGTGGCGTCCAGACATCGGCTCCTTGCAGCCGAAAGTCAGTGAGATGTCGACGTCTTCGGGAAGGCGAAACAGGTCGCGGATGCGGTTGGTGAAGTCGGACAGGCCCTCGTTGCCGCGACGTACAGGGATTCTGCGCGTGGGGGGGGGGCCGGGGGGGTGCTGGTTTCAGGGGAGAGGGTCAAATGGGTCGGCGATTCGTTTGTTGCTGTTTGTGGGAGGGTCTGGGGGAGGAGGGGCGGACGGGGGGAGAGGCAGACGGGCAGGTATTCGGCGTGCACTCACCGGTGGATTTCCCCCTCAAAATATACGACCATGATGGGCTGCACCTTGGCGACCTCTAAGGCGAGCGGCTCGGGCGTTAGGCTGCTCTTCCAATCGGCAAGGACGCTGTTGCAAAACCTGTTGTGGGTGAGACGGGGGTCGGGTTCGGCGGGCGCAACAAATTTGTAGGGCCACAACGCGCCCGCAACGCGCTCGGGCCTGCAAGCGGTGCATCGAGCTGTGTCGCACCTGCACTGGGTCTCCTCTGGCCGTCCGGCCTGCTGTAGTTGCCACCGGGCCATGCACTGAGGGTGCACCGCCCGGGGGCACGCGCACGGCCGCACCAAGGCTCGCGACTTGTCGTCGTCTAGGCAAATCCAGCATATGTCGTCGGAATCCATCTGCGAGCGATGGGGAGGGGTAATATAAGGGGAGAAATCCGTGGTGCGGGAAAATTGAGACGCATGCATAGGTGTCACGAACCCTTCGAGCCTAGCCAGCCTCACCTCCATGGCGTC
>VFSX01000045.1:225000-362500 GCA_016618255.1 Chlamydomonas sp. UWO 241
GCCCATCGTGTCTGGCGAGATCGCCGAGGACCTTGCCTCGTACCTTGTGGAGAGCGAGCAGACAAACAGCGCGATTGGGCTGGGAGTGAGCATCAACCGGGACTGCAGCATCCAGGCGGCGGGGGGCTTCCTGGTGCAGGTGTGTGCGTGCGTGTGTGTGTAGGTGTGTGGGAGTGTGTGTGTGTCGGTGTTTGTGTGCGTCGGCCGGTCGGGGTGGGTCGGTCGGGATGTGTGCAAACAAGGGATCAGCAGGGGAAGGGGGGGAGGGGAGTGAGCATCAACCAGGACTGCAGCATCCGCGGGGGGGGGGGGCTTTTGGTGCAGGTGTGTTTGGAGGGGCTCGATTAACGGAGGCGCGTTCTCGTCGCCGAGCCCTGGACCCAGCAATGCGGCGCTGCTGGTGACTAGGATCTCCGTGCCGCTGACGAGCGGGATAAAATACGACTGGCCTGGCTCCTGCTAGACTGTCCCTCGGTGGAAACTACAGGAGCGGCTTGCCCGGCGCTGTCATGGCTTGGCGAGTAGCCGCGGCGCTGCCGCGGCCCGTGCTGGGAGACGGCCCTTATCCTCCCCCCATGCAGGACGCCATGCGGCACCGATCTCGACGAGTTGATCGACGAGCGGAGGAGCTGGCGCCCGTCAATGCATGCTGGACATCGGTCAAGATGGCTGCTCGTGGGGGCGAGCTACCATCAGGGCTTCAGCGGTGGTGACCGCCGAGGCAACAACAGAGTTTATCCGCTTCACCATCGCAGCGTTTGTCACCGCGCTCACCCTCGGGGGCACTCGTCTGCCGGTGACTGGCGTCGGCATTGGTCTTCAGGCAGCCTGCCATGACGACTCTGTTTGCCCAGGCCCCCCTGGAGGGTGGGACCTGGCCATGCATGACGCATGGGGCGCAGGCAGAGCCCCATGCATGGAGTTGGACAACCATGCACCATGCCAGGCGGGGACTTTTCTGCTTCAGCGCCGCCAGTCGGCACAGCCGGCGTGGTTGGCCTCAAAGGCCAGGAGGAGGACGGTCCTTTCCTATACGCTCCTTGCCAGACATGTCCCTCAGGGACTTGTTTGGGTCTAAACTAGCCGGCGGGAGCGGTAGTCTAGACGGCAGGTAACTGGCTGGTGGCTATCGTCCTTCACAGGGCGGTGGCACTAGGACTAGTGTTGTCTTAGCTGGAATGCCATGTAACTGTAACTGTAACTGTGTTTGGAGGGAGGGAGGGAGGGAGGGAGGGAGGGAGGGAGGGCCGCAGATGGTGCACTGTCAGTGCGCCGTGTGGGGACTACCATTCGTGGCGCATCCATCGAGCATGCTCATACCCCCCCCCCCTAGCGGCCTAGGAGGGGGTCAAATCCTTGCCCACCCACCCACCGGCCGCGCGCCCTCAGGTCCTCCCCTTCTGCACCGAGGAGACCCTCGCCACGCTCGAGGCCAACCTCGCAGCCATGGGCTCAGTCACCACGCTGCTCAACGACGGACTCATACACACACACACACACACACACACACGCACACACACCTGCACACACGCTCGCACCTCAGGTCCTTCCCTTCTGCACCGAGGAGACCCTCGCAACGCTCGAGGCCAACCTCGCCGCCATGGGCTCAGTCACCACGCTGCTCAACGACGGACTCACACACACACACACACACACGCTCACACCTCAGGTTCTCCCCTTCTGCACCGAGGAGACGCTCACAACGCTCGAGGCCAACCTCGCAGCCATGGGCTCAGTCACCACGCTGCTCAACGATGGACTCAGCGCAGCCGACATCTCGGACCGCATCCTCGCGGGGCTCACGGGGGAGCTGCCGCCGGACGTGGTGGTCGTCACACCGAAATACGGGCCGTGCGAAAAGGTGCGTGTGCCCCGATGGTGTTGGTGGCAGTGACACTTTGGGGGGGGGGGGAAGTGGGGAGTAGGGAGGGAGGGAGGGGCGGGGGGCACAGAATGCATCCTCGCGGGTCTCACGTGAGAGCTGCCGCCGGACGTGGTGATGGTCACGCCGAAGTACGGGTCGTGCGAAAACGTGCGTGTGCCCCGATGATCATTTTTTTGCTTATTAGCGGCATTAGATAATGCTGCTTCTGCTTCTACAAGGGAGGGGGGCTGACATCTTGGACCGCATCCTCGCGGGGCTCACGGGAGAGCTGCCGCCGGACGGGGTGGTCGTCACGCCGTAATATGGGCCGTGCAACAAAGGTGCGCGGGCCCTCATGCCCCCCGTGAGCCTCGGCAGCGCGCCAACTTTATAAGGGGTCGTTCAGAGTCTGGGTCTGTGTCCCGGGCAGTGCACATGCGTGCACACGTAAGCTCGGAAAGGGGCATAGGTAGCGGTGACAGCCTCCCCCCCCTGTCACTCAACTCCCTCTCCCACCCTCCCGCACATGCGTGCAAGAGCAGCCGCAGGAGTGCATGATCCGCGCGGTCGCCTCGCAAAGCAGTTATAGTTTTTTATGGCTTGCCCCCCTCCCCTCCCTCCCTTGTCACACACGCAGGAGCAGCTGCAGGAGCGCATGATCTGCGCGGTCGCCTGGACAAAGCAGCTCTAGTGGTTGGTGGACTGACCTCTCCCCTCCCTCCCTTGTCACACGCGCAGGAGCAGCTGCAGGAGCGCATGATCCTTGCGGTCGCTTTGGCAAGGCAGCTCTCGTGGTTGACGGCCTGCCCCCCCCCTCCCAGTAACTCTCTCGCGCCCCCTCCCACACACGCGCGCAGGGTCAGCTGCAGGAGCGCATGATCCGCGCAGTCGCCTGGACAAAGCAGCTCCAGTGGTTGATGGACTGTCCCCTCACCGCCCCCCTCTTGTACAAGCACGCAGCAGCAGGAGCGCATGATCCGTGCGGTCGCTTTGGCAAAGCAGCTCTAGGAGGCTCTTAGTGGTTGACGGCCTACCCCTCCCCTCTCCCGAACGCGCGCGCAGGAGCAGCGTCAGGGGTGCACACGTAGTCCCCCCACCGCAACTCACCCGCCCCCCCCCCCCCTCCCTTACCACACGCACAGGAGCATCTGAGGGTATGATCCGCGCAGTCGCGTCGCTCGGCGAGGCCTAGTAGTTCCCGGCCTGCGCCCCCGCAACTCCCTCCCTCTCCCGCACATGTGCAGCTCTGGTTGTTGACTTCCTGCCCCCCCCTTTATCACACGCGCAGGAGCAGCTGCAGCAGCGCATGATTCGTGCGGTCGCGTCGCTCGGAGAGGCCCAGTGGTTCCCGGCCTGCCCCCCTGCAACAGCCCCCCCCCCTTCTCCCGCACACGTGCACAGGAGCAGCTCTAGTTGTTGACCCACCCCCCTCCCTTAACACACGCGCAGGAGCATCTGCAGGAGCGCATGATCCGCGCGGTCGCGTCGCTCGGGGAGGCCGAGGTGCGCGACATCCAAGCGACCGAGGGCAAGATCGAGGTGTGCTGCGAGTTCTGCAACGAGAAGTACCAGTTCACCGAGGACGAGGTGCTCGCGTACAGGCGTGCGTGAATGGACGCAACGGACCGGGCCTGCAGGTGCCGCCACCACCGTCACGCTTGGACACACGCCACCGTGGCGACCGAGAGACAGGATCGAGATGTGCTGCGAGCTCTGCAACGAGGAGTACCATTTCACTGAGGACGAGGTGCTTGCGTACAGGCGCGCGTGATTTGACGAATTGGGTCGACCGCCTGTGCGCGTGCCACCACTCTCCGGTGGGGGTCCCGGCTCTCGCGGACGCACCCCATTGGTGTGGCTGCGGGGGTCGAGGGCAAGATTGCGGTGTGCTGCAAGATCTGCAACGATTTACCAGTTTGGGAGTTACAACGAACAGACACACTACACCGTGATGGTTGCGGATTGGGCGAGGAGTGCGAGTGCCACCCTCACAGACGCACTCTGGATCCGGGGGGGCTGCGGAGGAGGTGCCCGCATACGGACGCCAGTGATTGGGCCGCCTGCGAGTGTCACCACCGCGCGCAGACAGAGGAGTGCTCGCAAATCCAGGGGGGTGGCTGACGAGGTTTGGCCGCACACACGCGCCAGTGTTTCTACCGCTGTGGACGGGCCTGGCCAGTCGCGTGTACACTGCACTGGTGGCTCGCAAACATCGATGACATCGCACCGAGCAACCCCTCAGCTGCCACCAGGCCTATGGCCTGACTCACCGAAGAATGATTCAGAAATTTATACATATTGGTGGGACATCTACACGGTGTATGTGTAATGGTGCCAGAGATGTCCTTGGCCACATCGACTGACAATAATTATCTCTCAAGTGTGGATGGCGTTACCGTGGGCTACTTGTAGCTTGACCTTTTGTGGGCCTTGAGCCTTGTTTCTCTAAGTCCCACTGGAGCTTTGGAACCGTACGTGTGACCGCCAGAAGTGGATTGTAACCAAACATCATCATCTCAACCGACCACAGATTGCCCCCGTCCACACCGCTCACACTTGATGGATCCTGCCCGAATTCAGCTCGACTTGCCCTTGGGTCCCCCCGATCGGAAACCTGCAACCCACGCATTTTGCTGCGCCATTAGCTTACCTGCTTGGTCGACGCCTCGTCTTCCCCAGCCGACCCTGCATCGTCTTCGTCTTCGCATCGCCCTTGCCCTCCGACCCACGCCGCCACCACCGCCCTCGATCACGCGTCGTCGGCGTTGCCACATCGCGTGCGTCTCAACGCGTGATTCAAGCCCTGCCGACGTGAGCACACGGCGTGTTCCTGCTTCCTTACATTGTATGCTTGTTGGAGCTCCCATGACTCATGACGCGCTCTAAGGCGCGCAAACACAGTGCGGCCGCCGGCGCGCTCGTCGCCCGCGCGGCCACCACCACAGAATCACCGGTGAGCAGCGGCTCCCCCGGCTCAGACTCCCCGCCACGCCACCGCGCGTGCGTGGATGCGACACAGACACAGCTTTCGGCGCTCCATGGGGCGCGGGGGGCAGCCACATACGCGGAGGCTGCGCAACACCTGCATGACGACGCCAGCAACCACATCTCGGCCTCGGCCGACACCACAGACGCCCTCCGCGCCCTCAGCGCGGGGCAGGCAGACATCAGACGCCTGGTAGGGGGGCTGCTGGACAGGGAGGCGAGGGCGCGCGCCCAGCCACAGAATGCGCCGACGCAGGTGGGCGCGCCACAGGTTGCCGACGCCGGCCACAGCGGTGCCCTTGCGGGGGTGCTCGCTGTGGTGCAGGCGCAGGCGCAACAGATTGCGTCCCTGGTGGATGTGGTGAGCCTCCTGGTGAGCCGCGTCCCTGGGGCGCCCATGCAGATGCCGCATGCAGAGCCCGCCCGCGCGCGGGCCGGCCATGCGGCCCACAGTGCGGCGCCCCGCGCTGCGCCTGCTGCCGAGGCTGCTCAGCCTGCCCGGCCCGCTGCTGCTGCCGCCCCTGTGGCGTCGGCAGCGGGCGCGCCGGCGGCGGAGCGGCCTGCCGCGGCGGGCGCCGCGCGTGCCGCATCTGCGCGCGGCCCCTCCCGCCGGGGGGGGCTGCCCGCGCGTGTGGGCGAAACGTCGCTGTGCCGCAGCCACGTGCTGTCCATCCCTGTGGCAGCCGCCACCAGGCTCATAGCGAGCCGTGGCTCTGAAGGCCAGATGGCGCGCGACGGGATCGTGCGCGGCGCACTGCGCGACGCCTCCTACTTGGGGTCCACGCGGCATGTGAGGCGGCTGTTCAGTGACTGCTATGGTTCCGAGGAGACGGCGGTGGCGGCGGCGGCTGTGCGGGTTGCTGCAGCCGCCGTGGACGGCGTCAGCCTGCCCGTCTGCCTGGCTATGAATCTCGTGCGCTTTGTGCACGACGTCTCTGGCCGGGATAGGCCGGCTGGTGGCGGGGTCGTGTCCGCGTCGTTCCTCAACGCCAAGCCTGCCGTCGGGGGCATTGGTGTGGAGCCGCGCCGGGGCGGCGTGCTACGTGTGCTCTTTACCGTGGCGTCTGACGCTGTGGCCGACACCGTCGTGCGCTCCCGCCGCAACCTGCGCGACGTGGACCCGTCGGCTGCTGTCTTCGACGTCCTCAGTGACCGCGAGGAGGCGCAGCACCGGGTGCTGTGGCCCGCTTTCCTCGCCGCCAAGGCTGCGGGGAAGCGGGCGCAGCTCCACCGCGCGCGCCTCGTCGTTGACGGCGAGCGGGTGCCTGCACCTGCTTGCTAGATGGCATTCCCTCTGGGGGTGTTTTTGAAGGGGAGGTGGCGCCACACGCGTGCGGTGGCGGGTGCGTGTGGTCGCTGAGTAGAGTGCTGCGGCGGGTGTGCTACTAGCCCCGCTTCCGGTGGTCTGGGGGAGGGCTTTTTGGTCCCTTCATGGTTTTATACCTTGGGTCCGCCCTCTGGCCATTTGAGGGGCTGGGTGTGCAGCCTGCACAGTGGTGCTGCTTGCTTGGCGCCCGCCACCAAGTGTGGATGGCGTTACCGTGGGCTACTTGTAGCTTGACCTTTTGTGGGCCTTGAGCCTTGTTTCTCTAAGTCCCACTGGAGCTTTGGAACCGTACGTGTGACCGCCAGAAGTGGATTGTAAAACTCTCCGACGCGGACACGACGCGGACACGACGCGACGCGGACACGACGCCACCATCAGCCGGCTCCCGCCGGCCGGTGCCGCCGTAGAGGAAGCGCACGACATCCGTAGCCAGGCGGACGGGCAGGCTGGTGCCGTCCTCGGCAGCTGCAGCGATCCGCTCCGCCGCCGCCGCCGTCGCCTGCTCTTCATCCATCCGCCTGCCACCGCCCGCGAGGAACCAGTTGGCGCCGCGTGCCACCGGGATGGACAGCACGAAGCTGCGGCGCAGCGACGTGTCGCCCACACGCGCAGGCAGCCCCCCCGGCGGGAGGGGCCGCGCGCAGATGCGGCACGCGTGGCGCCCGACGCAGGCCGCTCCGTCGCCGGCCCCCCCCCGCCGACGCCACAGGGGCGGCAGCAGCAGCGGGCCGGGCAGGCTGAGCAGCCTCGGCAGCAGGCGCAGCGCGGGGCGCCGCACTGTGGGCCGCATGGCCGGCCCGCGCGCGGGCGGGCTCTGCATGCGGCATCTGCATGGGCGCCCCAGGGACGCGGCTCACCAGGAGGCTCACCACATCCACCAGGGACGCAATCTGTTACGCCTGCGCCTGCACCACAGCGAGCACCCCCGCAAGGGCACCGCTGTGGCCGGCGTCGGCAACCTGTGGCGCGCCCACCTGCGTCGGCGCATTCTGTGGCTGGGCAGCTGCTGCGGTCTGGCTCTTCAGATGTCGCAAAGAGGTATGCGGAATGTGCACTGGAGAACCTCGCTCTCAAAACAGAGACCGCCGTGACCATCGCTGCTGCTGGCGCCAACCATGCATACTGGTGATCCTCTTGGGTCTGGCTCTGATGACACAAAACAGGCTGCGTCGCAGGCACTGAAGGCACTCGGCCGCCACAACACCGAGATCCGTGGGATCATTGCCGCTGCCGGAGCCAGTGCCAACTTGCTGCAGGAGATGAAGGGGCTGGGTTTGTGCTGAATGCCCAGCTGACGCACGGCCGCAGGTGGCACCTGCCATTGAACAAATGAAACGAGCTGTGTCGTCGGACGAGGTGCATGCCGGGGTCTGGGGTCAGAAAGGCAATGCTGAGGCAGCTGATGGGCCGCACGCCAGGGGTGGCGTGCGGAGTAGGGCACTCTGTGGTGTCCCGCAGGACAGGTGCGGACACGTGGCATGCAGGTGGCATGGTGTATGAGCAGACGCTCGTGCCTTGGTCGCCAGGCACACGAATGCGCCAGTGCCGGGGCAAGTGGTGGCGTCCTCAATGCCTGTGACACAGCTTGTCGGCGGCGTCAAGGGCGGCAGGGTCGGGGAGCTGCTGGTGAAGATGCACAAGCTGGTGCCGGCAGAGTTGGTGTGTGAGGGTGGTGAGGGTGGCCAGGCGACCCAGGGCAGGTGGTCACATCCCCGGGCAGCAGGGCGGGCGGTCTGACTTGTCAGGGCACGGCACGTCGGTGCCGTTTGAGGATGGTGGCGTTGGGGCATGTGGCGGCACCACCGCGTGAGACAGTCTCCGGTGGCCCTTGAAGTCGTCGAGGGACACGACCCCTCCCCCCTCGCCGTCTCCTACCTAGTCGTCAACGTGTGGCGGCATGTAAACAGATGGCCAGTTTGCGATTACACTCGCGCGACCAGTACCAGCTACCAGCTACCAACACGGACAGCGCGGGAGGTGGGGAGCCAGCAAGGCGCACTGCCCAGCAGCCACCGACCTCCTCCCAGCCGCCCAGCCTTTCCCACGGCCGTCACTCCTCATCCGCCAGGCCGCCAGCGTCGGCAGCGTTCCCCGCAGCGAGTGCCGCTGCAGCGTCGGCTGCGACCTTGCCTGCGACCTTTGCAGCCTTTGTCGCCGCACCCTGAAGTGTGCGTGTGTGTGCGTGCGCGTGTGTATGTGTGCGTACGCGTGTGTGAGTGAGTGAGCGTGTGTGTGTGTGTGTGTCTCGTTCTCTCTCCGTGAGTGTGGACGATTTTCAGGCCTGTGGTGTATTATCTAGACCTGTGCAGCCTAAGAAAGAGGCCGTCAGGTATCAAGTTAGACCCCCAGTTGCCATCACCACCTGCCATCATGGTTGCTATGCGGTGCGGTGTGGAGGGTGTATGGGGGGGAGGGGGCGTGTTGAGGGGGGGGGGGCACGGTGGCCGACAAGAAGCTACCTACCTACATCTTACGAGCTACCTTGAGTACCACCAGCTACCAGCCAGCTACCTGGAGGAGTGGCGCCATGACCGCCCCGACCGCCGCGGCGGGCGCGCCCCCCTCCATGGTCCCAGGCAGCTACTAACTAGCTTCCTTGAGTAGCACCAGCTATAAGTCAGCTACCCTGAGGTGTGGTGCGATGGCCGCCCCGACCGCCGCGGCGGGCGCGCCCCCCTCCATGCTCCCAGGCAGCTACTAGTTAGCTTCCTTGAGAATCACCAGTCAGCTACCCTGAGGTGTGGTGCGATGGCAGCGCCGACCGCCACGTGCGCGCCCCCCACCACGCTCCCAGGCAGCTACTAGCTGGCTACCTGACTACGGCCTGACTACCGTAATGACGCGCTCATTTGGGGGTACGATACGGTAGGCTACCCCCAAACCCGTGTCGAGGGTGTGACTGACGCTCGGGGCTACCCCAAACTCGTGTCGCAAGTAAAAGGCGCATTTGCTGTAACTCACTCGATACTGCTTGGATTTCGACGATTCAAATTGCATTGGAAAGACAATAGCAAGGGCCATCCAACACTGCTGGAATGCAGCATGGGGTGAAGGGAAGAAGGCAGGGGGGGGGCAGTGTGGGTGTGTGAAACTGCCCCCGTGCGTCTCAGTGCGTCTGACCGAGGGCGCCGCGTGCCGGTGGCTACCCCCAAATGCGTGTCTTTGGTGGGCCTTGAACGGCCATTTTCCCACCCACCCCAATGGCCATACCCCCAAATGAGTGTTTCACTATGGTAGCTACCTTGACTACAGCCTGACTGCTAGCTAGCTACCTTTGACTGCTACTTAGCTATAGCTGCATCGTCCATCACCTCAAGGTGTGGCGCCATGACCGCCCCGACAGCCATGGGCGCGCTCCCCACCACGCTCCACAGCGCAAGGTCGGGCAGCGGCACGTTGGCGAGGAAGAGCAGGTAGGGGAACTGGAAAGGGAGCTGCCTCGTGAGGCGGGCTACCAGCGCCTAGCTAGTCTCTACTGCTAGCAACCTTTCAGGTGAGGCGCGCCGCCCACCACGCTCCCAGGGTGGTCTACTAGCTAGCTACCTAACAGCTTCAAGTACCGTAGTCTCGCTTTGCCTTCCCGGGGGTCCACTTAAGGCCCTCTTTATTTGGAATTTTAGGCCTTTGCGGGGCGATTTGCGACTGAGTTTCGTCTTTGCGCTGCCTTGGCGGCCTTTTGCGGGGCCTGTAGGGCGTTGATCCGGGTCCGAATCCCGCCGGGGGCGTTTTTACCTTGACGCGGCGTTTTCAGACTCACTTTCACGTTTACGGAGCCTTTGCGGGACGTTTTCTGACTTAATTAGGCGGGACGGCAAAGCGAGACTACGGTAAGCTACCAGCTTCTAGCTACCAGCCTTTAGGTGTGGCACGATGGCAGCGCTGACCGCCACGGGCGCGCCCCCCACCACTCCCAGACAGTACTAGCTGGCTACCTGACTACGGCCTGACTAGCTACTTTGACTACAGCCTGACTGCTAGCTACCTTTTGACTGCTAGCTAGCTACCTTTTGACTGCTAGCTAGCTACCTTTGACTGCTAGCTAGCTACCTTTGACTGCTACTTAGCTACCATCATCCATCACTTGAGGTGTGGCGCCATAGCCGTCCCGACAGCCACAGGTGCGCCGCCCACCACGCTCCACAGCGCAAGGTTGGGCGGCGGCACGTGAGAGAGAGAGAGCAGGTACGGGAACTGGAACAGGAGCTGCCTCGTGAGGCGGGCTATCAGTGCCTAGCTAGTCTCTAGTTACCTTCGACTAGTCTCTAGCGATCTTTGAGGTGTGGCGCGCCGCCCACCACGCTCCCAGGGTCTACTAGCGAGCTACCTGAGCCTCTAGCAAGCTACCAGCTTCTAGCTACCAGCCAGCTACCTTAAGGTGTGGCGCGATGGCAGCGCCAACCGCCACGGGCGCGCCCCCCACGACGCTCCACAGCGCGAGGTCGGGCAGTGGCACGTTGGTGAGGAAGAGCAGGTAGGGGAACTGGAACGCGGCGAGCGTGAGCAGCATGTAGTTGACAGTCGACATGTCCTGCCCGAAGTTGCGCGCTTCCTGGGGAGAGAGGGGGGGGGGAGAGAAGGTTATGATGTGCTGTGGTGTCAGTGATTTCCTTTTCAAAATTTTAAATTAATATTTCTACAGCCGGATTTTGCTTTGAACGCGTTGACCGTTGACCACCCGTTGACCGTGTGTCCTAATATTTAGGTCATTTGAAGGCTCTTGACGACCTCTATCTGGCAGGCTTGTCAGACTAACAATTCACTGAATGGGTCGAGCTGTGTTCAAGGTCAAAGTACACCCGGAATACAGCCAAATGGCTGTCGACAGCCGAAAAGGAAATCAATGTGTGGTGTGCTGTCTCTCGATTGGAGGTTGCCCACTCTAACTGCCTTTGTCGCATTCTGGGTGTGCGCCTGGTCGACCGGCACAGATTAACTTATATTCGGCAGGCGTGCGACACTGAGCCAATTGAGAGCCTTGTGGCAGAGCGATCAATGCAGTGGCTAGGCCATGTGATGCGCATGCCGGCTTCTCGTCTTCCTCGTACGACTTTTGACTGCACAATGGATGTGGCTCGGCAGCAAGGCCGGCCTCCAGCCTCCTCCCGACACTATTTTCTTAAGCTACTGATTCAGCAGCTAGGCGAAACTAGTGGCACTCGTTCTGATTGGAAGACTTTTTCGGACACGGCGTTTGAGCGTGCTCAGGATAGGGTCGGGTGGAGAGCCGTGGTGTACGGTCCTGGCTGCCCTTCAGGCGCCGGCCCCTCCACCACGGCGGTCAAGTAGATTGGCAAGCGCCACTTGACCCCCTATCCCCTAGAAGCAGTTAGGACCTATTTTGGAGGCGTCGCACAATAGCTCTCCTTTTTGCTCTGGGACTACACGTTGGCAGGCAGCCGGCTGGTGGCTACCGCCCCTCACAAGTAATTGGTAGGGCCAGAACTGGACTTGGGTCTAGGCGGTGGTACTAGGACTAGAGGTAGTCTTTGCTGGAAAGCCGATGTAACTGTAACTGTAACTGGTGTGCTGTCAATGCATCGTGTCGATGCACGCGTGCTGCACTGATCAGACGGCATGCATGTCGGCATGTCCTGGCCAAATTTGCGTGCTTCCTGGGAGACAGGGTAGGACAGGATCAGAGGAGAGACAGGGCCTATGGCCCCTTGGCCAGGCATTCTACTGTCTTAAATCAGTGGGACGCCGCGAGCGTGAGCGGCATGTAGTTGACGATCGAAATGTCCTGCCCAAATTTGCGCGCTTCCTGGGGGACAGGGTAGGACAGGATCAGAGGAGAGACAGGGCCTATGGCTGCTGGACCAGGCATTCTACTGTCTTGAATGAGGGGAACGCTGCGGGTGTGTGCTGCATGTATTGACGCTCGACATGTCCTGCCCAAAGTTTCGCGCTTCCTGGCGGGAGAGGGTAGGACAGGATCAGAGGAGAGACAGGGCCTATGGCCCCTTGGCCAGGCATTATACCGTCTTAAATCAGTGGGACGCCGCGAGCGTGAGCGGCATGTAGTTGACGATCGACATGTCCTGCCCAAAGTTGCGCGCTTCCTGGGGGGACAGGGTGGGATAGGATGAGAGGAGAGACAGGGCCTATGGCTGCTGGGCCTGGCATTCTACTGAATCAGTGGAACGCTGCGGGCGTCAGCAGCATGTAGTTGATAGTCGACATGTCCTGCCCAAATTTGCGCGCTTCCTGGGGAACAGGGTAGGACAGGATCAGAGGAGAGACAGGGCCTATGGCTCCTTGGCCAGGCATTCTACTGTCTGGAATCAGTGGAACACGGCGAGTGTGAGCGGCATGTATTGACGCTCGACATGTCCTGCCCAAAGTTTCGCGCTTCCTGGGGAGAAAGGGTGGAAGGGGGGGAAGGGGGGAGGAAATTGTGATGTGCTGTGGTATGCTGTCGATGCATCGTGTCGATGCACGCGTGCTGCACTGATTATCTAGGGGTTTGAACCCCTTGAATACCCCAGGCAGGGCACGCGCCTGGAAGACCGCGCGCTTGAGCGTGCGCCAGTGTCGCCTGGGAAGGATTCAAGTAATTGTTTATTTCCCGGCTCCAGCTACGTTGTCCGCTCATGCCAGACGCAACACGTAGCGGGTGTTCACGCAACGCATGCCGTTGTTCTGCTCTCGGCGCTTTCCAACGCACACCTCCACACCCTCTGCCACCGAGTGTGGGATGGTTATCTGGGAAATGGAAATCCGGCCCTGAGCGGTATAAGGCTTGCAGGGGGATCACTGGCGTGCGCACGCGGGGTCGGGGGGTTGGTCATCAATGTGCGCGTGCTAAACTGAAAAGACAAGGCGCGAAAAAAATGAATGAGCCTGGGAGACCGCGCGCTTGAGCGTGCGCACGCGGGTCGGGGGGTGGCCATCAATGTGCGCGTGCTGAACTGAAAAGACAAGGCGCGAGAAATGAAAAAATAGTTGAATGCGCCTGGGAGACCGCGCGCTTGAGCGTGCGCACACGGGGGTCGCGGGGTTGGTCAGCAATGTGCGCGTGCTGAACTGAAAAAACAAGGCGCGGATAAAAACGAATGCGCCTGAGAGACTGCGCGCTTGAGCGTGCGCACGCGGGGGTCGTGAGGTTGGCCATCAATGTGTGCGTGCTGAACTGCAAAGACAAGGCGCGAAAAAAGAGTTGAATGCGCCCGGGGGACCGCGCGCTTGAGCGTGCGCACGCGAGGACTGTCGGGCAAGGGACTAATTAACAGAGAAGTCAAAATCGGTGCCATTTTGCCTCTCGTCTTGTCTCTTCGCCTCGTCCTACTCCGACTCAGTGAGCCTTAGTAGAACGGCTAAAGCACAAAATGGTTGTGGTATGGTGAGAGTCCTTAGATTATATAGTGTTCATCCGCACATTATTGATCTGTTGGAGGATCTTCACACCAACACCGCAGCTGCCGTGCGGCTGGCTGGGAAAATCGGGCACGAATTCCCCGTGTCGTCTGGTGTGCGACAGGGGTGCGTCATTGCTCCTGTGTTGTTCAATGTTTTTATTGACCACATAGTGAAAAAGGCGCTAGACATGATGCCAGAGGGGGCTGGCGTGTCAGTCGTGACCCGAGCCGGCGGCTCTGTGTTGTCGTCGTCGGTTGAGCGCATAGTAATGCTGATGTATGCCGACGATTTATGTTTGTTCTCGCATGACCCAGCTCAGTTGGCGCTTATGCTGAAAATCCTTGACAAAGTGTCCTCTAGCTTTGGCATGCAAATCAACGCCGCCAAGACAGAAGTGATGATTTTGCCAGCAGATTTTGACGCGGATCTGCCCACGTTTGCGCTGACTGGTGGTGAAGTGAAGACCGTCTCTGCATTTAAGTATCTAGGGAGTTGGATAACCCAGAGTGGTGGTGTGGAAAAGGAGATCGGTGTGCGTGTCGGTCGCGCGCTGGGCGTGTTTGCGTCTTTTGATAAGATTTGGGCCAGCAAGAAGATGCAAGTGCAGTCTAAGATGCGGGTTTACAACACTTTCGTGCTGCCCCACTTTCTGTACGGCTGCGAAACATGGGCCCCTACTAAAACACAACTGACTCGATTGGAGGTTGCCCACTCTAACTGCCTTCGTCGCATTCTGGGTGTGCGCCTGGTCGACGGCACAGATTAACTTATATTCGGCAGGCGTGCGACACTGAGCCAATTGAGAGCCTTGTGGCAAAGCGATCAATGCAGTGGCTAGGCCATGTGATGCGCATGCCGGCTTCTCGTCTTCCTCGTACGACTTTTGACTGCACAATGGATGTGGCTCGGCAGCAAGGCCGGCCTCCAGCCTCCTCCCGACACTATTTTCTTAAGCTACTGATTCAGCAGCTAGGCGAAACTAGTGGCACTCGTTCTGATTGGAAGACTTTTTCGGACACGGCGTTTGAGCGTGCTCAGGATAGGGTCGGGTGGAGAGCCGTGGTGTACGGTCCGGCTGCCCCTCAGGCGCCGGCCCCTCCACCACGGCGGTCAAGTAGATTGGCAAGCGCCACTTGACCCCCTATCCCCTAGAAGCAGTTAGGACCTATTTTGGAGGCGTCGCACAATAGCTCTCCTTTTTGCTCTGGGACTACACGTTGGCAGGCAGCCGGCTGGTGGCTACCGCCCCTCACAAGTAATTGTTAGGGCCAGAACTGGACTTGGGTCTAGGCGGTGGTACTAGGACTAGAGGTAGTCTTTGCTGGAAAGCCGATGTAACTGTAACTGTATGGTGAGGTATCAATGCAGCATGCCAATGTGCGCGCCAATGCGTGCGCGCACTGCCTAGACGAGGCAGCCGGCCGGCGGCTACTGCCCCTCACAAGTGATTGCTAGGGCGAGAACTGGACTTGGGACTAGGCGGTGGTGCTAGGACTAGAAGAAGCATTTGCTGGAAAGCCGACGTTCCTGGTACTGTTACTGGGGCGCACGCGCCAGGAAGACTGGTTTTGGTGTGATGAGATATCAAAGCAGCACTGACTAGAGGAGGCGCGACGCATAAGGCGTGCAACAAGAAAACAGAAGACAATCGCACATGGAAGACTGCTCGCTCGAGCGTTCGCACGAGGAACACGGCCATGCACAGCGAGCAGTAGAGCCAAATCGCGATGGATCATGTCAATGCAGCATGCCAGTGTGCGCGTGCAGCACTGATTAGACGAGGCGTAAACAGCGAAAAACGCGCCTGGAAGACTGCTCGTTTGAGCGTTCGCACGAGGAACACGGCCATGCACAGCGAGCAGTAGAGCCACGTCGCGTAGTACGCCCAGTGCCCAGCTAGCACGCCCGCCGCGATGATCACGCATGCGGGCGCGTACGCATACCTGGTGTGTGTGTTGTTGTGTTGTGTGTGTGTGTGTGCAGTTGTGTGCAGTTGTGTGTGGGGGTGGGGTGGGGGGGGGGGGCATGTGTGGGGGAAAGAAGGCGGCGCGTACGCTTACCTGGTGGTGGTGCGTGTGCTGTGTGTGTGGGGGGGGGGTCGATTCTACAGTCCATCGGACGCCTTCGATGGCGTAGTAGTTGTGTGTGGGGGGGGAGGGGGCGTTAAGGGTTGAGGGTGAGTCCGTGCGGGTGCGTTTGATGCATGCTGTTGTTGTTGATGCTGTTGTTGTTGTTGCTGCTGCTGCTGTTGCTTGTGAGTGAGTGTGTGTGTGGCACGCCCACCATGATGATCACGCACGCGGGCGCGTACGCATATCTGGTAGCAGGGGGAGGGGGAAGGGGGGAGGGAGGAGGAGGGAGGGAGGGAGGAGGGGTAGGGGGGAGGGAGGGGTGGAGGGGTGGGAGGAGGGGAAGGAGGAGGGGGGGAGGAGGGGGGGGGGAGAAGGAGGAGGGAGGGGAGGGGGGGGGGGGGGGGGAGGGGGGGGGGAGGAGGAGGGGAAGGAGGAGGGGGGGAGGGGGGGAGGGGAGAGGGGAGGTCAAGCTGTCCCAGTTTGACCACCTACCCCGTGTACGCAAACAGCTCCATCCACGGAACGGACGACGGCAGGGACATTGCGCGCAAGATGACGTAGAGGACGAACGCATGCACGGCCCTGGCGTCAGCACGGGGAGAGAGAGGGGACAGCAGCGTCAGCAGCAGCAGGGGGAGAGGGTGGCAGGTCAGCAGTAGCAGGGCAAAAGAGAGGGAGAGCAGAAGGGGGAGAGGGGGGCAGGTCAGCAGTAGAAGGGCGGAAGAGAGAGAGAGAGAGAGAGAGAGAGAGAGAGACAGAGAGAGAGGCAGCAAAGAGAGAGGGTGAAAGAGAGAGGGCAAAAGAGCGAGGCAGCAGAGAGAGAGATGCAGCAGATAGAGAGAGACGGCGAACGAGAGAGAGACGGCGAACGAGAGCGAGGCAGCAGAGAGAGAGATGCAGTAGAGAGAGCGAGGCAGAAAAGAGAGGGAGAGACGGCGAACGAGAGCGAGGCAGCATAGAGAGATACAGCAGAGAGAGAGAGGCAGAACAGAGAAAGACGAAGAACGAGAGGGGGGGGAGGGAGATAGAGAGAGAGAGAGGGAGGGAGAGAGAGAGAGAGACGCAGCAGCGCCAGCAGCAGCAGGGCTAAAGAGAGAGAGAGAGAGACAGAGAGAGAGAGGGAGAGAGGGAGAGAGGGAGAGGAAGAAAGTGCTCGAGAAAGAGAGAGAGGGCAACAGCAGCATCAGCAGTAGCAAGGCGAAACCGAGAGGGAAAAGAGAGGAAACAGCGCCAGCAGCAGCAAGGCGAAAGAGAGAGGCAGAGACAGAGACAAAGAGAGAGAGGGGGGGGGTCGGCAACAGCAGTTGCAGCGGAGAGAGGGACAGGGAGGGGGAGAAAGAGAGCAACGCCTCGCATGCGCCATGCACCCCCCACGCACGCACACGCCATGCACGCACGCGCCATGCACGCACGCGCCATGCACACACGCGCCATGCATGTACGCGCCATGCACGCACGCGCCATGCACGCACGCGCCATGCGCACACACGCCATGCACGCACGCGCCACGCGCCACCCACCAGCACCAGCACCCCGTCCACACTGTCGCGTACATGACCTCTGGCTTGTACGTGTGGCCGAGTGTGTGTGTGAGACAGATCCCAATCACATAGCACCTTGCGTGAGCAATAGCAAGAGAGGGGGGAGAGGGGTTACAAACAGTGCGTGTGGCCGAGCGTGAGCGCGAGACAGATTTTGATCGCATGGCACCTTGCGTGAGCAAGAGAGAGAGAGAGGGGGAGAGGGGTTACTGGCAGTGCGTGTGGCCGAGCGTGTGCGTGTGACAGATTTTGATCACATGGCACCTTGCGTGAGCAGTAGAGAGAGAGGGGGAGAGGGGTTAGGCGCAGTGCGTGTGGCCGAGCGTGTGCGTGAGACAGATTTTGATCACGTAGCACCTTGCGTGAGCATTAGAGAATGAGGAGGGGTGGGGTTACAGACAGTGCGTGTGGCCAAGCGTGTGCGTGTGACATATTTTGATCACATGGCACCTTGCGTGAGCAATAGAGAAAGAGGGGGAGAGGGCTTAGGGGCAGTGCGTGTGGCCGAGCGTGTGCGTGGGACAGATTTTGATCACATGGCACCTTGCGTGCGCATTAGAGAGAGAGGAGGGGTGGGGTTACAGGCAGTGTGTGTGGCCGAGCGTGTGCGTGAGACAGATTTTGATCACATGGCACCTTTTACGGGAGAGCATAAGAGAGAAGAGGGGCTACAGAAAGGCTATCAACCCTCAATACAGAGAGAGAGGGGGGATTTAATGAGGGCGTTGCTGAGCAGCACACCGTACATGGAACGAAAATCACCGCACGCATGTGTTGTGTATGAGAGAGCGTTCAATGCCGTGCAACGCCTGAGAGACCTTTCAATGCCGTGCAACACCGTGCATGTAAGTGAGCGACAGAACGTGCACCGCTGTGCATGTGTGAGCGAGTACAGCACCGTGCAACGCCGTCGTGCATGTGTGTGAGAGAGCGTGGAACGCCACGCATGTGTGTGTGTGTGAGTGTGAGAGAGCGAGAGAGAGAATGAGCGCGCAACACCGTGCGTGTGTGTGTGCGCGTGTGTGTGTGTGTGTGTGTGTGTGTGTGTGTGTGTGTGTGTGTGTGTGTGTGCATGCATGCATGTGTCCGTGCGTGCATCCCCACCAGAGGCTGATGACAGGGATGTAGAGGTCCGGGGAGTTGACGTCCGATTTGGGGGGCAGGAAGTGCGCGTGCGCGTTGCCCGTGTCAGGCACCCGGCAATACGTCCAGCGCCCGAGGTAGGGCGCAAAGAGCATGAACAGCTTGTTTAGCACTGTGGGGGGTGGGTGAGCGGTGAGGGGGTCAGTCAGCACCATTGAGGCGGGGTGCACAGGGCATGAAGGGCTTGGTCAGCACCGCGCGTGCGTGTGTGGGGGGGGGGAGGGGGGTGGGGGGGGAGGGGGTCGGGCAGCGAACCGAGGTAGGGCGCAAAGAGCAGGAACAGCTTGTTGAGGAACGTGCGCGCGTGTGTGTGTGGGGGGGGGGAGGGGAGGAGGGGGCAGAGCATCACTGTGGTAAGGTGCAAATAAACGAAGGGCTTGGTCGTGTGCGTGTGCATGCGTGTGCGTGCGTGGTCGTGGTCGTGTGCGTGCGCGAGGGTGGGGGACAGTGGTGTCCTTACGGAAACCAAGAATGTATGTTTGCCCTCGCAACATAGGAGGACATGCCGAAGTGCCCCCACATGTGGCATTTCCGCGGGAAAAGTGTGAAAACGTCAAATTTCACACTTTTCTGAGGGAAATTCCCGCGATTCGCCCCCGCAGTTTCCCCCCGACTTTCCCAGTTTCCCCCGCAGCGGGGCCTGCGGGCGCTCTGGGGGGCGCTAATGACACCACTGATGGGGGAGACTGGGAGGGGGGCCAGCCACCACAATTGAGGAAGGGTGGACAGAGCAGAGGGCAGGGAGAGCAGTACACTGCGTGCGTGTGCCAGGGGGGGGGGGGGGGGGGGGGGGGGGGGGGAGCTTGTCCAGCACTGTAGGGGTGTGTGGGCGATGGGTGTGTGGGTATCAGCGGGAGCGCGCTCGCCCGCGCGCCCCCGGCACGTGAGCAGTCCCTCCCACGTAGTAGTTAACACACCCGATGGCCCCGTACCGCCTCCTTGCCGCGACTGCCGCGTGTGTGGGCAGGCGCGTGGATGTGCCCTGCCTATGACCCACACATTGTATGACCAGGAGGCCCCCCTATGCGTTCGCTGTGGGTCTAACAAGATCTGGCGGGATCTGGTGCGGATCTGGAGGGGATCTGGTGGGATCTGGAGGGGATCTGGTGTGTCTGTGTGGCGGCGGGGTGAGAACGAGGAAGTGTGAGATCCGTTGTGAGCCGTCATTTTCCCCAAACATCCTTAAAGGAACCACTGGTGCCCACCGCACCCACCGCCCTCATACGAGTGGCTCCACATGGCAGCCTGCCTGTTGTGGGGATCCTATAAGGCCTTGCGTACCTGGACAGAAAAGGGGGCCTTGTTCAAGTCGTTCAAGACCTGGTAGGCTGGCGCGCTGCGTGGCCTTGCGATCTCCTAGTAGAGCCCCCCCTAGAAGTGTAGTCTAGGCCTCGACTCACGCCCCGGGGCCCTCCGGGCACGGCCCCCGGGCGCGTACATGTAAAACTTGCAAAACTTAAGTCGTGTAGGTGGGGGGTGCCTTAGCGGAACCACTGGCCCTAGCCCTCACCGTAAGAGTTGGTCACATTGAAGTGGAAGCTGAGCGGCCCGCCTGACAGCCAGCTCATGCGCTGCTGGACCTTCTGAACGTACTGCTGGCCCCACGTCTGGCCGCCCTGGAATAACGAGGTGCCTGGGGGAGATGGGGGGGAGACGGGGAGAGGCGGAAGGGGTGTGCTCGACGACGGGTGTGCTCGCGGGCGTGCGAGCGGCATGCACACATGGCGTATGCGCACGTGATGGATGGGGGGGGCAGGGCTGAAGAGGGGCAACCCATGCGATTTCTTGGCTGCGACATTAGCTGTGTTGGCGTGCATGGGCATGGGCATGGGTGTTTCGCGCTGCATGCATGTGGCACATGCATGGTGTGCATGGCGCATGGTGCGGCCACTCACCGGCTATCAAGTTGAGCGGCGACATGCCTGCAATAGTGGGCATGAACACCTCTGCGTCGCCCCCCTGCCCCTGCACACGGCGTATGGGCGTCCATGTGAGCATGCATGTCGCGCGTGCCTGTGCCACAGATCTGAGGTCAAAGCCTCCCACCTGTTGCCCCGACTGCCCAGGGGGACCCGGCATGAACGGCTGTTGCTGCTGCTGAGCGTACGCCTGTGGGTTGTAGGGCTGCTGCACGTAGCCCTGCTGTGCTGCGTATTGCCCACCACCATACGCATCTCGACTCCCGACTCCATAGCCCTGCTGCTGCTGGTGCTGATCGTAACCCTGCTGCATCTGCGGGAGGTGACCTTGGTTGTACGCGTTGTCGTGGTGCTGCACACCGTAGCCCTGCTGCTGCGGTGCGACACCGTAGCCCTGCTGCTGCGGGTACCCCCCTGGCACCCCAGGCACGGGCCCAGCTGCACTCACACCAGCGTGGTAGAGGTGGTGCCCCCCGGCCTGCCTCGGGTCGCCTCGTGCGCCGGGATGCATGGTAGAGTGATCAGTACTGGGCGCATGGGCGCATGGGCGCATGGTTGGCATGGCACCCCACACATGAACCCCAGACATCGCGAAATTCTGTCACAACCCCAGTGAAGGGTATTTTACACGTGCTGGCCTGTAGTATAGCCCCCGTGTGACACCGCAATCGCCCCGCGCGCGTTCCTCTATTCGGTGCTCCTCCAACTGACCAAATGCACATGCTCCGCTCTCTCCGCCAGCTCGCTGGTGCCGCTCGACTGACCCCTTCCATGATCACGTCGACTAGGTCGCCCGCGGCCAGGCAAGAGGGGGCGCAAGGGTCTCACGCGCGCACAGTGCATACAGTACATGTATTGTCTTTAAAGACAACCCGCACGCCTCCCTTGTGCTCCTTGAACGTAGGGCGCCCGTGTGCGGTCGAGCCTACGCCATCGTCACGCCCGCCCTGCTGGGCGACGGCGGCAGCAAAGGTGTTGATGGTGGGGCTGTGCTTGCATGGGAGACCTGCATGGCAGCATGAGACTCCGCGCAGTGGAGCATTGATTACAGTGGGGATGGTGGGTGCTGACCACTGTACCATGCACATGCGCGCTGCTGCTGGCACGCGCAGGCCCAGGCGGCAACGGCCGTGGGTCCAGCGGCGGCGGCAGCGGCAGCAGCGGCAGCAGCGGTGGCGCGCACTGGGGCCGCTCGCTGCTCGGCGCCATCGCGCTCTCGGCGCTGTCGGCCGGCCCCGCGCTCGCCGCGAAGAAGGAAGAGAAGAAGGTCGCGTTTGACCTTCCCGATGACATGACCATCGACAACGTGACCGACGTGCTGTGGAACATCGCGGGTGGGTGCGGGCCAGTGATTTTATTTTCGGCTCTACACAGCCATTTGGCTGTTTTCCGCCTGTACTTTGACCATAAACTTAGCTAAAACCATTCAGTGGATTGGAAGTCTGATGATCCCTCCAGATAGAGCTCGTCAAGAGCTTTCAAATGACTTAGGTATGAGGACAAACGGTCAACGGAAGGTCACAAGTCAACGCTGTCAAAGCGAAATCCGGCTGTGGAATAATTAATTACAAATCCTGAACAGTAAATCACTGGTGCGGGCCGTGCGGACGGCGATAGGCAGCGCGGCTGGGATGCAGCACACCACACCTGCTCCACCCTGCCGCCCCGCTACTGGGATCCACCTTGCTGCACACCGCACATGCTCTACCCTGCCACCCTGCTTCACACTGCTGCCATGCCCTGCGGCGCGCCTTCCGCGTGCACACCCTCGCACGCTTGCCACGCGGCCTCCTCCCCCCGCACGCCCCGGTGCCGCGCTCTGACACACACGCGCGCACGCGCCGCCCTGGCGCAACGGGTTTTCAGGTTGTACATGTGCATGCCCTGAGGACCCCGGGGCGTGAGTGAAGGAATACTAGTCTGGAAAGGCCTATAGACTATAAGTCTAGGAAGGCTCTACTAGAGAGGGCCCGCGAGGCGCGCAAGCGCCAGCCGGCCAACTTCCCCTGGAGCTGCGCTCAGTAATTACCTTTTCGGCTCTCCACAGCCAATTGGCTGTATTCCGCCTGTACTTTTACCAAGAACACAGCTAAAACCATTCAGTGGATTGGTATTCTGACGATCCCTCCAGATAGAGCTCGTCAAGAGCTGTCACATTCCTTAGATATGAGGACAGACGGTCAACGGGAGGTCAACGGTCACCGCGGTCAAAGCAAGATCCGGACAGATCATCAATGACGTGAGATCATTAATTAAAAATCATGAAAAGGAAATCACTGGCTGCGCTGCGCGCCCGCGCCTGCGCCTGCCCCGCCCCGCAGGCCCCATCGTGACAAACCTCGGCTTCAGCGGCATGATCGGGCTCGTGTGCGGGCTCGCGCTGAGGCAGGTCGGAAAAGTGCTCGCGGTCATCATCGGCCTCGCATTCTGCGCGTTACAGGTGGGCAGGGGCATGGGGTTCTAACTCTCACCGAGGGGGCGTGGGGTACAAACTCACTCGGGGTACGGAGTCCCTCACATCATCGGCCTCGCATTCTGCGCACTACAGGTGGGCAGGGGGCGTGGGGGGCAAACTCTCACTCCCCTACCACATTCACAACGTCCCATTCCATGACGCGGATCAGGCGGCGCCTCAGGCGCTCCGACCGCCTGAGGCGCCGCCTGAGGCGCACCCTGATTGCCTCAGGCGTCGCCTCAGGCGTTATCCAAACCGCCTCAGGTGCCACCCCGACCGCCTCAGGCGCCCACCACCGCCTGAGGCGCACCCCGGACCGTCTCAGACGTTATGACCGCATTCCATGGCGCGGATCAGACGTTGGGATTTTGGTGGGGCGCGGGGTTCGGAATCCTTCACATCATCGGCCTCGCATTCTGCGCACTACAGGTGGGTGATGATGATGGATATTACAGTCTGTGTGACACCAGTTATGATGTATAAGACCTGTGTCGGCGCTAGCGCCCGACACCTTCAACGCAGTTTCAGTGGGAAACTGGCTGGCTACCTGGTAGGGGTGAGGGTACCCCCCCCACATGCGCGCACGCACTGGACCTAGACAGGGTACTGGGCCCCCAGGTCCACCCTATACCACCCAGGTAGTGACAGCAACGCATGGTTGGTGTGCGCCTGTGTTCTACTACTAGTCCCGCCGCCGCCATTGGGTAGGGGTCGTGGGGTACAAACTCTCACTCAGTTACAGTTACATCGGCTTTCCAGCAAATAATACCTCTAGGCCTAGTACCACCGCCTAGGCCCAAGTCCAGTTCTGGCCCTGACAATTACTTGTGAGGGGCGGTAGCCACCAGCCGGCTGCCTGCCAACGTATGGTCCCAGAGCAAGAAGGAGAGCTCTTGTGCGACGCCTCCAAAAGGGTAGGGGGCGTGGGGGGCAAACTCTCACTCGCGGCGCAAAATCCTTCACATCAGCTCCTCGGTCCTGAGCGCTGCTAGGGGCCTTCCCTCCATCCCCCCTTGATTGGAAATGTGGATCACACATGTATGAAGGTCTCAAGATGTGTGGGGGGGGAGAGAGTGAAACAGCAGTGATATGAAGGCCTCAAGAAGTGGGAGGTCGGGAGGTGGGGGGGGGGGGGGGAGGAAGTGGAGCAGCAGTGCACACGCAGGTTCTGCACGTACGCTCTCAGTTTCTTGTGAAGGGCCACGAGGCGTGGACTCGGGAACTCCTAGGGCCAGCGCCAGCCCACCAGTGCACGCACTCACGCACACACAGCCACACACACACACACACACACACACACACACACACACACACACACACGCGCATATATGCACGCACACACGTGTACACACACGCTCCGGTGGGTGGTGGCCGTGCACGCACGCCGCGCGTGTGCACGGGCTGCACGCTTTTCGTGCGGCGGCCCCGCACGGCGCCTGTCGCGCCCGCACGTGCGCCTTCCCCCCCCCGCCCCCCCCACCAACTCGCGCTGCCCCAACCCTACAGCCCCCCCCCCCCCGCCCCCACACACACACACCACACACACCTCACATCACATCACTTCCCCCCACCCCTCATCCACCCAGCTCCCCTCCGCTCGCCCCATCGCCAGGGCCTCGCATACTGCGGCGCCATCACCGTCAACTGGTCAATGATCCAGGCCAAGACGACCGCGATGCTAGACGCCACCGGCGACGGGAAGCTCGACAAGGATGACTTCAAGGTGCGACGCTGTGATGTGGTGTGATGCTGTGCTTGTGCTGTGCTGTGCTGTTTGTGTGATGCTGTGATGCTTTGCTGTACTGTGCTGTGCTGTCCTGTTTGTTTGATGCTGTGATGCTGTGCTGTGCTGTGCTGTTTGTCTGATGCTGTGATGCTGTGCTGTATTGTGCTGTGCTGTGCTGTGCTGTCCTGTCCTATTTGTCTGATGCTGTGCTGTGCTGTGTTCTTTTATGCGATGCTATGATGCTGCATGTGATGCTGTGATGCTTTGAAGCTGTGCTGTGCTGTTTGTGTGATGCTGTGATGCTTTGATGCTGTGCTGTGCTGTCCTGTGCTGGCTGGTGGTGTGCTGTGCTGTGCTGTGCTGTGCTGTGGCGCGGTGTGCTGTGCTGTGCTGCGCTGTTTGTGTGATGCTTTGATGCTATGCTGTGCTGGCTGGTGGTGTGCTGTGCTGTGCTGTGCTGTTTGTGATGCTTTGGTGCTTTGATGCCGTGCTGTGTTGTTTGTGTGATGCTTTGATGCTGTGCTGTGCTGTGCTGTTTGTGTGATGCTTTGGTGCTTTGATGCTGTGCTGTGCTGTTTGTGTGATGCTTTGGTGCTTTGATGCTGTGCTGTGCTGGTGGTGTGATGCTGCGGTGCTGTGCTGTGCTGCTGTGATGGGCTGTTAACAGTGACAGACAGAAAGGGCTTTGTTTCATGCGGTGCGGTGTAGTACAGTGCGGTACGGTGCGGCGCGGTGTGTGTCCCTGCCCCTTGTCCCTGCCCCCTGTCTCTGCCCCCTGCCTCCCGTCATTGCGGTGCTCTGACACGACCGGCCTCGCTGACTCGCCTGCGCCATCATGGCATGCCATGCCCCCCGCGTGCGCCCCGCAGCACTTGATGAACAACGCGCTGGGCTTGCTGTCGGCGGGCGTGCCGTCGGTCGGCGGCTTCCTCGCTGGCTTTGTGATGGGCATCCGGATGTGAATGGGTGGATGCGACAGAGCTGTGATGTTGACGCAAGAGAGGAGACCGGCTGCTGCGGGGAGTAAGCTAGCACCTATAGGCTAGCACCTAGCTAGCTACCACCTAGCTACCACCTAGCTACCACGTACCACATACCTGCCTCACCTGTGGTTGGGAAGAAATGGGGAGAGAGAGGGGGTGTTAAAGGGTTTACCTGACAATGACACGTGGCTGTGGTCACGCGCAACTGTAAGACAAACTGGACAGTCCCAACAGTCTCGGACTCAATCTGATCGGTTGTCTTTTCAAGTCCATCAACGGATCAACAACGCTCCCCACCCTAGGCGCGCAACTGTCCTGGTGAAGCAACCGTCTTTTCAACTTTATCAACGGGTCAACAATGCTACCCACACTAGGCGCGCAACTGTCCTGGGAGAAGCAAGTGCATCTAGAAGTAGGGGAGCAGTGGGGGATGTAATGCAGTGGAACAACTCCAACACAACTCCAACACACGTGCAAGGGTGCGTCAGCGGAGACAGAGGGGCATCGCGTCAACCGAGACAGAGAGGCATCGCGGGTGCACAAAGCACAGTGGGCACTCCTCACGCGCGCCTTGTGCGTGCACACGCACACTCTCAACCAGCCCTCAAGGGTGCAGCGGCCGAGTCAACCGATCAACCACAGGATCATCGGGCACGCGCGCCTCAGGGCACGGTCACGCTACGGGTTGGGGGGCGGGTAGGCCGGCCCCGTCACGACAGGCACGTAGATAGGCGGGTAGGCCGGTATGGTGACGGCAGGCGTGGCCTCTTTGCCGGTGGTCGGGGGGCAGGCCTGCAGGGTGTTGATGATCTCCCCGGCGATCATGCCTGCGAAGGAGGGAGCATTGCCAGGCATACATCAACGGTGCTGCAGCGTCTGTTTGTGAACGTCACGCAACATGCAAGCTGGTCCTTGAGTGCTGCCGCAGCTGACCCTCTTAGCTAGATGCATGCACGCTTGCACGTACACCTGATTATCTGTGCAGCAGGAGTAACAGTCACAGCAACATTGGCTTTCCGGCAGAGGTACATTCTAGTCCCAGTGCCTGTTTGAGAGTGGGGGTGGGCGCCTTCATGTCAGCCCTACCGATGAGGCTGGCATGTGCGTGAGCGCCGATGGGGCCAGACTTTGCCACATGACAGGGGTCACGCAGGTTGCCCCCATGACGCCGCTGCTGCCACTGCTACTGCTGTTGGTGCTGGTGCTTGTGCTTGTGCTGGTGCTGGTGCTGCTGTTGCTGACGGTGCTGGGGTGGGAGCTGGGGGGCAGTGCAACCCTCCAACTGATCAGTTTTAACGCGTCATGACGCATCAAAACAGGAGCGCCTTGGAGCACCTTGACCTGCCTGTAGTATATCGTAGCGGCAAAGGATAAACAAACCATGCCCAGGGGTCCCCTACCAACCCCTACCGTGCTGCCTATCCTACCGCCATCTTCAATGGCCCACTCTCCTCTGATGTCGCTCACCGGACGCGATGAGCTGATTCATCGACATGGCGCAGAGGGCGGTGGTCTCCTCAGGCATATCCTGGGCCAGCGACCGGTGGAAGACAACGTCGAACTGGGTGGGCAGGAGGTGGATGGCGGGCAGTGTTGGGTGGTTGGGCTGCGTGTCAAGGGGGGCAGGCAGCGTGCGTGCGCTGCGTGCGGGCAGCGTCAGAGCCCCGCCTTCGGTGTGTCCTGCGAGCGGCGATGTTTAACCTCGACCTGTGTGGTAACGAGGGGCAGGAGGGAAGTCGATGATGGTGGTGCGGTGGGGCAGGAGGGGCAGGAGGCCTGGTATGTGACGGTGGCGGGGCAGGGACTAGGGGGCACGAGGGGGAGTGGTGGGAGCGTTAGGGTGCTTGCATGGGGGACAGGGGGCAAAGTGCGCGCGATGCCTTGCTTTCCCCGCGAGGCCCGACCTGCACCTCGCTCCTTGACAGGCCATTGAGCTGGACGGCTGCATGCGTTGGGGGGGAGAAGGCATCACACAGGTGGGGGTGAGGAGATGAGGGGGCGGGTGGGCGTGCGTCGGCGCACGCACACAGCCTTGAAGGTGAGAGGGGACTGGAAGCAGCGAAAGAGGAAGAAGAAGACAAAGACCGGGCACGAGGGCAGCGAGAAGCACAGCGAGGGGCAGGCAGGCGGGCAGGCAGGCGCGCGGGCGGGCGGGCGGTCAGGCAGGCAGGCAGGTAGGCAGGCAGGCAGGCAGGCAGGCAGGCAGGCAGGCAGGCAGGCAGGCAGGCAGGCAGGCAGGCAGGCAGGCAGGCAGGTAGGCAGGCGGCCAGGCAGGCAGGCAGGCCACGCTGGCAGGCAGGCAGGCGGCAGGCGGCAGGCAGGCAGGCGGGCAGGCAGGTAGGCAGGCAGGCCAGGCAGGCAGGCAGGCAGGCAGGCAGGCAGGCAGGCAGGCAGGCAGGCAGGCAGGCAGGCAGGCAGGCAGGCAGGCAGGCAGGCAGGCAGGCAGGCAGGCAGGCAGGCAGGCAGGCAGGCAGGCACCAGTGCCCACTCTCGAGCGCAAGCGCGTGCATGCACACCTTGGTGCCCGGCGCGACAATGTCCACCGCCTTGCCCTTCCCCCAGCCGGAAGTAATCCCGGGCACGTTGTACGACCAGCTGCCGTCTGCGGAGCCCTTGCCCGTCGCCTGGGCAAGCGAGCGGCGGCCGCCGGCGTTGCCCTGTGTGGGTCGGAGGGGGGTGGCGGTCTGTGATGGTGGTGAGCGTGCGTGCGCGCTCACTGATGTCTTGCTTGCTTCCCAAACTACTACATCCTCATCCAGGCGCGGCACACTGGCAGCGAGAGCCATGTAGGGGCCCACGAGGTAGCCAGCCAGTTTCCCACTGGAGCTAAGTTTTAGGTGTCGCGTGCTAGCGCCGACGCAGGCGTTGTACATGAGTACTGGTGTCACACAGACTGTAATATCCATCATCAAGGACCAGTCAGGCATGCGGGCACGGTCAGAAAGATCCAGAGGGTGGAAAGCAGGCAGGCAGGCAGGCAGGCAGGCAGGCAGGCAGGCAGGCAGGCAGGCTGGCAGGCAGAGGCAGGCAGGCAGAGGCAGGCAGGCAGAGGCAGGCAGGCAGGCAGGCAGACGCAGCCGAGCATCAGTGGAACTATATTGAAAGATGTCACAACCCCAAAGATTCCACCCCCCCTGCCTAGACTTGGGCGCACGCACGCGCACGCACACCTTGGTGCCGCTGCCGGGAACAGCCAACGCCGCAGCGTAAAGCCAGCTGCCGGTCGTGGAGCTCGTCACCTGGGCCAGCGAGCGCCGGTCGTCGGCCTTGACATGTGTGAATAGGAGAGGGATGGCGGTCAGTGGGCGGTCAGTGATGGTGGTGGGCTGTGAGTGGGAGCTAGGGTTTGTCTAAAAAGAACTGTGCTGTGCTCCGCTCCCAATGTCGACTTAGTCTCTTGGTTGGGCTTCTAGCCCACAAGCCAAAGGCTGGGGGTAAAAGAGCTTGCTTCTTTGGCTGACCCCTGGAGTAAAGGGTGACTGTCACAAAGAAAGTGCGCGTTTTTTCCCTGAATTTACTTTAATTTTGAAACAAAAGCGAGAGCCGCAAGGGGCAGGCAGGTGTGCAGGCAGGCACAGGCAGAAAGAGCCACAATGTGGCAGGCAGGCAGGCAGGCAGGCAGGCAGGCAGGCAGGCAGACGCAGGCAAGATGATGAGTTTTTACAATCCACTCTCTGGCGGGCACGCGTTCGGTTCCAAAGTTCCAGTAGGACTTAGAGGAAGCAGTCCTGAAGACCTGCCAATAGAAAAAGGGGGGATGCCCCACGGAAGCGCCACCCACACGCGGTGGCGGGCACCAAGCAAGCAGCACCACAGTGCAGGCTCCACACTCAACCCCTCCAGGAAACGGATGGCGGGCCCAAGGTATAAAACCATGAAGGGACCAAAAAGCCCACCCTCAACCCACCGGAAGCGGGGCCGTTGTGCACACCCGCCGCAGCACTCTGCTCAGCTACCACATCACAACCTGCCAGCGCACGCATGTGGCGCCACCTCCCCTCAAAAGAAACCATCCTCTCAGGGATCTAGGACGTCTTGTTCAGAGTGAGCCCGCCGTCCACTACTCCAACAAAGGGGTGGGTCGGGCCCACCACACCCGCCCACCCGCGCGGCATCCCGCCGCCCTCAGCAAAGGACGCCAGCGCGTCCCACAGATCCATCGTCGCCAGCTCCCCCGCCCGCTCAACCGCCACCGAGCGAGCAGGGGGCTGCACACCATCACGCGGGCACGTAATGCGCCACAAGTGGCGGCGGCCTCGCTCCATGGCGTCCACCACGAGCGCTGCCACCACCGCCCACACACCAGCACGCACCCAGCGGGAGGCTGCAGCAGCCACACCTGGCAGCACGTGATGACCGGCGTAGGAGCAGGGAGGGCAGCAGCAGCCGCCACCACCACCGCCTCCGCCACCGGGCACCCCCAGAAGCTGTGCGCACGCCACGCCGTCGCCGGGCGGCCCGTCCTCATCACGGCACCGCCATCCGCAGGGGCACTCGGGCACGCCTAGTGCAGCCTGCTTGTGAAAACCACTCACCCACAGCCGCCAGATGGGCTCCTTGCGGCAAGCATCAATACCCTAGACTCGAGCGCACGCGCACGCATGCACACCTTAGTACCCGGCGCGTCCACGTCCACTGAGACGCCCTTGCTGTCGGGGCTGTGTTGGTGGGGTTGATCGTAGCGGTGGTTTAGAAGAGGGTGGAGTATGCAGCATACGGGACTTGGGATCGGGCGGAGTCGGGGGCATCCATGCACATGCTACGAGCTGCTGTGACCTACAGGGCAAGTGCTCTGGCATCATGTTGCTATGAGAGTGGGGAGTTTGTGCACTGGACACAGGGCATGCTGCGGCCAGCTGGCGGCGAGAGAAAGAGCGCTGCGCTCACCAGCAGAGGGCGGAGTCTGCCGCGAGCAGCACCAGAGACAAAGCTGTGAGCCACATGATGGCCGTCATGACGGTGTGTGTCGGAATTGAGTGAGAAGCCGTTGTGCTCGAAGGTGCCGTACCGGGGTTTTGGTCGGACCGCCGACCACACTTCTTCCAGCCATCAAAGCACGACCACCGCGCTCGGATCGCGCCTTTGAGGCCATTCTAAAGTCTATATTAAGCGCCCACACGTGACTTGGGTGGTGCCGGGGCCTGGGATGGGGCCAGGAGACTACCTAAACCCTAGATTGGGTAGAGATTTGGGTGCAAATGATGATGATGATGATGATGACGATGAGAGTTTTACAATCCACTTCTGGCGGTCACACGTACGGTTCCAAAGCTCCAGTGGGACTTAGAGAAACAAGGCTCAAGGCCCACAAAAGGTCAAGCTACAAGTCGCCCACGGCAACGCCATCCACACTTAGTGGCGGGCGCCAAGCAAGCAGCACCACTGTGCAGGCTGCACACCCAGCCCCTCAAATGGCCAGAGGACGGAACCAAGGTATAAAACCATGAAGGGACCAAAAAGCCCTCCCCCAGACCACCGGAAGCGGGGCTAGTAGCACACCCGCCGCAGCACTCCACTCAGCGACCACACCGCACCCGCCACCGCACGCGTGTGGCGCCACCTCCCCTTCAAAAACACCTCCAGAGGGGATGCCATCTAGCAAGCAGGTGCAGGCACCCGCTCGCCGTCAACGACGAGGTGCAAAGGGCAGAAAGCAACCACAAAAAGGTTCAGGAAGGCGCCTTGAAATGAGGCCAGTGGTTGCATAGTGGTTGCACTGTGGATTGATACATGCGCATGTCAGGTTGCTTCATGTCCGTGACGCACGCGCAGGCCATCAGCCCATCAGACCATCTCTTTAGGGCAGGATGCTCCCTCACGCGTGCAGGCACAAGCATTTCAATGCAGCCTTGCCGGAAAGCAGACCTGCTGCTGCGTGCGACCCACCCGCACGCACGCACCCCCCCCCGTCCACCCCCCCCACACACACACACACACCCTCCCGCCCTCATCCTCCCCGGAATGCACCCTCCCACCCCCATTGACCCCTCCCACCCTCATCCACCCAACCCCCTCCCACCCTCATTGACCCCTCCCACCCTCGTCGCCCGCTCCCACCCTCATCGCCACCCCACAGGCCAACGGCAACCGCCTGCTCTGCACCTGCACTGACGCGCGGTGACACCCTGGGTCCCCTGACTTAGTGTGAGCCCACGGGGGGTAGCCTTACCCCCTGCATGCACCTGACTCCAAGAGGTTGGTCGACTGCTCACATCAAGCGGACGCGCTGATCGCGACTTCCCTCGGTCCCTCAACCCTTGGACAAAGTACTGGTGGACAACACATACGGTGCACGAGGACAACAGAGCAGCAGGAGCTGGCCAGGGTGCGGGGCATTCTGGCATAAGTAGGAATGGTGTGGCATGAGTAGGGCACTCCCTAGAGCACTCGAGACACGAGATCTGCCTGCGCCGTGTTATTTAACTCTCTCGCTCTCTCTTACCCCCGAGCTGCAGCTACACTTGTGCAACATCCCTCATCCAGCCTGCCTACATCGACTGCAAATCATCGTCGTCAGTCCCAGCCTACAGCTGGTCACAGTTCCTTTTCAGAGTCAGTGACATCCTCCCCGCGTGCGCGGCGTGCGTCGCGCAGCTTCTTGAGCGCCTTCTTCTCCTTGTTCGATACCTTGAGCTTGGCCTGCGCCTTGACCTGCGTGTGTGTGTGTGTGTGCGTGTGTGTGCGTGTGTGTGTGCATGTGTGTGCGGCCATCTCTCAAGGGGAGGAGGCTCCCTCATGCATTGAAGCACAGTTACAGTTACATGGCATTCCAGCTAAGACAACACTAGTCCTAGTGCCACCGCCCTGTGAAGGACGATAGCCACCAGCCGGTTACCTGCCGTCTAGACTACCGCTCCCGCCGGCTAGTTTAGACCCAAACAAGTCCCTGAGGGACATGTCTTGCAAGGAGCGTATAGGAAAGGACCGTCCTCCTCCTGGCCTTTGAGGCCAACCACGCCGGCTGTGCCGACTGGCGGCGCTGAAGCAGAAAAGTCCCCGCCTGGCATGGTGCATGGTTGTCCAACTCCATGCATGGGGCTCTGCCTGCGCCCCATGCGTCATGCATGGCCAGGTCCCACCCTCCAGGGGGGCCTGGGCAAACAGAGTCGTCATGGCAGGCTGCCTGAAGACCAATGCCGACGCCAGTCACCGGCAGACGAGTGCCCCCGAGGGTGAGCGCGGTGACAAACGCTGCGATGGTGAAGCGGATAAACTCTGTTGTTGCCTCGGCGGTCACCACCGCTGAAGCCCTGATGGTAGCTCGCCCCACGAGCAGCCATCTTGACCGATGTCCAGCATGCATTGACGGGCGCCAGCTCCTCCGCTCGTCGATCAACTCGTCGAGATCGGTGCCGCATGGCGTCCTGCATGGGAGGAGGATAAGGGCCGTCTCCCAGCACGGGTCGCGGCAGCGCCGCGGCTACTCGCCAAGCCATGACAGCGCCGGGCAAGCCGCTCCTATAGTTTCCACCGAGGGACAGTCTAGCAGGAGCCAGGCCAGTCGTATTTTATCCCGCTCGTCAGCGGCACGGAGATCCTAGTCACCAGCAGCGCCGCATTGCTGGGTCCAGGGCCCGGCGACGAGAACGCGCCTCCGTTAATCGAGCCCCTGCATTTCAAAGCAGCCTTGTCGGACAGCAGACCTACAGCTGGACCTGCTGCTGCGTGCCACTCACCAGCCCGCCCGCACACCCACTTAGCCCCCGCCCAATCGCCCTCCCACCCTCCTCGCCCCCTCCCACCCTCATCCTCCCCATGATGCCCCCTCCCACCCTCATCTCCCCACCGTGCCCTCCCACCCTCATCCACCCCACCCTGCCCCCTCCCGCCCTCATTGACCCCTCCCACCCTCATCAACCCCACCCTGTCCCCTCCCACTCGCATTGTCCCCCTTCCACCCTCATCGCCCCGCCCCCCAGCAGGCCAACGGGAACCGCCAGCTCTGCACCTGCACTGATGCGCGGTGGCCCCCCTGGGCCCCCTGTCTCAGGCGTGAGCCCACGGGGGATAGCCCTACCCCCTGGCGGGTGGCTGCACCTGTTTGCTATGTTGCACCCTCCCGCAGGGGGGGTGGGGGTGAAGGGGAGGTGGCACCACACGCGTGCGGTGGCGGGTGCGATGTGGTCGCTGAGCAGCGTGTTGCGGCAGGTGCCGTGTTTGGCCGGTTTTGGGCGGTTGGGGGTGGGCTTCTTGGTCCCTTCATGGTCCTGGCTTTACAGCCGCGTATCTATAAATCTGGGGTCTGACTCTGGCTGCTTCAGGGCTGAGTGAGGTGCCCAGCTGACGGTGCCGCTTGCTTTGCGCCCACCACCTCGTGTGGGTGGCGCTACCGTGGGCTACTTTTGTAGCTGGACCTTTTGGTGGGCCTTGTGCCTGCTGTCTGGTGGTCCCGCTGTAACTTTGGAACTGATTGCAACCGCCGGCTGTGGTTTTGTAACACTACTCTCTCCAACCCCGTGGATGCACCTGACTCATCCAAGAGGTTGGTCGACTGCTCACATCAAGCGGACGAGCTGATCGCGCACCTCCCTCGGCCCCTCACCAACCCTTCGGCACACACCTTGTGGACAACACACACGGTGCACGAGGACAACAGAGCAGCAGGAGCTGGCCGGGACGCGAAGCATTCAGGCGAAAGGAGGACTGGTGTGGCACGAGTAGTGAGTGGTAGAGCACTCGAGACACGTGATCTGCCTGCGCCGTGTTATTAAACTCTCTTTCTCTCCTTACCCCCGAGCTGCAGCTACACCTGTGCAACATCCCTCATCCAGCCTGCCTACATCGACTGCAAATCATCGTCGTCAGTCCCAGCCTCACAGCTCCTCTTCGCTATCCGTGACGTCCTCCCCGCGTGCGCGGCGTGCGTCGCGCAGCTTCTTGAGCGCCTTCTTCTCCTTGTTTGACACCTTGAGCTTGGCCTGCGCCTTGACCTGCGTGTGTGCGTGTGAGCGTGTGTGTGTGCGGCCATCTTTCAAGGTGATGAGGCTCCCTCATGCGTTGAAGCACAGCTGCATTTCAAAGCAGCCTCGTCGGACAGCAGACCTGCTGCTGCTGCGTGCGACCCACCCGCCCGCCCGCACAACCACCCAGCCCCCCGCCCAACCGCCCACGCACCTTCATCACGTTGCCAAACGCGTCGAGCATCTCCTCCTCCTGCTTGAACTCGACCTTCTCCTTGACGCCGCCGCCCGCGAGCTCGCCCGTGCGCGTGAGCTTTCCGCCCGCGACGCTCCACGTCTCTGAGCAGATCGCGCCAGAGAACTCGACGTTGTGGGTAATCATGATCACGCCGCCGCCGAAGCCCTTGACCGCCTCGGCAAGCGCGCCGAGCGAGTCGCGGTCGAGGTAGTTGGTGGGCTCGTCGAGCACCAGCATGTGGGGGTTGTTCCACATCGCCGCGCCGAGCACGACCTTGACCTTCTGCCCGCCCGACAGGCCGCGCATGAGCGAGTGCGTCGAGAACTCGGTGTCGAGCCCAAACTCCTCAAGGTGCTTGGAGATGTTGACCGCGGTCAGCGGCTTGGCATAGAGGCCGGCCGCCGCCGCCTCCTTGGCGTCGAGCTCATTGCAGAGCTTCTCAAAGCCGAGCTGGATGAGCTCGTCACGCGACAGGTACGAGTTCTTGGTGGGGTCGCACTTGATCCACTGGCACTCGTACTCGTACGACGACTTGAACTTGCGGCGCGAGCACAGCTTCTCAAGCAGGCGCTTCTCGCCGTCGACCATGATGATCTGGAGCATCGCCTTCTCCTCCTCGGGCGAGAGCTTGCGGTCGACCTTGGTGAGCGCCTCGCGGTCCTCGCCGATCGCGTAACGCCACTGGATGTACTGGTTGGGCGTCTTCTCCAGGTGGTGCTCAATGTGGTGGAACGCATGCTGCGCGACGTACGCGATGCGCAGGTTGGGGTGGCGCCACACGGTGCCGGCCGTCGGCTCGTTCTCGGCGCACAGCATCTTGATCATGGTCGACTTGCCGGCGCCGTTGGCACCGTGCACGACGACGCGCGACGACAGCGTGCAGTAGAGCGAGATGTCGGACACGACGCACTTGTCGGTGCCGGGGTAGGTGTAGTCGCACTTGATCATCTTGAGGATGGCCTTGTCCTTGGTCTTGACGCCCTCGAGGTAGCCCGGCTCGGGGAACTTGAACGAGAACGCGGCGGCCGACAGCTGGTAGTACGCCATCGCCTCGGGCTTCTGCTTGACAAACTCAGACAGGTTGCCCTTGTACGATTTGAGCTTGCGCGACTCGTAGTTGAGGATGTTGGTGCACGCGCGGTCAAGGAAGCCGGCGTCGTGAGACACCATGATGCACGTGACCTCGGTGAGCGCGTTCAGGTAGTCCTCGAGCCATCGCACGTTGGTGACGTCGAGGTGGTTCGTGGGCTCGTCGAGCAGCAGGATCTGCGCCTTCATGAGGATGGCGCGCGCGAGCGCGAGCTTCATCTTCCAGCCGCCCGAGAGCGCGCCGACCGGCTTCTGCAGGTACTCGTCGGAGAAGCCGACCGACTTGAGCATCTTCTCGACCTCGTCCTTGGACTGGCCGGCGATGCGCTTGTCGTTGGCCACGAAGTCGAGCGACGGGATGTCGGCGTCCTCGGAGTCGATGTCGTGCTCGACGTACACGGTGCGCAGCTCGGTGGGGGGCGGGAAGCCCTCAACCTGGCCGTTCGCAATCGCGCGCATGAGCGTCGACTTGCCGCAGCCGTTGGGGCCGCACAGGCCGTAGCGCTTGCCCTTCTTGAGGCGCAGCTTGGCCATGTTAAGCAGAATCTTGGCGCCATACGCGAGCGAGAACTCGCAGTTGCACAGGTCCTCGCCCTCGTCCTGCTCCTCGGCCTCGATCAGCGCGGCCTCCTTGTCGGCGTCGGCCTTGGCGAGGTCGAGGCACTTGGTCACGGCGGCGCGCGCCTCGGCCTCGCCGGCGCCCTTCAGGTACGGCACGAGGTTCTCGGACCAGAACGACGGCACGTAGTGCTTGAGGTCGACCATGCAGCACATCGCGGTCGCAGAGTACTTGGTGGACGCGGCGTCAACGGACGAGGCCTTGGCGCCGAGCGCGTCGGTGATGCGCTTGGTCATGACCTCGAGCTCGGCCTTCTTGGGTGCGGACAGCTTGCCCTCACCGCCGACGCGCAGCAGCGTGGCCTTGGCGCCGGTCGCGACCTTGCGGCACTCGGGGTCGGCGACGTCATCGGAGACCTTCTCGAGCTCGGGCAGCAGCTTGGGCAGGAAGGGCGCGGCGTCGTGCGGGTTCTCCACGAGCTTGGCCATGTTGTCAATGATGACGGCGGACTTGCGCTTGATGGCGGTGGCGCGCTCGCGCAATCCGCGCATGAGCAGGGGCACGAGGAGGGAGAGGGGCGGGCCCTCGACTTGCTGCACAAACGTGGTCGCGGCGAGCTGGTGGATGCAGTCGGTGGTCTGCGTGGGGTCGCGGATGCAGCCGATGAGGACGGGCAGGAACTTTGCGATGTCGCGGTTTCCGTTGACGGCGAAAGTCTCCTTGAGGGCGACCTCAGTGGCCTCCTTCACCTGGGCCTTGGCGTCGGACATCGTGTCTGCGCAGGGAGGGGGGAAGGGAGGGCAGATGGTGCGTCAGATCAGGCACATGATCAGTACACAAACCCAGGGGGGGCAGCTCAGCTGTCGTCGCATACGCTGGTCGCATGCATGGATGCAGGCACACGCATCATCAGAACAGGCATGCCGCGCAGAGGTCGGCTGTCGCTGCATGCGCTCGTCGCGTGCATGCATGTGTGTGCTCATCGCGTGCATGCATGCGTGCGCTCATTGCGTGCATGCGGATCGCATGCATGCGCCGCAGGGCCCAGGCGCATGCTCACCAGTGAGGCGCGGGACAATGTCGGAGAGCGCCGCGGCGATCTGGTTGGGGGCCGTCGCGGCCAGGTTGGCCAGCGAGTGGAGGGCCAGCACCTTGCACTGCCAGTTCCTGGACTGCTCCATGGCCGCGAACAGCATCTCCATGACCTGGTCGGTCGAGTACGGGTTGAGCACCGCGAACAGGGCCTGCATGGCAGCGGTAGCGGCCTCGCGCACGGGGGCAGCCTTGTCGGCGGCGGCGCTGAGCATGGCTGGGATGAGCGACACGAGGTACGGCTCAGAGGCCTTGCCGAACTCAGCAACGAGCGCGGCCACGACCTTGAGGGCGTTCTCCTTGGAGACAGCGTCGCCAGCCAGGCCAGCGGTGACAGACTCCGCGACGGGAGCCATGCTGCTCGTGCCAGCCTTCTTCACAGCGGCCACGACGCCCTCAGAGGCATCAGCGGTGGACAGCTGGGCAAAAGCCGCGGTGACAGCGGACGCCATGACTGCAGAGGTAGGGCGAGGACAAGGGGGTGCGTCAGGCGCTGCATGCATGCATGACATTCGGCCCATCTCAGAGCAGCAGCAGTTGTCTGTGCGTGCGAGCAGTCTGCCCACGTCCCCCCCCTCGTCCCCCCGCCCACAGGTAGCGGGATCTGGGAGATCAGCGTGCGGCTGGTAGGCCAGGGGCGGTGAAAGAGGGGCTCGGAGAACGCTGTGCCCGTTTGCGGCGCCTAAATTTTGTAAGCTGGCGGCGGCCATCCCCCCGCCCCGTAACTACACCGCTTCCCCCCCAGCCCACGGCAAGTAGCACTCACTTGTTGGTTGGAAGTGGATGGGGTGCGAGAAGGTTCCTGCAGCGGGGAGGGGGGGCGAGGTGCGGGTGGCTTTATTGATTGCCATGCATGTGCGACTGTGCGAGGCCAATGTGGGGCAGCGCAGCGCCTGGCGGCCCACTGCAGCCCCATTCAGGCTGGGCGGGGATACCAGGCGGCTGTCTGGGGTGTTGGGTGAGGGGTGGGGGCAGGGGGGACGCTGCGCGAGCGCTTTTGCCCGGCATGGTCCCCAACCAGTTGGGGCAGCGGCGCCGTGCGCGTGCTCGCGCGTGCTCCCCCCCCCCCCGCTTGGCTACGCAGGCAATGGCCCCCGAGGATTTCAGCACGCACCTGCAGAAGCTGGAGGTCGAGGACCAAGCTCCTATTGCCGGCGTAAGTACCGCGTCTGAAGACGGGCCTTGCAACTCCACGAGGGAGTGCGAACGGGGGCGGGGGACTCTGTGTGGCGCGCTCGAGAACACAAAGTAAAAGGATGCTCTCAAGCGGCTGGGGGCACAAATGCTCCCCACACCCCATATCACTCTCCACCGTCCGAGGAATTCAAGAGCGGCGGGCCGCAACCACATCCAGATGCTTAGCGCAACCACATCCAGATGCTCAGGTGCAAGCGTGGCACCTGGTTGGTGGTTTAGAGCGTGGCTCTGCGTGTGAGGTGGGGGGGGCAAAAGCAGCGGGCATCAGGGCCTTTGCACACATCCTTGTTTTGCAACTCAGAAAATTGCCACAATATTGCCTCGTGCGGGGGGGGGGCACTTGGGTGAGTGTTGGTCACTGCTGTGATGTGTGGCCCGTGCTTTCTGCCTGCTGCTGCTGCATTCAACTGACCATGGACCATGCATGGACCAAACTTGGGGTTACCAATGACTCAACAGAGGTTTTACAATCACATGCCGGTGCCAGCAGGATGAATCACAGCAGGAGTCTGTGTGTGTGTGCGTGTGTGTGCGTGTGTGCGTGTGTGGGTGTGGAGGGGGACAAGGAGGGTCGGTCGCACGCGTGCTGCGTCCGCGTTGCTGAAACAGGGGTAAACTGCAGGGCTTCAAGGTGTGGCTGTTGCCACACCTTGAAGCCCAGCAGTTTACCAGTCAGTGGCGGTACCCATGCCGCCACGCCGCGTGCGCGCGCCACGCCGCTGCCATCTCCTCGGCCTTGCTAAACACGAGCTGCCGGTCGCGCACCATGTCCCCGGGGCTCGGCTCCAGCGTTTTGGTTGACAGAGTCAGACGCTGACGCTCCACGCTCACGTGCAACACCATGGCCCTGAGGAGGTCACCTGGGCGGATGACGTCTCCGATGTGGTGCCCACCGCACGCCGCCGCGTTGGCCGCGGTCCGGAGTAAGCGCCCGTGGCTGACATCGCTCACTTGCAGCAAACCCCTAATGTCGTTGCCCAGAACAAGGAACGCGCCCAACGAGCGCACACTCTCCACGGTCCCCTCGACCACGTCGCCGACCCTGTAGCTCGCCAGCGCAGCACTCTTCGTTGCTGACCTTGCCGCCTGCGCAGCCTTCTCCAGCTTCCTCTGACGAATAGCCTCCCGCGCAGCTTGCTGCGCCCCTTGCGCAGCCTTCTGCACCGTCTCTGCAGCCTCCTGCGCCTCCTGCACAGCCTTCTCAAGCTTCCTTGACCCAGCCGTGACAGCAGCATCTGCTTGCCCCAGCTCGGCCAGTGCCTTGAGGACTGTTGCCAGCTGTGCCGGCAGGAGCTTGTGAAGCTTGGTCGCGGCAGCCTCCGACAGCGCAGCCACGAAGGCATGCTTGTTGTCTGCAGGCCCCAGCTTGGTCAGCACGTTGAGCATCCTGACTAGATCTGAAGCGGCCATCTGCGGCAGCTGCTCCCGTGCCAGCTGCAGCATCTGCTCGATGATGCCGCGTGGCATTGCTTCCGCACCGAGCTTTGCTGCCCAGATCAGCGCGTATTCAGCATGGCTGGGGTCGAACGCCCGGCCGTGCTGCTCCACCAGCGACACCAGCTGCTCCGTGGTCTTGCAGTCGCTGATCTCAGCCCTGACCCACGCCGCCTGTCCGCGCTGCCGCCACACGTCTGCCATCTCCTCGGCCTTGTCAAACAGCAGCTGCGGGCCGTGCAGCATGTCGCCTGGGGTCGGCTCCAGCTCCTCTGTCGACAGCCACATGCTCCCACGCTTTGCATTCTTGATCACCATCGCGAGCATGCGATCGCCCACGCGCTTAAGCTTGTTCATGCTGATGAGCTCGCCGGTGCCATGGCTGATGTGTTTGTCACGCAGCCAGCCGATCGTGCCGTCGCCCAGTTCCACGTGCGCGCGGCGCCGGCGCAGCTCGACCACGGTGCCCTGCACCACGTCGCCGACCTTGAAGCTAGGCCGCCGAGCAGAGAGCGTCGGCACCGACGCCTCCAGCTCCCTCTGATGTGCAGCCTCCTGCACCGCCTCCTGCGCAGCCTCCAGCTGCCACAGCGCAGCCATCACGGCTGCGTCATCTGCAGGGCCCAGCTTGGCCAGTGCCTTGTTGAATTGCGCCAGCTGGCGCGCGCTGAACTCATGCAGCCTGGGGACGGCGGCTTCCAACAGCGCAGCCAAGAAGGCACCTCCATTGTCTGCAAGCCCCAGATTAGCCAGCCCGTTGAGCATCCTGACGAGATCTGTCGCGGCCATCTGCGGCAGTTGCTCCCGTGCCAGCTGCAGCATGTGCTCAACGCTGCCGCGCGGCATTGCTGCCGCACTCCCGACGGCCTCTGGCTTCTTAGTGACGGATCGCACGCACTCAATGACGTCACCCGCACGATAGCTTGCAAACTCTCCGCCACCGAGCACCACACCGCACTCCGCTCCAGGCGGCACGGACTGCACGTCGAGCCTGTCACGCTTCAAGCTGGTACACGGACCCTTGAACACCACCTCGCCGCCTCGGACAACGCGGTAGAAGGCCGCTCCCAGGACCAGGCCGTCCGCCTGCGGGAACCCCTCGTCACGGCCGCTCGCGCCCGCCGGCTCCAGCCGCTCGACCACCACTCCAGCGATGCCGCCAGCGATCTTGCCGCTGCGAGTAGAGAGAGCGAATGTTGCGCGCACGCGCGCGAGCCCGACCACCTCCTCAACCGGCGCCAGCGGTGCAGCGCCTGTGTGCAGAGGCACAGAGGCAAGGATGCCTGCTGCCAGGCTCAGCGCGGCTACAGCATGGCTGGTGTTGAACGCCCGGCCGTGCTGCTCCACCAGCGACACCAGCTGCTGCGTGGTCTTGCAGTCGCCGATCTCAGCCGTGATCCACGCCGCCTCGCCGCGCTTCCGCCATACACCCGCCATCTCCTCGGCCTTGTAAAACAACAGCTGCGGGTTGCGCAGGATATCGCCTGGGGTCGGCTCCAGCTCCTTGGTCGACAGCTCCAGGCTGTGCTCCGAGGGGTTCTTGATCACCATCGCGAGCACGCGGTCGCTTGCGCGCATGACCGTCTCGATGTTGACGGGCGCCCCGGTAGCATGGCTGATGTTCTTGTCAGCCAACGTGCCGACGGTTCGGTCGCCCAGTTCCACGAGCGCGCGGTGCGGGCGCACGCTCAGCACGATTCCCCCCACCACGTCGCCGACCTTGAAGCTCGAGCGCCGAGCGGAAAATTTTGGCGCTGCAGTGCCACCACCGGTGGACTGGCGGGGTGGTGAGGCATGGCAGGCGGTGCGGGCATTGGTTGTGGGTGGTGCACCGAGCTGGCGCGCGTTCGCGGTGCTAGCACACCGCGCGCACTCCATCTTTCCACATGGGGCTGCTATGGGACCAGCTTGGATCCACTATGTACCCAGTCCATATTTCCATGGGAATGCAGCATCCATTTGCACGCCCCTTCACCCTCCGGCCCCTGGGTGCCATGCGGCCTGCATGGCGTGGCATGGCATGGCAGCATAGCATGTGCCCACGACCCATGCAGTCGCTCTCACCATCGCGAATGTGCTGCGCACGAGTGTCCTGCTCGCGGCTACGCTGCGCCCTGTGGCCTGCTCTCCGGCAGAAGCCATGAATCGGCGGGCGACGCGAGGCGCATACGCACGCAGGCCCACAAGGCCAATGCGCGCACCCCCCAACCCGGCAGGCGGCCGAGCCAGGTGCATCATGGCGACTGCAGGGGCAGCATCCAGCCCAATCGTGGTGCGAACACCAAAATTCCACACCAAACACAAAATGGAAACAGCATCAAAAAAACACTCCAAGCAGGAAATGCAGCGAAACAGCACCGCCACAGCACATTGTGTTACGCATATCAAGGCACGAGACCATGAAGTTGGCCATGTTGCGCCAAAAAAACAGGGTAAAGTGGCCCCGGGCTGGGGTTCATAAACGCCCGCATCTGCTCATCGGCGCATCTGCGCATCCAAGCCTTTATCGTCATCAGGGATGCTCAGGAAAAGGGTGTGGAACTGTACTCGTGTCTCCATGTACGCTGGGCACTTAAAATCACGTGTGCCTCATCCTCCCACATGCCGTTGGCTGAAAGCGCTGGGCTTCACGCGCTTGGCTGAAAGCGCTGGGCGGAGCGGGGGTGCCTCGCGGGGCCCGTGTTGTGGCCGTTGCGTGGGACCGCTGCCGGCACTCGGGTCCGACCTCCTACGCTCCAGGGACCTTGGTCTCCTACGCCTAGTGCGGGATTCCAAGACGCTGTGCCGACTTGCGCCTCGCATTGTGCCCCGACGTGCCCCGCTCGAGTGCCCCATTCGATTTTATATTACCGTCCATGCGGTTTGCCTTTACTAATGAGTATCGTTTATTGCACCCCCGCGAAGCTGAGAAACTAATATAAATCGTCGACAATCGCGATTGGGGGCGTCAAAACGACGAAAAATGACGAAATACGCCCCCCCCTGCAATCGCATTAAACAACTAAGTACTACAGTTTGACCTTCCACAGGGACGGCAACAGATTCGATTCGATTCGATTTAATGACACATTAGATTCGGGATTTGGAAGATTCGAGGCGTGTTTTAAGGAGGGCCACAGGCGGTGACATGTGCTGTGGCGGTGTTGTTTCGCTGCATTTCCTGCGTGGAGTGTTTTTTGATGCTGTTTCCATTTTGTGTTTGGTGTGGAATTTTGGTGTTCGCACCACGATTGGGCTGGATGCTGCCCCTGCAGTCGCCATGATGCACCTGGCTCGGCCGCCTGCCGGGTTGGGGGGTGCGCGCACTGGCCTTGTGGGCCTGCGTGCGTATGCGCCTCGCGTCGCCCGCCGATTCATGGCCGCTGCCGGAGAGCAGGCCACAGGGCGCAGCGTAGCCGCGAGCAGGACACTCGTGCGCAGCACGTTCGCGATGGTGAGAGCGACTGCATGGGTCGTGGGAACATGCTATGCTGCCATGCCATGCCACGCCATGCAGGCCGCATGGCACCCAGGGGCCGGAGGGTGAAGGGGCGTGCAAATGGATGCTGCATTCCCATGGAAATATGGACTGGGTACATAGTGGATCCAAGCTGGCCTCATAGCAGCCCCATGTGGAAAGATGGAGTGCGCGCGGTGTGCTAGCACCGCGAACGCGCGCCAGCTCGGTGCACCACCCACAACCAATGCCCGCACCGCCTGCCATGCCTCACCACCCCGCCAGTCCACCGGTGGTGGCACTGCAGCGCCAAAATTCTCCGCTCGGCGCTCGAGCTTCAAGGTCGGTGACGTGGTCGAGGGAATCGTGCTGAGCGTGCGCCCGCACCGCGCGCTCGTGGAACTGGGCAACGGCACCGTCGGCACGTTGGCTGACAGGAGCATCAGCCATGCTACCGGGGAGCCCGTCAACATCGAGACGGCCATGCGTGTGGGCGACCGCGTGCTCGCGATGGTGATCAAGAACCCCTCGGGCCACAGCCTGAAGCTGTCGACCAAGGAGCTGGAGCCGACCCCAGGCGACATGCTGCACGGCCCGCAGCTGCTGTTTGACAAGGCCGGGGAGATGGCAGACGTGTGGCGAAAGCGCGGCGAGGCGGCGTGGGTCAGGGCTGAGATCGGCAACTGCACGACCACGGAGCAGCTGGTGTCGCTGGTGGAGCAGCACGGCCGGGCGTTCGACCCCAGCCATGCTGTAGCCGCGCTGAGCCTGGCAGCAAAGCTGGGTGCAGCACCAATGTCACGCGGCACCATCGAGCAGATGCTGCAGCTTGCACAGGAGCAGCTGCCGCAGATGGCCGCTTCAGATCTCGTCGGGATGGTCAACGTGCTGGCTGAGCTGGGGCCTGCAGACAACATAAGTGCCTTCTTGGCTGCGCTGCTGGAAGCTGTCGTGCCCAAGCTACATGAGCTCGAACCACGTCAGCTGGCACAAATCCGCGGGTCACCGGCCAAGCTGGAACTTTCAGGCGACACCCTCCTGGCTGCATCGAGGAAACTTGAGGAGGCTGCGCAGGAGGCTGCGCAGGAGGCTGCACAGAATGCTGTCCACCAAAGGGAGCTGCAACAGGCTGCGCAGGCGGCACACATCGCAGCCAACACAGCCGCACTGTCACGCTACACGGTCGGCGGCGTGGTGGAGGGGATCGTGGAGGGCGTGCTCCCGCGGGGCGCGTTCGTGAAGCTGAGCGACGGCATCGTGTGCCTGCTGGAAGTGAGCGAGATCAGCAACGAGCACGTGCACTCGAGCGCGGCCAACGCGGCGGCGTGCGGTGGCCACCACATCGGAGATGTCATCTGCCCAGGTGATCGCCTCCGGGCCATGGTGCTGAAGGTGGATGCGGAGCACCGGCGCCTGAATGTGTCAACCAGGGCGCTGGAGCCGAGCCCTGGCGACATGGCGCGCGACAAGCAGCTCGTGTTTAGCAAGGCCGAGGAGACGGCAGCGGCGTGGCGTGCACGCGGCGAAGCTGTGACACGCGCACCAACTGCCGACCTTCAGGTGCGTTGCACGCCATTTGAGGGAGAGGGGGGGAGGGGGAGAGGGGGAGAGAGGGCGGGGGAGGGCGGGGAGGCGGGGGCGGGGAAGGGGGGGGGGAGGGGAGAGAGGGGAGAGGGGGAGAGAGAGAGGGGGAGGGGAGAGGGGAGGGGAGCGAAAGGGGAGGGGGGAGAGGGGGCAGCCACGCTGTTGCACGCCACGCGTCCGCGTCCTGTGGCTGCAACATGGACGCAGTGCACGCATGCGTGTGCGAGCAACGCGGCACCGACCCTGCTCAACCACCCCCCGCCGCTGTGCACACCCGGACTCGACCCTCCTTGTCCCCCTCCCGATGCACACACGCACACACACACACGCGCACACCACACCGCCCCCTCTGTGCACCAGGTCGGCGACGTGGTGCAGTGCAGTGTGATGAACGTGCGCCCGTTCGGTGCGTTCCTCGAGCTCAGCAACGGCGCCGTCGGCCTGCTGCACGTGAGCCAGATCAGCCACTCGCGTGTCACTAGCGTCAACAAGATCCTGCGCGAGGGCGACAACATCAAGGCCATGGTGCTCACGTTGGACGCGGAGCGCGGGCGCCTGACTCTGTCGACTAAAACGCTGGAGCCAACCCGTGGTGACATGGTGCGCAGCCGCCAGCTCGTGTTTGACAAGGCTGAGGAGATGGCGGAGGCTTGGAGGCAAAATGAGGCGTGACAACAGGTGGCTTGACTGCGCAAGCCCCACCGCATTCCCAATGCCCGAGGCGGCGCCTGAGGGGGCGCATCCACTTGCACGGATCAGGCGGCGCTTCAGGCACGCCGACCGCCCGAGGCGCCGCCTTAGGCGTCATCCCGACCGCCTCAGGTGCCATCCCGAACACCTCAGGCGCCACCCCGACCGCCTTAACCTTGGGCACCCACCACCGCCTGAGGCGCACCCCCAAGCGCCTCGGACGTTGTGGCCGAATTCACTTGCGCGGATCAGATGATGGGGCTGTGGTGGGGAAGGTGGTTGCACGAGGGGGGTGGCATGGAGGTGTTGCCGATAAAACCGTTCCAGCTTCACATGTAAATCACCCGCTTAACTTCTCTCCTCCCCACCCAACCAAACATCCTTACCTCGCCCGTGACACAAGCAGCACACACCCACTTGAACTGCCTCTTCTTCCACTAACGCAGGCCCACCGCACACCTGAGGCTCCCCATATACGCCACTGAGACGATCAGGGTGCCATTAGTTGGGGCTAGGAGGAGGGAGGGGGCAAATTACACGACGCTTCGAACTTTGCCCCACCAGATCTCGCTCAATACTGGGTCGCTGATAATGATGGAGAAATCCACAAACAGCTGGTGGTGGGGCCTTTCGGATGTCACATTTGGTTTGACCAGAAACGGCCAGGAACTCCTGCAATTTGCGATTTGGAAACGTGGCGCCAAAACGGCCCGCCGACGGCATGTGGGGCAAATTACACAATGTGCCATACCGAGCAAGAGCCTTCGCGGGGGGGGGGGTAAAAAAAACATTGTTTCACCGCCCCGCGGGGGTCATTGGTCGTCAACTTGACATCCAAAATCGCGAATTTTCCCGTTTTTACCTTCGTTTTCAGCCTTTCGGAGGCGTCCAAAACAATACTTATTCGCGGAGCTGTTTTGGACGCCCCCGCAAAGCTGAGCCTCGAGGCTCACGCTGTACGGTGGCACTCATATCTTATACATAGCGTCCTCCTGGCTGTAATAAACCCCCTCATTAAGGGGATTATTCAATAGGGGTTGCATTCCTGCCCGGGTTGATGGGGCTCAGAAGGCCCACCACCTGGCCCCCTGTAGAAAGGCTTACTATTAACTGCCCGTCAATAACACCATGACTCATGACGCGCTCTAAGGCGCGCAAACACAGTGCGGCCGCCGGCGCGCTCGTCGCCCGCGCGGCCACCACCACAGAATCACCGGTGAGCAGCGGCTCCCCCGGCTCAGACTCCCCGCCACGCCACCGCGCGTGCGTGGATGCGACACAGACACAGCTTTCGGCGCTCCATGGGGCGCGGGGGGCAGCCACATACGCGGAGGCTGCGCAACACCTGCATGACGACGCCAGCAACCACATCTCGGCCTCGGCCGACACCACAGACGCCCTCCGCGCCCTCAGCGCGGGGCAGGCAGACATCAGACGCCTGGTAGGGGGGCTGCTGGACAGGGAGGCGAGGGCGCGCGCCCAGCCACAGAATGCGCCGACGCAGGTGGGCGCGCCACAGGTTGCCGACGCCGGCCACAGCGGTGCCCTTGCGGGGGTGCTCGCTGTGGTGCAGGCGCAGGCGCAACAGATTGCGTCCCTGGTGGATGTGGTGAGCCTCCTGGTGAGCCGCGTCCCTGGGGCGCCCATGCAGATGCCGCATGCAGAGCCCGCCCGCGCGCGGGCCGGCCATGCGGCCCACAGTGCGGCGCCCCGCGCTGCGCCTGCTGCCGAGGCTGCTCAGCCTGCCCGGCCCGCTGCTGCTGCCGCCCCTGTGGCGTCGGCGGGGGGGGGCCGGCGACGAAGCAGCCTGCGTCGGGCGCCACGCGTGCCGCATCTGCGCGCGGCCCCTCCCGCCGGGGGGGGCTGCCTGCGCGTGTGGGCGACACGTCGCTGCGCCGCAGCTTCGTGCTGTCCATCCCGGTGGCACGCGGCGCCAACTGGTTCCTCGCGGGCGGTGGCAGGCGGATGGATGAAGAGGAGGCGACGGCGGCGGCGGCGGAGCGGATCGCTGCAGCTGCCGAGGACGGCACCAGCCTGCCCGTCCGCCTGGCTACGGATGTCGTGCGCTTCCTCTACGGCGGCACCGGCCGGCGGGAGCCGGCTGATGGTGGCGTCGTGTCCGCGTCGCTCCTCAACGCCAAGCCTGCCGTCGGGGGCATCGGCGTGGAGCCACGCGGGGGCGGTGTGCTGCGTGTGCTCTTCATCGTGGCGTCTGACGCCGTGGCCGACACTGTCGTGCGCTGGCGCCACGAGCTGCGCCGCTGCGTGGACTCGACTGCAGTCTTCGACGTCCTCAGTGACCGCGAGGAGGCGCAGCACCAGGCGCTGTGGCCCGCTTTCCTCGCCGCCAAGATTGCGGGGAAGCGGGCGCAGTTCCACCGCGCGCGCCTCGTCGTTGACGGCGAGCGGGTGCCTGCACCTGCTTGCTAGATGGCATTCCCTCTGGGGGTGTTTTTGAAGGGGAGGTGGCGCCACACGCGTGCGGTGGCGGGTGCGGTGTGGTCGCTGAGTAGAGTGCTGCGGCGGGTGTGCTACTAGCCCCGCTTCCGGTGGTCTGGGGGAGGGCTTTTTGGTCCCTTCATGGTTTTATACCTTGGGTCCGCCCTCTGGCCATTTGAGGGGCTGGGTGTGCAGCCTGCACAGTGGTGCTGCTTGCTTGGCGCCCGCCACCAAGTGTGGATGGCGTTACCGTGGGCTACTTTATGATGAGAGTTTTACAATCCACTTCTGGCGGTCACACGTACGGTTCCAAAGCTCCAGTGGGACTTAGAGAAACAAGGCTCAAGGCCCACAAAAGGTCAAGCTACAAGTAGCCCACGGTAACGCCATCCACACTTGGTGGCGGGCGCCAAGCAAGCAGCACCACTGTGCAGGCTGCACACCCAGCCCCTCAAATGGCCAGAGGGCGGACCCAAGGTATAAAACCATGAAGGGACCAAAAAGCCCTCCCCCAGACCACCGGAAGCGGGGCTAGTAGCACACCCGCCGCAGCACTCTACTCAGCGACCACACCGCACCCGCCACCGCACGCGTGTGGCGCCACCTCCCCTTCAAAAACACCCCCAGAGGGGATGCCATCTAGCAAGCAGGTGCAGGCACCCGCTCGCCGTCAACGACGAGGCGCGCGCGGTGGAACTGCGCCCGCTTCCCCGCAACCTTGGCAGCGAGGAAAGCGGGCCACGGGCTACTTGTAGCTTGACCTTTTGTGGGCCTTGAGCCTTGTTTCTCTAAGTCCCACTGGAGCTTTGGAACCGTACGTGTGACCGCCAGAAGTGGATTGTAAAACTCTCATCATCATGCCTCGATATTTATCGAATATTTGTTGCATGGTCCGGGCGGGCTTTTTCGCTCAGGTAACCTCTTGTAAAAACGGAGGCCTCCGATACTGTGGGCGCCAGCAGTAGCGTCGCTGAGAACATATGTGTCGATCTGTTTTTTCGCTTCGCTGTCTTTCATCCAGTGTGGGCCACTCGGGGTCAAAGGCCTTTGCCGCCACTCCGCGATCACTACTTGTTTATCTCTATACACTAAATCAACTGCGCGTTTCTTCTGGTGCTTGCTGCTTACGAGTGAAGGATTGGCACTAATGCTGAAGGCTCAAGGTGCGCCCTCCTCTGTGCACCATTCACGATCACGCGGCCCCCCACCCACAATGCTGCTGCTTACTAGCACATGCCTTGAATGCGTGCCGCGTGTGCACAGGCCTCATGCTGGCGAGCGCGCAGGAGCCCGCCCGCGCAGAGCTCGGGTGGCTTGTCGAGCTTGACAGCTTGGCAGCTGTATCCACGCACACCAGGCCCATGAGCCTGGACATGGAGTCTCGAGAGACTCGCTGCGTCACCAAGAAGATGTCCAGCCTGCTGAGCATGGAGCTTGCGAGCGAGAGCAGCGGTGGGAGCAGCGCACACTCAACGCCTCCCAGCAGTGGCTCGTCCTACGCCTCGGCTGCGAGCTCCGGCGCCCCCTCCTCGTGCGCGCTCGCCGAAGTCTACTCCATGGAGGACCTGGCTGCAGCGGACGCGGACGCGGACTGCGCACACCGTCGCGCGCCCACTTCCCCGGCGTTCCCCTGCTCCACGTCCTCCACGCCCATCGCTATCCCAACCACGACGTGAGTATCACAACGTGATGCGTGATCCCGGGGAAGGGGGGTAGGGGCGGGCGGGGAAAAGAACACAGGGGTGCAACGTCAACGTGCAGGAGAGCTTACGACAGCAACGTATCCCTCTGGCACCCCCTCCTCCCCCGAAATGCTCTCATAAATCCACGCTGCTGCCTGCGCTACCTACCGACGCATCTCCTAGGTGCTGCTGGTGACATGTCTGACATGCACGACACCATGCACCATCCCCTAACCTCATCGGGTGGCATTGGTTGTCCCATGCCCACCTTCCCATGCCCACCTTGCCATGCCCCCTCCTCTGCAGGTACTTCCGTGACCCGCTCCAGATCGAGGAACGTGCCCGCTTCCAGCATGCGCGCTGCCAGCTGCAGGCTCGGAATGAGGCTCAGGCGAACGAGGCCCACGCGCGATGAGCACGATCCCCGCGATGCTCATGGTCCCAGACAGAGCGAGACTGTGAATGCCGCGAGTGCTTCCCACTACTCGCGGTATGTACGCGATATCTATGCGCCCACACTGGTTGTGGACGCTGAAATGAACTGCGGCGGGCCTTTGTCCGACATGAATGATGGTGCGCACGCAAATCATTGTGACTCGAGCTGTGCGAGAGTGTGCAAGGATGCCTCGCATTTGGGATCCTGAGGGACTCAATTGCGAGTGAAGAAATTCATGGCCATCTGGGCCAAATCCAGTAGAGCAGCGCGTGTGCTTCACCTGGACCAAAGTTCGCGTGGGCTCGATTTGTCCACCGACACAACAGGGTGCACCTGCACTTACCGAGAAAAAGAGATCATAGGGAGAAGAATTACGTGCACACCCATTTCCCCGTTACCCCAAGGCCCTCCCTGAGTTTCAATGATCTGAACGTTAGTTTTTTCTTGATGTGGAATGAGCGACCTGGTGTCGCGCGACCTGCACATATGTCTTGATCTTCCCCCCTCTTCACGCTCGTGGTCCAGGGGAACTCCCCCAGATATGTAGACAGAAGTAGATGTCCAAGAGAATGAACAACCCATACAACTCCCTACCGTACTCTTCAACCTCATTTCTAACTGTTCTCCACCGATGGAATTCGGTGCACACCTGCGCCTGCTTATCTCATCACCGCGACAGTGTTCGTGCGCACGCGATGCACGCAACGAAGCAATTTCTCTAAATTTCTCTACTCTGTTTCCACTGAGTCTGGACCTATTAAAATTTAAAGTCTGACGGCGGCCGGGGGCTGCTTTCTAGCATGAGGTGCGACCAGGGTTCAAACGCACGCCATTCTTGGGCGTTTTCTACGCATGTGGTACGTTTGGGGTCAGGTTTTTTTCAAATGAAATACTAACACTCGGCGGTCCTGGTGATCCGGGAGGCAGAGACGCCACATCTGAACCACGACTCTGGAAGGTTAAAGAGAGGAACTGGCGGCAAGCCGCAGGCGAGATTTGTTTTTACTGCCCGTTCACTGCCGTTGGCGGCATTAACCATGAGGGCGAAAACAGTCTTTGTATTTGGGGAGAGTTGGTGTTATACACCATTGGATTACACGTTACTAAAAGTTAGTCTTCAAAGGCAGGCAGGAAACTAGTTCATGCGCGCTGTGGCGTTAACGCCGGGCCACCCTTATACAGCAAACCAACCACTACAACACACCACACCAGTAGTAATTATATCAGAAGGAACAGCATTGTAAAACAAAAGAGAGATTCTCTTGATCCCGCGACTCACAACTGCGCAGACGGGGGTTGGAATTGGCATCGCTGCAGTTGCAACCAGGTGTTGGCAGTGGTGGAGTGCGAAGACCAGATCCCCTTTCTTGTTCGCCGGTGGTGCATCTGGATGGAATGGCAGGAGTTGCAACCACGTGTACACAACATTGCCAGGCCCTGAGGGTGTGGAGTGATGGAGTGCGAAGACCCAGATCCTTGTTCTTGTCGAATCGTCGGTCGACAGTCCGAGGGTCCGATGCAGTCGGACTCAGACTCGCAGTCAGAGGATGACTACCCGAGAGTGCAGGTAGACCATGCAGCTGTTCCCACCATCGAGAGCAGCGGCGACAGCGACACGGAGGACGACGACGCGCCCCTGGACATCTCTCGTATCGTGTTCAGCTCTGTGACGTACCCCTCCGATGCCCTGGTCAGTGCACTGACACACAAACACCATGCAACTACCATGCAACATCGGTTAAGATCGCACGTGCCGAGACCCCCCTCGTGCCTGGGCTCTCAGCAGCGCACTCAACCCCCATACCCCCTACACCCCTCCCATGCACAGAGCACGTCGGCCCCAGGCCGTGCTGCTGCTGCTGCGCCCGCCGCATCCCATGCGCCGGCGCCGCGCCAGCCCAGCCCAGCCCCCTCACCGCCGCCCCCCGCTGCCACGACCCGCCCGCCCCCGCGGATGGAGGTACCGCCCGCGGGCGGTGACGACGACAACGCGGTGGTCAACACGGCTGTGGTAAGGGAGGCGGTCTCGCCCGGCCGCATCCCGCTTGGCATCGGCCTTGGCATCGGATGGCTCGCGGGCGCCGCTGGCCGGCTGGCCGGCTCGCTGTCCCGACCGCGCACGCCGCGCGGCGCGGCCACTAGCGCTGCCGCTGCTGCCAGCGGCGGCGGCGGTGGTGGAGACGGCGGAGAACCGGACGGGGCGGGGCAGCAGCACCCCGCGGAGGACGTGGCCGAGGTGCTGTTGTCGCTTGTGGCGTCGACACCAAAGAGGGCGGCGGGCGCGGGGGCGCAGGCAGAGGAGGACGGGGCGGAGGAGGAGGAGCTGTCGCGGGACTTCCACCTGGTGGGTGGGGCAGAGTCGGGTCGGGGCAGAGTCGGGTCGGTCGCATGAGTAGTGGTCGGCATGGAAGGAGCGACCGCGCGGTGCTGCAGCCTCCACGCAGCCACCACACACACAGTCACGCATCAGGGGTTTCCTTGCGGTCAGTCATCCTTTCGTTTCTCCCGAAGAGGATTTCTCGGTGTCGTTGGGTTTTCGGGCTGCAGCCCGAAGTTTTCGCTTCGAGAATCGCGGAAATTGACTATTTCGCACCCTTTTTCCGAAAACATTGCCTCCGCACGTCGGTTTTCCCGAACGCACCGTCCCCTAAACCATCGGGGACGCGCCCTTCCGGCATGCTCTGTTTCGTCTCCCGATCGGGAAGGAAACCCCTGTCGCGCATGCACGCGCACGCACTCGCACGTAACCGTCGGATAATAAGTTGGCCCCAAAAACAGCCACCTTAATTAAGCTTAATTAAGTTGAGGTAAAAACTTAACTCCGAGGGAAAAAATCCCAGCTAAAATCTGAAAGTTGGGCATTTTTCTACGCCAGTTATGGAGCTCAGAACCACGACCAGGACTTGTCGATGATTTTTTTGTGAGTCGTGAGAAGCAATACAAGATGCTGTGCGCTTGGTGGACGCCGCGGTAGGCGCCTCTCCGCCGCGGTAAACGCCTCTCCACCCACTCAAGTACTTACACCCTACCCCTACAGTCGCTGAATTCAGCACCCACCACCCAGCACACTTCACACGTGCCCCAGCTACGCCCAAGCGGGCATTATCATCAGGCGGGAAGTGGTATCACTAGTCCCTCACGATCCGGTCGGCCGGCCCCGCTGCTTGCCCACACACTTCAGCATGCTTCATATGTGATGCATTACCCTACTCCAGCAGTCGCTGACATATGAAGCCAGCACACAACTCGTGCCTCAGCTACGCCCACGCGGGCAGCAGCATTAGACGGGCAGCGGCATCACTAGCTCACTGGCACGATCCGGCCGCCCCGCTGCCCAAGCAGCGGCGCCGCCGCCGCCGCCGCCGGCGCGCGGGGGCTGGCATCTCAGCTGCCTTGCGCCGCATTAGCTAGCCCTTGGACGTGTCCTAGAGCAGCAGCGTCGTCAGAGTCACGCGCTCAGCGAAGAGCTTCGAATCAAGCATGCACATGGCGCGGCTCTGGCTCTCACTGCTGCTGCGTGCGCACGATCGCATCGGCCGTCTCCCTCTTGAGGTTGGCGCGATCAGCAACCCCAGGACATGTCTCTACTATGGCTGCCTTTAGGTCTCACTATGTTGCAAAGCATGCCTAGGTATCCAGGGAACGCTCCTGGCCACCTGTGCTGCCCCAACCCACCCACCCACTGCATGGATGCAGATGCAGCCATGCCCCCATGCAACCCTGCGTCAAACTAAATTACATCGCCCCCCCTGCGCATTTCTGAGGCGTCGCAAGTGGTGGGACCTCATTCGGGGGTCCTACGAGCCAGCTGTTGCAGTCGAACCGAGTGTGGGGGACTCCCTCCGGTTGCCGATATCGCGACTTCCCGCGCGTCACGGCGACGCATTGGGTTCGTATGGTCCTGCTGGTGCGCTGAAATAGCGCGGGAGGCCAAAGTGCCCCGTTCGCGGCTTCCGCGGCCCCCCACACTCGGCGAGCACCTTAATTAAGGTCCCCGCAGTCGACACTGTACGCGCGGCGCTCCGCACGTATAGACCTTAATTAAGCTTTATTAAGCTTAATTTATTAAGGACTATATATAGACCGCCGAACCTTACTCGCACGCACGGGCTGTGTGTCGGCCACGCACCGCCCGCCACCGCGGCCCATGCCTCAGTAACAGTAACAGCAACATCGGCTTTCCAGCGAAGACTACCTTCTAGTCCTAGTACCACCGCCGCCTAGGCCCAAGTCCAGTTCTGGCCCTGACAATTACTTGTGAGGGGCGGTAGCCACCAGCCGGCTGCCTGCCAACGTGTCGTGCCAGAGCAAAAACGAGAGCTGTTGAGCGACGCCTCCAAAATTGATCCTTACTGATTCTAGGGGATAGGGGGTCAAGTGGCCCATGCCGCATGGCACTCGAGGCCCTGACCACTCGGCGCACCGGACATGCCCCGTGTCTGTACACACAGACCGCCCAACCTGCCATGGCCGGCCCACTCGTGAGAGGGGCTGGTGCTGTGTAATGGAGCCCTACCAACGCGCGCCCGTGCTGCAACGGGCGCCCAGGGGCCAGTGATTTCCTTTTCGGCTCTACACAGCCATTTGGCTGCATTCTGGCTGTACTTTGACCTTGCACACAGCTCAACTTAACCAGTGGAGTGTTAGTCTGATGAGCCCGCCAGACAGAGCACGTCAACAGCTTTCAAATGACCAATGTATGAGGACAAATGGTCAACGGGAGGTCAACGGTCAACGCGGTCGAAGCAAAATCCGGCTGTGGAAGAATTAATTTAAAATCATGAAAAGGAAGTCACTGCCGGGGACAGACCGCAAGCGATGGCGCCCGGGGGGGGGGCCGGAAGGGGGGGCGTGGGGGTCGGAAAAGGTGGATGGGCACACGGGCACATGGGCACACGGACACATGGGCACAAAATGCCACGGCAGCTTCTGTCCCGGGTCAGACGCACACACACACACACACCTGCTGGCTGCTGTGTGGCGCGTGTGGACACGAGTTCGCCCGACAGGCGGTGTGGGATGCACACAAGTGCACATGCACACACGAGCGCACACACCTGTGCCTGCTGGCTGCTGTGGTGCGGGCATGGACACACACACACACACACACACACACAGGTCACGTCCAACTCTGCAGAGGAGCAGGTCACACACACACACACACAGGTCACGTCCAAATCTGCAGAGGAAGTCACACACACAAACACACTCACTCACACACACACACACACACACACACACACACAGGTCACGTCCAACTCTGCAGAGGAGCAGGTCGCACACACACACACACACACACACACACGCGCGCACACACACACGCACACGCAGGTCACGTCCAACTCCGCAGAGGAGCAGGTCGCACACACACAAAAAAAACGCACATGCACACACACACGCAGGTCACGTCAAACTCTGCAGAGGAGCAGGTCGCACACACACAAAAAAACGCACATGCTCACGCACACGCAGGTCACGTCCAACTCTGCAGAGGCACAGGTCACACACACACACGCACGCACATGCACACGCACACGCAGGTCACGTCCAACTCTGCAGAGGAGCAGGTCGCAGCCGCGAGCAGCCTGTGCCTGGTGACGAGCGTCGGGGGGCTGCTGGCGGAGGACGCACTCGATGACCTGCTCGCGCGCCTCCAGGTGGGTGTTTCGGAGCAGTTGCATGGGTGTTGCAGAGTTTTTGCAGGGTTATTGCAGGGTTGTTGCATGGGTGTGAGCTGCTGGCAGAGGACGCACTCGACGACCTGCTCGCGCGCCTCCAGGTGAGTGCTGCAGAGGTGTTGCATGGGTGTTGCAGAGTTGCTGCACGGCTGTTGCAGGGTTGTTGCACGGGTGTGAGCTGCTGGCAGAGGACACACTCGACGACCTGCTCGCGCGCCTCCAGGTGAGTGCTGCAGAGGTGTTGCATGGGTGTTGCAGAGTTGCTGCACGGCTGTTGCAGGGTTGTTGCACGGGTGTGAGCTGCTGGCAGAGGACACACTCGACGACCTGCTCGCGCGCCTCCAGGTGAGTGCTGCAGAGGTGTTGCATAGGTGTTGCAGAGTTGTCGCATGGGTGTTGCAGAGTTGTTACACGGGTGTGAGCTGCTGGCAGAGGACACACTCGACGACCTGCTCGCGCGCCTCCAGGTGAGTGCTGCAGAGGTGTTGCATGGGTGTTGCAGAGTTGTTGCAGGGTTGTTGCAGGGTTGTTGCACGGGTGTGAGCTGCTGGCAGAGGACACACTCGACGACCTGCTCGCGCGCCTCCAGGTGAGTGCTGCAGAGGTGTTGCATAGGTGTTGCAGAGTTGTCGCATGGGTGTTGCAGAGTTGTTGCACGGGTGTGAGCTGCTGGCGGAGGACACACTCGACGACCTGCTCGTCTCCAGGTGTTTTGGAGCTGTTGCATGGGTATTGCAGAGCTGTTGCATGGGTGTTGCAGAGTTGTTGTATGGGTTTTGCAATGTTGTTACATGGGTGTTGCACACCCAGCAGCGGGGCCACGCTGTCAGGCGTCAACCGGCTGTGCAGGCGGGTGTTTGTGTGCCTGCCTGGCACTCTGCCCGTTTCTGAAGGTTGCGGCCTGCCTGCGGGATCAGTGAGTTAAGTTGAGGCACAGTGTAGGCGTGCGTGCGTGTGTGCGTGTGGCGGGCCATCGGTGCAGCAGCGGCGCAAGTGCCAACCCGCCGCGTCGTTGGCTGCCTCCCCAACACACGCGCAGGCCGGCTCGTGCGGGCTCGACATGCGCACCGTCGCGCGGCCGAGCGACATGCCTTCCGCGTCGTCGCTGTGGAGCGATGATGAGGGCAACGGCGGCGGCGGTGGCGGCAGCGGCGTGCCGTCGGTCGGCACATTGAGGGGCACGGCGGGCGCCGCGGCGGCAGCGAGGGCGGCGGGCGGGAGGGCGGCAGCTGCCGGAAAGCAGGCGGCGACGGCAGCCGCAAAACAAACAGGCGCATCGGCGGCAGCCGCCACTGCTGGCGCCGCGACGCCCGGCGCTGCCGCGCAGCAGCGCCGGGCGCTGCCGCCGCCGCCGCTCGCCAAGTTTTCGAGCGGCCGCCCGCCCCAGGCGCAGCTCACTGGCGCAGACGGACACGCGATGGAGCCGAGCGCGTCGGCAGAAGCCGCGGCGCGGCGGACCGTGGTCGTGGACCTGCGCAAGAGCATCGCCGCTAGGGCTGCCGCCGACGCCGCGGCCGCGGCGGTCGCAGCGCGCGGCGGCAGCAGCGACGACAGCGACGAGGACGACTCGTGGCGGGTGAGCCGCCAGGCGATCAAGGCCGGGTCTGCGACGTCGTCGCCCGCAAAGCCTGTGGCTGCGGCAGGGGCAAGGGGTGCCCAGAGCGCAGCCAAACCGGTGGCTGCGGCGGCAAAGAGGGCGGCAGAAGCGGCTACGGCAGCGGCGGAGGCGGCGGAGACGCGGCCCGCGACGCTGCCACGCGCAGACGCAGCAGCGTCAGTGGCAGTGGCGGCAGACTCAGCGCGGTCAGCGGCGCCGGGTGCCAGGCCCCCGCCTCCGTTCAAGGTGCACGTCGGCGGCGCGGCGCCGGCGCCGGCCACGCCCACCGCCCCCTCGCCCACTGCTGTCGTCACGTGCCACCCCATCGCGGCCATGAGCTCTGATGAGTCAGACTCTGACGAGCCCGCGCCGCGGGTGCTCGTGCGGCCGGGCATGCGGCCACCAGCGTTGGCAGCGGTGGCCAATGGAAACGGAAGCAGTGGCAACGCCACAGAGCAGGGCAGCACTGCCAGGCCTGCTGTGGCGACGGGTGCGACCCGGCCGCGGGGCCCGCCGCAGGCGAGGGCGTTTGTGTCAACGGCCGACCTGCCCGGCAGCGACGACGTGGCGCTCGAGGGCCTCCCGACGATGACCGACGCTGCGTTTGCGTCGCTGGTCGCGCGGCACAGGGCGCGCCAGGCGGAGGCTGAGGGGGAGGCAGCTGCCGCCACAAGGGCTGCTGCTGCGTCGGCTCAGGTCGTGGCGCGGGAGACGCAGCCGCAGCGGCCGCCGATGCCCGCCAAGCTCAGCGCGGCGGCAGGGGCGACGCAGCAGCAGCAGCAGCGGCAGCAGCAGCAGCAGCAGCCGATGATGCCCGCCAAGTTCCGGGCGCCCGTAGGAGGCGGGCCGGCGCCGCCAGTGGCGCCTCGGGTGGCGGACGGCGGTGCGGCGACGCCGCCCGCCCTGTTTGGCGCAGACGGCATGGCTCTTGCCGCGCTCAACGCGGGCGCGGCGAACGCGGCTGACGCGCGGCGCACCGCGCGCGTGGACCTGCGCGGCGGGGGCGGCGGCGCTGGCGCCGGCCCGCGCATGGCGTCCTCGGGCGCGGGGCCCGACGCCGACGCGCCCGCGGCTGCTGCTGCTCGCGCCCAGCCGCCATCCGCCAATGGGCCCAAGCCCGCGCCGCCTGGGCGCCGGCGGCTGCCCAACGGGGTGGCGGTTGACGAGGACGGCACGCACCACGTGCCGCGCGGGTTTGCGATCGCGCTCGGGTTTGATGCCGACGAAGTAAAGTGAGTGCGGTAGTGGGCGGGAGGGTGGGGGTGCAGGAGAAGAGGCACTGCTGGTCATTGCGCATGTTGGGGTTTGGGTTCAGCTTGGCTTTGATGTGCATGGAGGTGCATGGAGGTGCATGGAGGTGCATGGAGGTGCATGGAGGAAGAGAGGCTCTACTGGTCAGCGCGCGTACCGGGGCTTGGGTGGTGAATGGGATGCAGGAGGTGAGGCTCTGCCGCCGGTGAGTGTGCATACCGAGGCGCGTGCCGTGCGCCCCAGCGCGAGTCTTGGAGCTGTTGCATTTCTATGGCATAGCGTGGCAACGGCTGAGGGTCGCGTGCCCGGCCGCATGCGACCTCCTTCCTTGTGCGCACGTATCCAATGAGCGACACACCGGCACACACGCGCACACACACGCTCACACATGCGCACGCATGCACACACACACACACGCACACACACGCACACAGTCCGCCGAGCGGGCTCGTCGACCTCACCGCGGGCACGTCGATGGACGTGCCAGACCCCGAGTTTGCGGCCGCGGCAAGGGCCGCGGTCGACGGGGAAAAGGCTGCCAAGGCAGCGGCGGCAGCGGCAGCAGCAGCAGCGGCAGCAGCAGCGGAACCACAGCACCCGCCGCCGGCAGCGGCGCCGCTGCCGCTGCTGCTGCGCCGCCTGCCCGCGTGGCTCGACCCCGGCAGCTGCCTCACGCTCGCCGTCGCCACGCCGGACAACCTGCCGAGCCGCGCCGTCGGGCGCGTGCTGTCGTGGCTGCTGCGCGCGCAGGCGCGCGGCGGCCTGGGGTCGACGGTCGCGAGCGTGATGGTGTGCGAGCTGCCGTGCACGCACCCGCTGCTCGCGGGCATCAAGGCCTGTAGCACCACCGCACCATCGGCAGGACACACCACGCCAGGCGGCGGTGAACCGCAGTCGCACGTGCGTGTGCTGCTCGCCGCGTGCGTGCCCGGGGCGGTGGACGTCGAGGGCTATGTGCCGATGCACGCGAGTGACGCGGGCGCGGCGGGGCGGCTCTCTGCTGCGCTGCAGGCCGGGTGGGCGCTGCTGCAGGGCACCGACCTGGTCGACGCATGCGGAGGCAGCAGCAGCAGCGGAGCGGGGGGCGGAGGGGGCACGGGGGCTGGAGAGAAGCTGTCGGCGTGGGCGGCGGTCGCGTCGGGTGTCGACGTGTTTGAAAGGGCGGGCGGGCACTGGGTGCCCGGAGGCACTGGCACTGCTGCTGCTGCTGCTGCTGCCCAGCCACAGGGCACGGCGCCACTGGCGGCCGAGCGCTTTGTCTGCTCTGTGTCGCGCGGCGCGCTCACCCCGGGGGCGCTGCGCCCGCCCGGCAGCGGCGGCCGAGCCCCGGGGGCGCCGGCCAAGGGCACGGGTCGGGGCGTTGCTGGAGCGGGCGGGGGCGAGCAGCCAAGCCCCACGCCTCCGCAGGAGCTGCTGCCCGCAGTGATCGCGCGCGCTGCTGCGTCCGGCCTGTCCCTCGCCGGCCTCCAAACGCTTTACCTTGACGAGGCCGCGTCGCAGTACGTCAGCCTCCACACCCCACACTCGTGCGCCCCGTTCTCGCCGCTCGCCGCGCTCGCGTTCAGCGGCGCGCCCGGGTCTGCCGAGCGCTGGGCGTCGGCCCTCGGTCCGACCGACCCCGCAGTCGCGCGCGTGTCCGATCCCACTTCGCTCCACGCCATGCTGCCCGACGGGTACGCCACCTCCTCCTCGACCGCCGCGTCGGCAGACGGTGGTGGTGGCGCACACCACCACGGGGCGTGCGTGTTTGGGTGCTCGTACGCTGCGCACTCGCGCACGACCGATCTCGAGATGCTCTTCCACGAGGGGCCACCGGGCGGAGGGGGCGGCCGCGAGGCACGTGGCAGCGACGCCGGAGGCGGCGCCGCAGCCGCAGCCTCGTCGCCGATGGCGGCAACGTCTGAGGAGGGCGGCGCGGCCGGGCCTCGCTGGTTGTCGTCGCACGTGCCGAGCTCGCACTGGCTGCAGCTCCCCGGCGGCACGAGCAGCGAGCTCTCTCGCGCGCTGTGGGTGCTGCAGCGCCTCGCGTGGGCGGGCTTCGCGTTCCGGTCCGTGCTGCGCTGCGAGCCGCCGACCCTACCGCCGTCATCATCAGAGCGACAGCAGACCGCGTGCGCGGCAGGCGACGGCGCGAGCAGCGGCGCGGGCGGCCCCGTGCTGGTGGTGGAGGTGAGCAAGGATGAGGCGGGCGACCACGTGTCGGCAGCGCTCTCCGACCTGCGCCTGCCGCCCGGCCTGCTGGAAGACAATGGTGGAAGCGGGACATGTGCCGACACTGCTGCTGCCGCAATGGGCGATGGTGCTGCCGGCCCTGCCACCGCGCTCTCCCTGCTGTATGACCGCGGCAGCGCGGCCGCGTCATGCGCGCTCGCCGCCTCTACCTCCTCGGCAGCAGGGGCACGCACCACTGCGTCGCCTACAGGCGGACGACACTCTGCGCATGCGCCCCCGCCGTGGCACGCGCTGCCCAAGGCGGGCGCTGGGCCGGCCGACGCGCTGGCCGACGCCGCGGCTGTGCGCTTCGCATGGTGGGGAGAGGCGGGCGCGGCCGCCATCGCGGACGCGGACGCGGAAGCTGACGAGCCAGAGGGCGCCGGTGTCGGTGTCAGCGGAGCAGGCAGCAGCAGCGGTGGCAGCAGCGACAGGCTCGTGGTGGTCGCTCTCCAGGCGCGCTGCACGCAGGCGGTGCTGCTCGCGGCGCTCGAGCTCACGCGCCACGCGCGCGCTGGTGCTGGTGCTCCGTCCTCTGGCGCAGACGGTGGTGGGCCTGGGTCACCAACTGGGTCCTCGGCGGCGTGCCGCTTCGAGGTCGTCGCATGCCGCCTCGTACGCAGCGTGCCGCACGACGCGCGCACGGCGCTCAGCGTGCCCGTGGGCCACCACCACCACGGCCACGCCGCCGCCGCCGCCGCCGCGCTGCCGCACCACGCCTCGCCTCGCCTCGTCGATGGCGCGCCCTGCCTGCTGCTCGCGCTGCACGGCCCCGACGTGCACAATGCGCTGGCGCGCGCCCTTGCATCGGCACGCGCGCTCCTGCATGGCAGCGGCGGCGGGCCCAGCTCGTCGGGACCTGGCAACAGCGACGACGACGGGCAGCTTCCACTCAGCTCCCTGGTCGGGCAAGAGTACATGCCCGCCGGCGCGGCAGCTGCCGCGGCCAACGGCGGTACAGTCAGCAGCAGTGGAGGAGTAGGGAGTGGAGGAGCAGGGGGTGGAGGTTTAGTCGCCCTGCGCGCACGCTGCACGGCCGACGCGCGAGCGGCGCTCACGTCGCTGTTCCAGCCGAGCCACGTGGCTCTCTGCGGCGGGGACGGGTCGCGTGGCTCGGGCGGCAGCTTGTGTCTGTACGACGGCGCGTCGCGGCCGCTGCTTCGCGACGCATGCCCTGGTCTGTCGCACATGACGCTCCTGCTCGCTGGGCCGCTGCACGTGTCGACGCTGCTGGGCGTGGCGCTCGAGGGCGGCAGCGCAGGCGAGGGCGGCGCCGGCAGCGGGGGCGGGGGCAAGGCGCTGCCGCGCCTGCTGAGGCTACTGAGCAAGGAGGTGCGTGCTGCCTACTGGGGTCGCGTGTTGGGGGTGCTGGTGTGTTTGCGTGCACTCGGGGATGGGGGAAGCGGGGCGCATGCACGCGCGCGCATGCTCAGGACAAGAATGAATCACTGCACGTCACCGCCGCCCGCGCGCTCTCGCTGACACACACATGCACATCAACGCACGCACACACGCACACACACACACACACACACACACACACACGAGCACACGCCCCACCACCTGCAGGGCTTCGTCGTGTGCGCCGCCCGCACCGCGCTCGCGCCCGCGTCCACCGCGTCTGCGCTCGCGGCGCCCCACCTCTCCGGCCGCGTGTGCACACTGCTGTGGCTGCGCCGCCCCAACGGCGTCGCGCACCTGCGCGCGCTGCTGCAGCGCAGCGGGCTCGGGGGCGCGTGCGTTGCGGGCGCCACAACCGCGTCGGCGGCGGGCGACGCGATCCGTGAGCTGTGGCCGCCGGGCGCGGCCGGTGCCGCAGCGGACGCGGGAGCGGTGGCAGCGGCGCCGCACCGACCCGCGCAGCTCGCACGCGTCGATGGATGCCCCGCTCTGCGCCAGGTGCTCCCCATGGTGCTGCTGCCGGGGGGCGGTGGCGGCGGCGCAGCGTGCGGGGCGCCGCGGCCCAGTGCAGCAGCAGGGGCAGCAGCAGCGGCAGCAGCCACGGCCGACTGGGGTGCGGTCGCCGAGGCGCTCGAGGGCGCGACCGACGAGGGGTTCACCGTCGCGGGGCTGCACGCCACCACCAGCGCCCACGCCCAGGACCTCGCCCGCCTCCTCAAGCTGCCGCAGCACCAGGCGCACGCGCTCGCGGCCGCCGCAGCAGCGGCAGCGGCGTCGGCGGCGCCCCCCGCGCCCGGGTGTCCGCCTGTGGCGTCCGCTGCCGCGCGCTGCCGCCCGCCGCCGCCTGCCGCGCTCGTCGCACTCGCGCTGTCGCGTGACAATGCGCTAGCGCACTTTGCGATGCACGCGGCGGCGGGCGCGGTGGGCGGGAATGGAAGGCGGGGAGGGGGGCAGGCCCTGGCCGCCGCCGCGCACGCGGCCGCGCCGCTGCCGGGCGGCAAGGCAGCCGCAGAGGCGCAGCTCGCACGCTTCTTCGACTGCCTGTCGCCCGCGTCTGGCTACCACTACTTGGCCGGGCAGCAGCTGTGAGCTCCGATTTGATCCGGTGCTGGACTGAGCTCTGATACTGGACTGTTCTGATGCTCTGCTCTGATGCTGAACTGAGCTCTGGCGCTGAACTGAGCTCTGGCGCTGAACTGAGCTCCGATGCTGACAAACCCACCTGTGCCTGCAGGGCGTTGATCGCACGGGAGGTCGCGGGTTGCGAGTGAGTGAGCTGTGGTTGCACCCGTGGTGTGGTCCGCCTGGTGGGTGAAGCGCTGGAGTGGTGCTGGCTCCTATTGTGCTACCGATTACTGGCTCCGATTGAGCTAGTGATTGCTGGCTCCTATTGTGCTAGTGAATGCTGCTGTGCAGCTGAGCAACTTTTGGACGAGAGATGAGATGGGGAGAAGGGGGAGAGTTGACGGGGCGGGGGCGCTGCACTTGGTGATGATGATGGTGGATGTTACAGTCAGGGACACCTCGGGACACCTAGGCGTATAAGACAGTGCTCGGCGCGTATGGCCTGAGCACCTTACTGGTATCACGTTTTATTACTTGGTATCACTGTGACCTGGCTATTGTGTATTGCTGCTCCAGCCCGTGCTAGCGTTGGAGGCTGCCAAACCCGTGTAACAGTGGACAATGACGCGTGTGTTTGAAAGATCATCTACCTGGTAACTGCCAGCTGCTGCAGAGTCGTGGTCTTACCGATCTGTCCTTCACGTGTGCTTCCTGCACTCTTGCACTCTCTCACTGTCGAACATAATCTCCTCGTGTATCACTCGCTCACTACCCCCAGCATACTTGTTTATCTCCTGCCGTGTCTGTTGACTAGTGAAGCATCCTCCAGCGGCGCAGATCGTTGCTCACAGGAGGTGGTGGGTACGACTGCGGGTTCACGGGTGTCGCAAACGGTGGGGGTGGGTTAGCGATGGATGACGCGTACAGAGGAGGGTAAGCGACGGGAACCAGTGGTGGGTATGGCGACGGCGGGGGCGGCGGCGGTGGTGGGCTGGGTGGTCGGGGCGGTCGAGGCGACGGTGGCGACGGTGGTGGTGGTGGGCTGAGCGGGCTGGGTGGTTGGGGCGGCGGCGACGACAGCATCGTCACGGCCGGCATGTTGCGCATGCAGACAGCGTCGGCGCACGCCTGCTCACCAAACTCCCCGTCTCGTCCGGCCACGCCGCGGAACGGCTTGTTGCGCAGCGCGCACGTGGCGTCCACGGTGAGCAGGAAGAAGGTGCACTTGAAGACGTCTGCAATCGCCTGCGCCGACTCCCGCTCGCACGCTGCCGCGCAAGCGTCCCTCGGGCTGCCCGCGCCAGACGGCCACGTGGCGTTGTCGGACACGTCGACGACCCGCAGCGCGACCCCGGGCAGGCCGTACGACTCGACGCAGTAGTACGTCGACGTCGTCGATGCACGCCCGCCGGCAGTCGTTGGAGCTGTCTACTCATAGTTGCTGCGATGGAAGCACGTCTCGTCCATAGCCCCCACCCCGCCGCCCGGGCCGGGGGCGCCGATCCCGTTCCCGACCAGCGGGCTTGTGAGCGCCATGCACCAGCCCTCGTCGTCGCCGCGCGCGACCGTGAGCTTGGACGCGATTCACCCGGGCGACGTGCTGCAGAAGTCGCGGCAGTTCTCGCGCTGGTCGGCGTCTGGGTTGAGCGGGGTGTCGAGCTTCACGGGCAGGTACCCTGAGAAGTCGCCGCCGAGCACGGCGCCGTAGCACCTTGGAGGGGGAGTGCGGGATGGGGATGAGCATATGTTGGCACACACACACACACACACACTCAAAATACATGCACGCACCCACACACGTACACACCCCTGGTACACACACACCCACACACAAAATGGTCCCTATCATAACTTCTGTGCTAAGAAAAACGTGCCCAGAGCAGCGCCTCCGTGCCCTGCCACCGCGTCCCCTCCAGAGGGAAGCCCTAGCTTTCTGTAGCGCAGGCGGTATTGGGCGGGGTAGGGGCGCGGGGGGCGTGGTTGGGGCGTACACACGCATGCACACACACATGGGTACGTTTTGTCGAGCGCGGGCCCCAGATCGAGCAGTCTAGTCATACCCAGGTGGATAGTAGAAGTCGAACGGCAGCGGGGGCGTCGGCGACTTGTACTCGGGCGGGCTCTTCAGCGGCCGCGGCTGCCTGGGGACGCGGGGCGCCCTGCCCGGTGGCCGCGGCAGGGGGGCCAGCAGCGGGGGCTCCGGGGGAACAATCGGCGTTAGCGGTGCTGCAGTTTCCGGGTGGGTGGTGGTGGTGGTGGTGGGGGAGTGTGGGCGTCAGGGGGGGGGCGGGGCGCACGCTTGAGTCCCTCCCTCGAAGGCCCTGTCACCATCGGTGCCGCCCCAGGTGGGTGTGGCTCTCGGTTGGGGTGGGGTTTGGAGGGGCTGAGCGGGGGTCGGGGGGCGCAGCCCCCCGGAATGGTTGGGCCCCTTGGGGGGGGAGGGTCTGGGGGGGGCAGTGGACGGTGAGCCTTGGGTGGGTGTGGATCTCGGGGGGGGGGGGGGGCGTGGGCTCTGGGGTGTGTGTGGGGCTTCTTGGGGTGGTGGGTGGGGGGTGGGCGGGGGTCTGGGGGCGGTGCCACCGTCGGAGGCCCTGCCCGCAGGCGCGAGGAGCCACCTCCACACCCGTTTCTGCCAGGCAGGTCCTCCCCACCATCATGCTCCCCGGATTTCCACCGCCCTCGCCCCCACCTCTCTCTACCCCTGTCTGCAATACACGATGCATGCCGCGCCCACAAATCGCGCGCGCGCGCGCGTGCGCACGAGTGCTCTCACCGCACGCGTCGATCTTCCAGCAGGCGCCCCGCGAGTCCGTGTTGGCGCCAGTGACTCCGACCGCATCTGGGTCGCTGGCGTTGAGCGTTCGGGCGCGCAGGTGGCAGCTGTTGTTGGTGTCTCCTCCCTCGTTGGCGCGAGTGTGGAGGCAAGGGCGACGGGGATGGTGCCAAGTGGCCCTGTGTAGTGGGTAGTAAGGTTGTCACTCATGTTCGCAGAAGAGTGACAACTCCTCCAAGTAGCACCTTCAAAAAACTGGTGGTGGTCTTACACCTGCTTACACCCACAGTCTTACACCTGTCTTACACCTGTGGGAAATAAGTAAGTAGTAGGGGCTGGCCAACGGGGTGCCACGGCTGCCCCGTACGGTACGTACACAAATGTATACTGTAGCAACGATCACCACCAACAGATCAATGGGTGCAAGAAACAAGGAGGGTGGTGGTGTCCAAGGCGGTATTGCGCGCCTACTGTGGGGGGTCGCGGTGCAGCGTGCCTGGAACTGGAACTGATGCGGCCGCCGTGCGTGGCACAGGGCCAGCTCTACTGCCGCTGTACTCTTACTACACTCCTCCTACACGTGCTCGTACCGCTTTGAGAATGCGCGCTCAAACCACGAGTTTGAGAACGGCGCAAAGTTGTTGATGCACTTCTTGGAGCACGTCGAGAAGCCCGACGGCCGCGGCGGCCAGAGCCCCGCGCCCTCGATGATGTACATCTGCTGCCCCACAGGTTTACTCCACTTCAGATGAAGCTGATGTACAATCCACTGCCGGCGGTCACACGTTCGGTTCTAAAGCTCCAGCGGGGCACAAGATCCAGCTCGAGGTTTGAAGTTGGAGGGCCCTTCGTGTTCCTGCCCCCCCCCCCCTTCCCCCCCTTCTCTCTCCCTCCCCTCCCCTTCCCCCCTCTCTTTTCACCCTCCTCCCTTCCGTTGGGTGTGTGTGTGTGTGTGTTTTCGGCTTTGGTGTGTGTGGTCCAGCAGGGTTTGTGAACCCTGGATGCACACATCACTCCAAGTGCGACACGTCATAGCCCAGCCCCCTCCCAGTCAAACGCGCCCCAGTCGGACGGATGCACACGAAACCTACTGCAATCCCTCGCGATTCCTCCTATTCTAGGATCGCACCTGGCGGGGACTGCGGGGGGTTCTGAACGAAACACAACAAGCAGACTTTACAAGCAGACTTGGAACGCCTGTCACGTAGGCGGCGCACGTGCAGCAGGAGCCACTTTGAGTGGAAATGGCTCGACGCACGGGCGTGGGGCTGCTGCTGCTTGTATGGTGCATGGTGCATGGTGCATGGCATGGAGAGGCTGCATGCAGGCTGCGCCTGGGCATCGACCCTGACGCGTCAGCATTCCAGGCCTCCGGTATGAACTTCCTGGTCCTGTCGGGCGGCCTCACTATTCCCGCGCCCATCAACGCTGTGCCGGGCACTAGCTCCACCTTCACTGGAGCGCTCTTCTCCAACGCGACGGAGGGAGCAGCCCCCTGCCCCAGAGCGTACGATGACTGGGCGGCGCTGCTGCCGACGCTCAAGCTCTCCACCACCAGCGGCTACGCATTGTACCAGGGCGTGCAGCTGTACCCGGACCACATCCGCTGCCTCACCGCGAGCAATCCGTAGGTCAAGCGGTGTGCGTGTGCGTGGGTGTGGGTGTGCGTGTGCGTGTGCGTGTGCGTGTGTGTGTGTGTGTGTGTGTGTGTGTGTGTGTGTGCGTGGTCGATTTCGCAGTCCATCTGATGCCTGGGATGGCGTAATATAGCGTGTGCTATGCTTGCGTGTGTGTGTGTATGCTCACCTTCCCGCCACCCGTAGGTCTTCTTCATCTGGCTGGGCATGGTCGGACCACCCACTACTGAACCACGTGCATGCCGCGACGCTCAGATGCGAGGCGCGCGACTGCCTCGTGGCGCTGACCTCGACCGCTGTGTCGGTCAACGCGGCGACGGGCGTGCTGGCGGTTTTCCCCAGTCAAATAGCAGTCAAATGACTCCAGAAAACAACCCCCAAAGGAAAACACTGCAACCACGCGAACACCATGCCTCCACACACAGGTATGAGGCGCGCAACTGCCTCGTGGCGCTGACCTCGACCGCTGTGTCGGTCAACGCGGCGACGGGCGCTCTGGCATTTTTTCAGCGAAGTGGCAAAATTGACAAATGGATCCAGAAATGGCAAAAATGCCAAATGGCTCCAGAAAAACAACAAAAGAAATCCCCAAAAAGGAAAACACTGCAACCACACGTGCGCCGACCTCCACGCACAGGTACGAGGCTCGCAACTTCCTAGTGACGCTGTCCTCGACCGCTGTGTCGGTCAACGCGGCGACGGGCGCGCTGGCAGTCGAGGGGACGACGAGCCTAGAGAGGGGGTGGGTCGGCATGTGTGCGTGTGTGTGTGTGTGTGTGTGGGAGAGTGTGTGTGTGGTGTGTGTGTGTTTGTGTCTGAGTGGGCGTGTGGGTGTGTGTGGGTGCGCGCTTGCGGTCGAGGGGACAACGAGCCTAGATAGGGGGTGGGTTGGCACGTGTGTGTGTGTGTGTGTGTGTGTGTGAGAGAGAGTGTGTGTGGGGGGATTGTGTGTGGTCGTGTTTGTGGGTGCTCGCTGGCGGGCAAGGGGACGACGATCCTGGAGAGGGGGTGGGTCGGCACGTGTGCGCGTGTGTCTGCGTGCCTGCGTGCGTGCGTGTGTGTGTGTGTGTTCGTGTGAGAGAGTGTGTGTGTGTGTGTGGGGGGGGGGGCGAGATTGGGCGTGTGTGTGGGGGGAAATGAGGCGACGGGCGCGCTGGCGGTCGAGGGGACTACGAGCCTAGAGAGGGGGTGGGTCGGCACGTGTGTATGTGTGCTTGCGTGTGTGTGTGCTTGTGTGTGTGTGTGTGTGTGTGTGTGAGAGTGTGTGTGTGTGGGGGGGGGGATTGGGCGTGTGTGGGAAATGAGGCGACGGGCGCGCTGTCGGTCGAGGGGACGACGAGCCTAGAGAGGGGCTGGGTCGGCACGTGTTTGCGTGTTATCGTGCGTGTGTGTGTGAGAGAGTCTGTGTGTGTGGGGGGGGGGGATTGGGCGTGTGTGTGGAAAATGAGGCGACGGGCGCGCTGGCGGTTGAGGGGACGACGAGCCTGGAGAGGGGGTGGGTCGGCACGTGTGCGCGTGTGTTTGTGTTTGTGTGCGTGTGTGTGTGCGTGTGGGTGAAATTGTGTGTGTGGTGTGTGTGCGTGTGTGTGTGTATGTGTGGGCGTGTGTTTGTGGGTGCTCGCTGGCAGTCGAGGGGACGACGAGCCTGGAGAGTTGGTGGGTCGGCACGTGTGTGCGTGTGTGTGTGTGTGTGTGTTTGTGTGTGCAAATGTGTGTGTGTGTGTTTGTGTGTGTGTGTGTCTGTGTGTGTGTGCGCATGCGCATGCGTGTGTGCGTGTGTGTGGGTGTGGGTGTACACTCGTGTGTGTGTGTGTGGGGGGGGGGGGCGTGCATGCACGTCTGTGCATGCGTGTGTGATTGTGTGCGGGGGCGTGCGCCACTCCTTATCCTCCCTTCCCCCCCTCCCCCCCCCCCAGCTTCCTCTACACAAGCAGCCCCTTCACCGGCACCCGTTATGACAACGTTGCACAGGGGACCTCGCGCATGACGGGCACGTTCAAGGTGTGGGGAAGTGTGGGGAAGTGTGGGGGTGAAAGGTGTGGGGTGTGTCGAGGGTTTGTTTTTTTGCTAGGGGGTGGAGCATTATTATCAGGAGCTGCGCAGGACCGGCTCCGGGGAGGCGCAAGTGGCTACGGGCGACACGTCGTGGACGCTGCTATGGTCGGGTGGGGAGCACCGGCAGCGTGGGGTGGGCTTGCTGTTGTCCCTTGCATGGGCATCGGCACTCGTCTCCTGGGAGGCGGTGTCCGACCGCCTCATCCAGGCCCGCTTTGCAGCGGACCGTGGGCAGATGACCACCATCGTCAGCGCCTACAGTCCAACGGAGGCGGCGAGCGACGAGGAGGCTGGCGACTTCTACCTTCGAGTAGCGGCGCTCGCGGACAAGGCCAACGACAAGCGCGATCTGCTCATCGTGGCAGTTACAGTTACATCGGCTTTCCAGCAAAGACTACCTCTAGTCCTTGTACCACCGCCTAGACCCAAGTCCAGTTCAGGCCCTCGCTCCCACACCCAACCCCCACCACACACACACACACACACACACACACACACACGCATACACACGCGCACACACACACACACACACACACACATGCACTCACTCACAACACGCACACACGCACACACACACACATGCACACACATGCACACATGTACACACACACACATGCACACACACACTCACACACACACATGCACACACACACACCAACTCCCCCTCCTCCCCCCCTCCCCCCCCACACACAGGGCACCGGCTCGCTCTCCGTGTCCCCCCCTGGCATCGCACGACTGGCGCTGACAACGTGCGCACTCGCTCCCACACCCGACCCCCACCACACACACACACTCGCACACACACACAGACATACACGCACACACACGCGCACACACACACACACACACATATGCACTCACTCACAACACGCACACACGCACACACACACACAAACACACACATGCACATGCACACACATGCACACATGCACACACACACACATGCACACACACACTCACACACACACATGCACACACACACACCAACAACCCCTCCTCCCCCCCCTCCTCCCCCCACACACAGGGCACCGGCTCGCTCTCCGTGTCCCCCTCTGGCGTCGCACGACTCGCGCTGACAACGTTCAACCTGTCTCTTGGTGTCGTCGACACAGTCGCCATCATGGGGACGACTTACCCGTCAATCACCCGGCTTGACATGCTGGGTGCTCTCATTATGGAGGTGCGTGCGTGTGGCTGTGGGTGTGCGTGTGTGTGTGTGTGTGTCTGCATGCACGTTTGTGTGTGTGTGTGTGTGTCGATCACCCGGCTTGACATGCTGGTTGCTCTGGTAATGGAGGTGTGTGCGTGTGTGTGTGTGTGTGTGTGTGCGTGCGTGCGTGTCTGTGTGTGTGCATGCACGTTTCTGTGTGTGTGTGCGTGTGTGTCGATCACCCGGCTTGACATGCTGGGTGCTCTCGTAATGGAGGTGCGTGGGTGTGGGTGTGTCTGTGCGTGTATGTGTGTGTGTGTGTGTGGACCCACACACACCGTACCCCGGCACTTGTCCCGCACGGTGCGCATGTGAACCCCGACTATGTGTGTGTGTGTGTGTCGATCACCCGGCTTGACATGCTGGGTGCTCTGGTAATGGAGCCGTGTGTGTGTGTGTGTGTGTGTCATGAGTGTGTGTGTGTGTGTGTCTGTGTGCACGTGTGTGTGTGTGCATGTGCGTGTGTGTGTCGATCACCCGGCTTGACATGCTGGGTGCTCTGGCAATGGAGTTGCATGCGCGTGTGAGTGCGCGCATGCACTGGGGGGGGGGGCATGCGTGTGTGTGTGCCTGTGTGTGTGTGTGTGTGTGTGTCTGTGCGCATGTGCACATCACGTGGGTATTGTTGGGTGCTGGGTGCTCTGTAGGTGGGGTTGCGTGCGTGCCTGCCTGCCATCACCACGCACACACACACAAACACGCAGTTCCTCCTCCTCCCCTCCCCCGCGTGCCCCTGTGTGTACACAGCTCGACACCTGTGCCCCCCCCAGTGATTTCCTTTTTCGGCTCGGCACAGCTATTTGGCTGTATTCCGGCTGTACTTTGACCTTGCACACAGCTCAACCCATGCGGTCGATTATTAGTCTGATAAGCCCGCCAGACAGAGCACGTCAACAGCTTGCAAATGACCTATGAATGAGGACAATCGGTCAACGGAATGTCAGCGGTCAACGCGGTCGGCGCAAAATCCGGCTGTGATATAATTGATGGAAAAACCCATGGGGGGGGGGGGGCAGAAAAATCAGAAAATACAGGCATGCTGAATATCAATCTCCTTAATGTGTACGTTCCAAATCAGCAAAGTTTTTGAATTCGGACACCTCGAGGCCGAGATATGGGGGCTCAAAGTGGGGGTGGGGGGGGTGGGGGGGCGCAGAAAAAAGAAATACGGGGGGTCCAGAACTTTCTTTCCAGTGGGCCGTTTTGGATGAGAAGACCACCATTGGAACCGCCTTGACGAGAGGAGCATGAATCCACTCTCAGAAGTGACCCTGGGGTAATAGGGTGGGGTTCCCCACCTTCTCAACGCCCTACCCCCCCGCGTGCCACCTGCGATGCACCAAGTGCCCACCCAGGGGTTTGAGCGACCTTGATGGATTGAGATGGGACTGATGCCATCTGAATCTCCTTGGAGAGCACAGCAAAATACCTTTGGAGAGTTAACCCTGTATCTGCCTGGAAAGTGTGAACTGGAGGGTCCACACTCCTTGGTGCCCGCCGACTAAGCTATGGTATGGCTAGATTCGGGGGGTAATTGTGGCCATCTGCCGGCGAGTTAGACATTGCGATGGACAGCCCTTGCTGTAAGGAAGCCATGCGCCTTGGTCCCGGTTCCATGCATGGTGTATTCAGCGAGTTCATGGGGGGGGTGAGGGGTTCAGAACCCCCCCCAAAATATGTACCATGCCTGCAGGAAATAAGTTTCTTGCTCCCCCCGTGGAAAAACCCTGAAAATAAATCACTGGCTCCCCCCTCTATTGCGGCGTCATTTGGCCGCCGGAGCCTCTCCCCAGAACTTTTAACCCCAAGACCCTAAACCAGCCCTAAACCCCCCAAAACCAAAACCACAACACACTGCAGCAGCTCGACGCCTCGTGCGACCCCCTCTACTGCGGCAAATTTGGCCGTTGCGCCGCACTCAAAATGCAGGCGCCCGGCTTCTTTCTAGGGCTCCTTCCCCGCATAACCTCAACCATCAACCTCCATGAGGATTGTTATATTTAATCCTGCAATTTACATCCCTAAAATTTACACCCCTACAATTTACTAGAGACACCCACCGATACTCCAGCACACTTCAGTACTAGAGTACCGCCGGCTCCCGGCCGATAGACTACCGCACCCGCCGGCTAGACTACCCCAAACAGCGGTCTCTGAGAGACATGTCTGGCAAGGAGCATATAGGAGAGGACCTTCCTCAGGGTCACAGTAGTGGTCTTGTGGCCAGTCAAGCCGGCAGAGCCGACTGGCGCTGACTGAAACGGTCCCCGCCTGGCAGTGCATGGCTGTCCAGCTCTCGTTTGCATGGGGCTCAGCCCGCGCCCCATGCCTCATGCATGGCCAGGTCCCACCCTCCAGGGGGTGCATGGACGACAGTTGTCATGGAGGCTGCCTGAAGACCTTCCAACGCCAGTCACCGGCAAACGAGCGCCCCCGAGGATGAGCGCGGCGACGAACGCTGCGATTGGTGAAGCGGATTTACTCTGTTGCCTCGGCGGTCACCACCGCTGAAGCCGTGATGGTAGCCCGCCTCCACGGGCAGCCATCTTGACCAATGTCCAGCATGCATTGACGGGCGCCAGCTCCTCCGCTCGTCGATCGACTCGTCGAGATCGGTGCCGCATGGCGTCCTGCATGGGGGGAGGACAAGGGCCGTCTCCCAGCACGGGCCGCGGCAGCGCCGCGGCTACTCGCCAAGCCATGGCAGCGCCGGGCAAGCCGCTCCTGAAGTGTTCCACCGAGGGGCAGTCTAGCAGGAGCCGGGCCAGTCGTATTTTACCTCGTCAGCGGCACGGAGATCCTCGTCACCAGCAGCGCCGTATTGCTGGGTCCAGGGCTCGGCGACGAGAACGCGCCTCCGTTAATCGAGCCCCAGTGTGTTGGAGTATCGGCAGGTGTCTCTAGTAGAAGAGTAGCCTGCTTAGCTGGAAACCCCGTTTTACTGTTACTGTAACTTACATCCCTACAATTTACACCCTGCAGCTCGACACCTCGTGCGCCCCCCTCTACTGCGGCGACTTTGGCCGCTGCGTCGTCGTCGACGGCGTGTCGGCCTGCCAGTGCAAGTGCGGTTGGGGCGTGGGTGCGACCGGCGCGTGCACCGTCCCGCTCGGTTTCTGTCCTTCGTTCGGCGACCTGTCTGCAGGTATGGGACAGTATTGGGAGTGTCCTCCCAATAGAGGCCCATTGGCTCTCCTGAGTCCCCTCCTGGTACGAGTGCGGGCGGCGCGTGGGCGCGTCCGGCGCGTGCACCGTCGTCCCGCTCGGGTTCTGTCCGTCGTTCGGCGACCTCTCGTCAGGTTTGGAACAGTGGTGGGAGTGCCCTCCCAATAGAGGCCACCTCCCCCCCCAGCTTTTCGCTGGGGGGTGTTGTAGCTTGCTGCTTCTCTTAGCTGAAAGCAGGGGGGGTTGGAGAGACCCATTGGCTCTCCTCAGTCCCCTCCTGGTGCGAGTGCGGGCGGGGTGGGGGAGCGTCCGGCGCGTGCACCGTCGTCCCGCTCGGGTTCTGTCCGTCGTTCGGCCACCTGTCTGCAGGTATGGAATAGTGGTGGCAGTGTCCTCCCAATAGAGGCCACCTCCCCCCCCAGCTTTTTGCTTGGGGGTGTTGCAGCTTGCTGTTTTGGGGGGCTGAAAGCAGAGGGGGTTGGAGAGACCCATTGACTCTCCTGAGTCCCCTCCTGGTACGAATGCGGGCGGGGCGGGGGCGCGTCCGGCGCGTGCACCGTCGCCCCGCTCGGGTTCTGTCCGTCGTTCGGCGACCTGTCTGCAGGTATGGGACAGTGGGGACATCAGCTGTCCAGATCCCCCTCCTTGAAGTTGCTTTGGCTGTCAAGCGGAGACAACTTCTATATTCCTAGCACCACCACTTGGAGCCACGGCGACGCCCTAGTCCCAGCAGAGACCAGGTGGCCAGCCAGTTTTCAGCCTGAAACTGAGTTGAGGTGTCGGGCGCTAGCGGCGACACATCGTAACTGGTGTCACACAGACTGTGACCTCCATCTTCAGCACCGCCACCTAGACTCATGGGTCGCTCCTGCTGTTACTGTCACTGTTACTTATTGTCACTGTCACTTTCCTAACTTGAATGTCACCAACTATAACTGTAACTGCCCCCCCCCCCAGCTGTCATCGTGCCAGGCGTGTGACTAGACTATTGCTGTCGCTCCAGCTGTTACTGTCACTGTTACTTACTGTCACTGTCACTTACTTAACTTGACTCACCAATTGTAACTGCAACTGCTACCCACCCACCCCTCTCCTCAGCTGTCATCGTGCCAGGCGAGTGACTTGACTGTTGCTTTCGCTCCTGCTGTTACTGTCACTGTTACTCACTGTCACTGCCACTTACTTGCCTTGACTGTCACTAACTGTAACTGTAACTGACCCCCCCTCCCCAGCTGTCATCGTGCCAGGCGAGTGACTAGACTATCGCTGTTGCTCCTGCTGTTACTGTCACTGTTACTCACTGTCACTGCCACTTACTTGCCTTGACTGTCACTAACTGTAACTGTAACTGACCCCCCCTCCCCAGCTGTCATCGTGCCAGGCGAGTGACTAGACTATCGCTGTTGCTCCTGCTGTTACTGTCACTGTTACTCACTGTCACTGCCACTTACTTGCCTTGACTGTCACTAACTGTAACTGTCACTGACCCCCCCCTCCCCAGCTGTCATCGTGCCAGGCGAGTGACTAGACTATTGCTGTTACTCCTGCTGTTACTGTCACTGCTACTTACTGTCACTGCCACTTACGTAACTCGACTGTCACCGATTGTAACTGCAACTGCTACCCCCCCTCCTCAGCTGTCATTGTGCCAGGCGAGTGACTAGACTGTTGCTGTCGCTCCTGCTGTCGCTGTCACTTACTTAACTTGACTGTCACTGGCTGTAACTGTTACTGCCCCCCCCCCCAGCTGTCATCGTGCCAGGCGACTGTGCAGAGTGTGGTGGCGGCGGAGACAACGTCGGCTTTGATTACGATCTCGGGCTGGAGGGGGCGAACGCGACATTCGAGGGCGGGGCGGCGGACGTGACCCGCCCCGTCGTGTCGTTTGTGCCGGTCATGGTTCAGGTGGGGTATGTTATGAGATGCGAGTTGAACAACTGACTCCCGTACTGCATGGGGGAATCCGCCGTGCATTTACGCGGCGTATTTGTTGCATGTATGCATGAGGCCGCGACCGACGTGTACCGCTCCGTCGTGGCGTGTTTTGCCGGTCGTGGTTCAGGTGGGGTATGTGAGATGAGTTGTGAGGGTGCATGTGGGGGGGGGGGGGGGGGGCAGGGGAGATGATGTGTGAAGGTGGCACTTCTGGCGTTGCTGTGAGCGTGGGAAAGGCCTGCAGCTATATACCTAAAGCTTTCGACCCTGGTGACGCCCACATCAGGGCTGCGAGCCTCGTTCACTGTCGCCAACGGCTCGTGTGCACAGACGCTCTCTCTCACCCTCTCTCACTCTCTCTCACTCTCGCACTCTTTCCCATTCTTTCCCACTCTCTCTCACTCTCTCGCACTGTTCCCCACACTCCGCAGGTCTCTCACTCTTCCCCACTCTCCGCAGGCCATGGCGGCCGCGTCGCCAACGGCTCGTGTGTGCAGACACGCACTCTTACTCACTCTCACTCACTCTCACTCTCACTCTCACTCTCACTCTCACTCTCACTCTCACTCTCACTCTCACTCTTTCCCACGCTCTCTCACTCTCTCTTTTGCTCTCTCTCACTCTCTCTCACTCTTCCCCACACTCTGCAGGTGCTGCTGCTCGCCGTGTTTGTCGTCGCCATGGCATCCGCGTGGTCAACGGCTCATGTGCACAGAGAGACTCTCTCTCAGTCTCTCTCACTCTTTCCCACTCTCTCTCACTCTCTTCCTCTTCCCCATACTCTGCAGGTGCTACTGCTTGCCGTGTTTGTCGTCGCGATAGACTCTGCGTCATCAGCGACTTGTGGTACACAGACACTCTCTATCACTCACACTCTCTTTTGCTCTCACTCTCACTCTCGTTTGCTCTCTCACTCTCTCTCTCTCTTTTGCTCTCTCTCTCTCTATCTCTATCTCTCTCTCTCTCTCTCCCGGTCACGCACCCTCAACTATTTCTCACACTCTGAAGGTGCTGCTGCTCGCCGTGTTTGTCGTCGCCATGGCATCCGCGTGGTCAACGGATCATGCGCACTGAGACTCTCTCTCAGGTCTCATTTTTTCTTACTCTCTCGCTCTTCCCCACACTTCGCAGGTGATGCTGCTGCTTGCTGCGTTTGTCGTCGCGATGGATTCTGCGTCATCAGCGACTCGTGGTGCACAGACACTCTCTCTCCCTCACACTCTCTTTTGCTCCCTCACACTCTCTCTCTCTCTCTCTCTCTCTCTCTCGGTCACGCACCCTCAACTCTTTCCCACACTCTGCAGGTGCTGCTGCTCGCCGCGTTCGTTGCCGCCATGGCTTCCGCATGGCCGTGGATGTATGCAGATGTGGGGCAGCGGCTGCAGCCGCCACAGCCGCTAGCCGAAGGTCACGCGGCAGATGGTTATGCCGAGGTGCCGCTGCAGGCGCAGGCGCACGCGCCGCCGCAGCCGCCGCAGCTGCTAGCCGGTGGTCACGCGGCAGATGGTGATTTCGAGGTGCCGCTGCAGGCGCATACGCCGCCGCAGCAGCAGTGCGGCCCCTACCGCGCGGCCTGCAACAACGGCAACAACTGCAGTGTAAGCAACGCCACCAGAACGGCTCGCCCGGGACCCCTGGCGGAGGCCGTCGTGCCCTCCGTCGACCCCCTCGACGTCGCGCTCTCCATCCCCTCCCCGCATGGCCCCGACGCCCCCGACGCGTCCGCCTCGCGCGGGCAGGCGCTTGCTTCCGTTGAGCTCCCCGCCTCCGCCCCCGCCGCCGCCGCCGGCGCGGCGTATGTGTTTCAGGGCGTGAGCGTGCGCGTCGCGCGCAGCGCGGGCGCGGCGCTCCTCGAGCGCGCGACGTGCTGCGGGCGCGGCGGCGCGCGCGGTAGCGGCGGCGGCGGCAAGTTGATCCTGAGCGGCGTGAGCGGGGTCGCGCGCGCGGGGGAGCTGCTCGGGTTGCTCGGTCCGAGCGGGAGCGGCAAGACCACGCTGCTTAACGTGCTCGCTGGCCAGGTGGGTGCTTGGGTGACGTCTATATAAAGAGATATAAAGAGATATACAGAGAGTGAGGGGGCAAGGGTTAATGTAAAGTAATGGTTCAGGGTTTCAAAAGGGGCTGCCTGCTGTGGCTGCTCGGTCCGTGCGGGAGTGGCACGACCACGCTGCTGAGTGTGCCCACGGGCCAGGTGGGTGACTGGATGGGGCTGCTTTCAGTCAGTTCCTTGAAGGCGCTGCACACTCTGTGACTGGCCCAGGTCGGCCTGTCACATCTCACCAAAGCTTAGCCACTGGGCTTGATCGGAAGCAGAGCGGGTGTGAGCTCCCGCTCTACCCTCTTTCCAGAGAGGGGTTTAAAAGGTCGCATCTCGAGATGTCAGGTCACCGGCTAGTCCTGACATTTAGCACCCTGCGTGCTCCTTACTGGACATGCGCAAGGGTAGCTGTTTCACACGCCCAGGCCTGCACGGAGCCACAGCCAATCCCACTGAGTCTGCCCCCACCCCCACCCCACCACCTATTTCTGCCTCCCCCCCAGCCCCCACTGATTCTGCCCCCCTTCCGCCCCACTGCCCATCTCCCCCACTGATTCCGCCCCACTCTCCCCCCCCATCTCCCCCACAGATTCTGCCCGCATCTCCCCCCCCCCCCCCGAGCCACTGATTTGCCCCCACCCTCTCCCCCCCCCCCCTCCTCTGAGCCGCCGACTGATCTGCTCCCCTCCTCCCCACCCACCTTCCAAGCCCCTCTGATATTCTGCCCCTCCGCCCCACACCCGAGCCCTCACTGATTCTGCCCCCCTCTCCCCCCCCCCCCCTCCAAGCCCCACTGATTCTGCCGCCCCTCTCCACCTCCTCTCGCCCCACTGATTCTGCCCCCCTCCTACCAACCCCACCCATCCTCTGAGCCCCACATTGATTCTGCCACGACGCCCCTCCCTCCCTCCAACCCCCCACTGACTCTCCAACCACCACCCTCCGAGCCCGCACTGTATTCTGTCCCCCTCTCCCCCCCCACCCCCCCAACGCACTGATTCTGCATCCATCTCCCCATCACCCACCCCCCCGACACCCCTGATCCTGCCCTCCCCCACCCCACCCCCACCTCGTACCTCCGAGCCTCACTGATTCTGCCCCCCCCCCCCCGCCCCACGAGCCCCACATAGTCTGCCCCCTCCCCCCCCCCTCAAGCCCCCACTGATTCTGCCCGCCCTCATCCCCAACCCCCCACCCCTCACGAGCCCCCACTTGATTCTGTCCCTCCTCCCCACCCACCCTCCAAGCCCCTTGCCAGCTGATTTCTGCCCCCCTCCCCCACAGCACGCCGAGCCCCCATAGATTCCTGCCCCTCTCCCCCCCCATCCTCGAGCCCGCCACTGATATTCTGTCCGCTCGTCCCCCCCACTCACGAGCCCCCGCTGATTCTGCCCCTCTCCCCCCCCTCTCCCCACGGTTCTGCCCCCCATCTCCCCCACCTCACCCCCGAGCGCCCCTGTTCTGCCCCCCCTCTCTCCAACAACACACCCCCTCCGAGCCCCACTGATTCTGCTCCCCACTCCTCCCCACCCTCCAAGCCCCCACTGATATTCTGCCCCCTTCCCGCCACCACCCGAGGCCCCCCACTGATTCTGCCCCCGATCCTCCCCCCCCCCAAAACCCCCATGACTCTGCACCCCTCCACCCCACCGCTTCGAGCCCCACTGCTATTCTGCCCCCCTCCCCCCCCTTCCCAAGCCCCTGATTCTGCCCCCTCTCCCCCCCCCCTGAGCCCCCACTGATTCTGCCCCCCTCTCTTGGAGGCGTCGCACAATAGCTCTCCTTTTTGCTCTGGGACTACACGTTGGCAGGCAGCCGGCTGGTGGCTACCGCCCCTCACAAGTTATTGTTTGGGCCAGAACTGGACTTGGGTCTAGGCGGTGGTACTAGGACTAGAAGGTAGTCTTCGCTGGAAAGCCGATGTAACTGTAACTGTTCCTGTAACTGCAACTGTAACTCCCACACCCTCCCCCCCAAACCCCCATGCCGGGGATACTGGCTACACGCAGGTCGCGAATTCAGCCAAATCGGCCCAGTACACAGTGAGAAATCGCAACGTCCGTGTGGGGGTAGGGGTCTCTAGTGGGGAGGGGGGGTAGTATGGGGACTGTGCTCCCACCCCCCAACCCCCCGAACAGTGCTTCTTCAATTGATTTAAATAAATCAATTCTTACAGCCCGGCCAGGACCAAAATCGGCAAAAATCGGCAAAAAACGATTCTTCAAAAAAACATTTCAGCCCAGAAACCGCTGTAGGCGGTAAACCGCCCAATCAAAGAAGCACAGCTCCCACCACACTCCCCGAACCCCTATGCAGGTGCGCTCCGGCGGTCGGTGGACTGTCGGCCGATGTAACTGTAACTGTAACTGTAACAGTAAAAGTAACTGCAACTGTAACTGTAACTGTAACTCCCCCCCCCCGAACCCCCATGCAGGTGCGCTCCGGCGGCCGGTGGACCGTTGGCGGCGCGCTCTCGTTCGGCGGCGTGAGCGTGGACGCGCACCAGCTGTCGCGAGACGCAGCGCACGTGCCGCAGGTGGACCTATTCTGAGCTTGGGATGTCGAGCTGAGCTTTTACTGAGGAATTCCCACGGGGCGGGGGGCAAGAAACTTATTTCCTGCAGGCACGGTACATATTTGGGGGGGGGCAGACCCCCCCCCCCCAACTCGCTGAATACACCATGCATGGCTTCCTTGCAGAAAGGGCTGTCCATCGCAATGTCTAAGTCGCCAAAGGATAGCCAAAATACCCCCCCAAATGCAGCCAGATCATGGCTTCGATGGCCGCCACCAAAAAGTGTGGAGCCTCCAGTTCACACTTTCCAAGCAGATTCAGGGTTGACTCTCCTGAGGTGTTTTGCTGTGCTCTCCAAGGAAATTCAGATTGCATCGGTCCCGTCTGAATCTATGAAGGTTGCTCTAATCCCTAGGTGGGCACTTGGTGCACCGTAGGGAGCACGCGGGGGAGTTGGGGCGTTGAGGGGGGTGGACCCCCACCCTATTAACCCAGGCTCCTTTCTGAGAGTGAATTCATGCTCCTCTCATCAAGGCGGTTCCAATGGTTGCCTTCTCGTCGAAAAAGGCCCGCTGGAAAGAAAGTTCTGGACCCTCCCGTGTTTATTTTTTTGCGTCCCCCCACCCCCACCACCCTTCCCTCCCACTTTGAGCCCCCATATCTCGGCCTCCAGGTGTCCAAATTCAAAAATCCCGCTGGATTTGGAACGTACACATCAAGGAGGTTGATATTCAGCGTGCCTGTATTTTCTGCCCCCCCCCCCGGGGGAATTTCTGACGAATTTCTCAGGAATAGTGCAAAGCTTGTGCAAAGCGCGAATCCCCGAATGGTGTGAGACCGCACTATTCCTGAGGAATGGTCCCTTACTAAGTCAACACTGGGGATAAGTATCGCCGGGGGTTAATGCACCAGCTGTCTCGCGACGCAGCGCACATGCCGCAGGTGGGCCTGCGTCTGAGCTTGGGATAATGACGCCGCACAATTCCTGAGGGCTTGGGCAGCTTGGGATGTTCCCTGCACTTCGTAGCCCCTCAGGACCACCAGGGATTAGGGCACCAGCTGCCGCGTGACGCCGCGAATGTGCCACCAGCTGCCTGAGCTTGGGATGTTCCCTACTTGGTAGACACCGGGGAGGTATCATCAGCTGAGGGCACCAGCTGTCGCGTGACGCAGCGCACGTGCCGCAGGTAGGCCTAGTCTGAGCTTGGTACTTTCCCTGCTTCGCAGCCCGTAAAAAACACCAGGGGTTAGGGCACCAGCTGCCGCATGACGCCGCGCACGTGCCACCAGCTGCCTGAGCTTGGGATGTTCCCTACTTGGTAGACACCGGGGATAGGTCTCATCGGGGCTAAGGGCACCAGCTGTCGCGCGGCGCAGCGCACGTGCCGCAGAAGGGCCTGTGTCTGAGTTTGGGATGTCGAGCTGAACTTAGACACTGGTGATAGGTCTCACTAAGAGTTGTGGCACCAGCTGTCGCGCGACGCAGCGCACGTGCCGCAGGTAGGCCTAGTCTGAGCTTGGTACTTTACCTACACTTCGTAGCCCCTCAGGACCACCAGGGATTAGGGCACCAGCTGCCGCGTGACGCCGCGAACGTGCCACCAGCTGCCTGAGCTTGGGATGTTCCCTACTTGGTAGACTCTGGGGAGGTATCATCAGCTAAGGGCACCAGCTGTCGCGCGACGCAGCGCACGTGCTGCAGGTGGGCCTGAGTCTGAGCTTGGGATGTTGAGCTGAACTTTTACTGAGGAATTCCGGACAAACAACAAGGAATCGTGCAAAGCGCTCATTCCCGAATAGTGCGAGGCCGCACTGTTCCTGGGGAATGTTCCCTACTGAGAGTAGACCCTGGGGATAGGTCTCACCAGGGGCTTGGGCACCAGCTGTTGCGCCACACAGTTTGACACCCTCACGCCAGGCCTCTTGCATAGTGCCCGCGCTTCGCGTGTCCCCTCACACATGCAAACGCACACCCCGCTCACACTCATGTACCTAACCATCCAACCGCAGTTAACATCCTCATTCCACGCCTCACCGAGCATGCAGAATGCCTGCGCTTCGCGTGTCACCATCATACACGCACACACACACACACACACACACACACACACACACACACACACACACACGCACACGCACACATGCACACCCACCACCCACCCGCAGTTCGACATCCTCATGCCCGGCCTCACCGTCACCGAGTGCCTGCGCTACGCGGCCGCGTGCCGCATGGGCCCTACCGAGCGCCCGGCCGAAGCGCACGCGCGCATTGCCGACGTGATGCGGGAGCTGGACATTGAGAAGATCGGGGGCGCGGTCGCGGCAGGCGGCGCGTCCTCGGGGATCAGCGGAGGGGAGCGCAAGCGGTGCGTTGCGAGGGCCTGGTCTGGGCTGAGTAAGTTCAAGGTTGTGGCCTTGGGCCCCTGGTCTAGAGTGTGCCTGCAGCTGCTGCTGCTGCTGTGTGTGTGTGCGGCAGGCGGCGCGTTGTCGGGGAACAGCGGAGGGGAGCGCAAGCGGTGCATTGCGGGGGCCTGGTCCCGTCTGGGCTGAGTAAGTGTGTTGTGGCCTTGGGCCTAGGGTCTGGAGTGTGCCTACTGCTGCTGCTGCTGCTGTGTGCGGCAGGCGACGCATCGTCGGGGTATCAGCGGAAGGGAGCGCAAGCGGTGCGTTTTGAGTGCTGTTTGCCCACCCCATCGTCTGGGATCAGCGGAGGAGAGTGGAAGCGGCGGGTTCGAGGGGGCCTGGTCTGGGCTGAGTTAGATCTGAGTTGGCCTTGGGCCCCGGGTCTAGAGTGCGCCTGCTGCTGCTGCTGCAGCTGTGTGTGCGGCCAAAGGGTGCGTCATCGGGGATCAGCGGAGAGGAGCGCAAGCGGTGCGATGCGGGGGCATGGTCTGGGCTGCGTAAGTTCAAGGTTGCGGCTTTGGGCCCCGGGTCTGGAGTGTGCCTGCTGTTGCTGCTGCTGCTGCTGTGTGTGTGTGCGGCCGGGGGTGCGTTGTCGGGGATCAGCGGAGGGGAGCGCAAGCGGTGCGTTTTGAGTGCTGTTTGCCCGCCCCATCGTCGGGGATCAGCGGAGTACCGTAGTCACGCTTTGCTTTACCGCCTTATTAAGTTCGAAAACGTCCCGCAAAGGCTCCGTAAACGTGAAGTTAAGTCGAAAAACGCCCCGCAACGGTAAAAAAGGCCTCCAGCGGGATTCGAACCCGGATCAACGCTCTACAGGCCCCGCAAAAAGCCGCCGCAAAGGTAGCGCAAAGACGAAATTAAGTCGAAAAAAGCCCCGCAAAGGCCTTAATTTCCTAATAAAGAGGGCCTTTAGTGGACCCCCGGGAAGGCTAAGCGAGACTACGGAAGAGTGTAGGCGGCGGGTAGGAGGGGGCCTGGTCTGGGCTGAGTTAGTTGGACTTGGGCCCCGGGTGTAGAGTGTGCCTGCTGCTGCTGCTGCTGCTGCTGCTGCTGCTGTGTGTGCGGCCAGAGGTGCGTCGTTTGGGGTCAGCGGAGTAGAGTGGAAGCGATGGGTTGAGGGGGCATGGTCCGGGCTGAGTTAGTTGGCCTTGGGCCCCGGGTCTAGAGTGTGCCTGCTGCTGCTGCTGCTGCCGCGGCGGCTGCGGCGGCTGCGGCCGGGGATGCGTCGTCGGGGGTCAGCGGAGGAGAGTGGAAGCGTCGGGTGGGAGGGGGCCTGGTCTGGTCTTACTTGGACTTGGGCCCCGGGTCTAGAGTGTGACCGTTGCTGCTGCTGTGTGTGCGGCCAGCGGTGCGTCGTTAGGGGTCAGCGGAGTAGGGTGAAAGCGGTGGGTGGGAGGGGGCCTGGTCTGAGCTGAGCTACTTGGCCTTGGGCCCCGTTGCTGCTGCTGTGTGTGCGGCCAGGGGTGCGTTGTCGGGGATCAGCGGAGGCGTTGGGCGCACGCGTTGGGTTCCGGTCGGGGTTTTCAGGGTGTGGTTGTGCGGGGGCTGGGGCTGGGGTGCTGCTGCTGCTGCTGCTGCTGCTCAACCCTCACTCACCCCCCACCCCCCAAAACCAGTGTGTCGATCGGCATGCTGCTTGTGATCAACGCTCGGCTGCTGCTGCTGCTGCTGCTGCTGCTGCTCAACCCTCACTCACTCCCCCCTCCTAAACAGTGTGTCGATCGGCATGGAGCTTGCGATCAACGCTCAGCTGCTGCTGTTGCTGCTGCTGCTTGCTGCTTGCTGCTGCTGCTGCTGCTGCTCAACCCTCACTCAACCCCCCCTAAACAGTGTGTTGATCAGCATGGAGCTTGTGATCAACGCTCAGCTGCTGCTGCTGCTGCAGCTGCTGCTTGCTGCTGCTGCTGCTGCTCAACTCTCACTCAACCCCCCCTAAACAGTGTGTTGACCAGCATGGAGCTTGCGATCAACGCTCAGCTGCTGCTGCTACTGCTGCTCAACCCTCACTCGACCCCCCTTAAACAGTGTGTCGATCGGCATGGAGCTTGTCACTGACGCTCGACTGCTGCTGCTCGATGAGCCGACTTCCGGCCTAGACTCGTACAATGCGATGCGCCTGATGCAGGTGTGTGTGCGTGTGTGTGGGTGTGTGCGCGCGTGTGTGGGTGTGTGGGTGTGTGGGTGTGCGTGAGAGCGTGTGCGTGTGTACATGTGTGAGAGTGTGTGTGTCTGTGTGTGCATGGGTGTGCGTGTGTGGATGTGTATGAATGTGCGTGTGCAAAGAGGGGCATGGTAGCCTACCAGATGTGAGGTTTGGCCGACGTCCGGTCTAGACTCGTGCAACGCGATGCGCCTGATGCAGGTGTGTGTGCGTGCGTGTGTGTGTGCGTGTGTGGGTGTGTGGGTGTGTGAGTGTGCATGAGAGCGTGTGCGTGTGTACATGTGCGAGAGTGTGTGTGTGTCTGTGTGTGCATGGGTGTGCGTGTGTGGATGTGTATGTATGTGCATGTGCAACGAGGGGCATGGTAGCCTACCATGGGTAGATGTGAGGTAGGGCCGACGTCCGGCCAAGACTCGTGCAACGCGATGCGCCTGATGCAGGTGTGTGTGCGTGCGTGTGTGTGTGTGTGTGTGTGTGTGTGTGTGAGTGTGTGTGTGTGTGTGTATGTGTGTGCATGAGAGAGAGTGAGAGTGTGTGTGTGAGAGAGTGTGTGTCTGTGTGTGCATGTGTGTGCGTGTGTGTATGTGTATGTATGTGCGTGTGCAAAGAGGGGGGAGGGGGCATGGTAGCCTACCATGGGGTAGGGCCGACGTCCGGCCTATACTCGAACAATATGATGCGCCTGATGCAGGTGTGTGTGCGTGTGTGCGTGTGTGTGTGTTTGTGTCAGTCACGCAAATATTTTTTGGCACAGGCGCACGCGCACTAGCTAGCAGCAGTCACACACGCGCGCACGCGCACGCGCACGCACACACACACATACTCACACACCTCCCCCGTAGCTGGTGCGTTGCGTAGCAGCCGGCGACAGCGCACCACACACACACACAGACACCCACACCCACACACACACATGCACACTAGCAGTCCTGCCTGCTCAGCCACACACGCACACACACACACACGTATATACACACACATGCACACACACGCACGTATAGCTGCTCCGCCGCGTGGCAGCTGGCGTCAACGCCGACGGTGCCCCCCCCACCACACACACACACGCACACACAGACACGCACACACACACACACGCACACACACACACACACACGCCTCCCCCGCAGCTGCTTCGCCGCGTGGCATCTGGCGACAGCGGCGGCGACGGCGCACCCCGCCCCCCCGGCCACCGCGGCTCACGCGTCGTCATCGCGTCACTTCATCAGCCCTCGCCAAGCCTCTTTGACGCGCTCGATGGCGTGCTGCTGCTGGCTGCCGGACGCGTCGTGTTCTCGGGGGCGCCGGGAGACGCGCCGGCAGGCATGGTGGGTGGGTGGGTGGGTGGGTGTGCGTGTGTATGTGTGTGCATGTGTGTGTGTGGGGGGGAGCTTGCATGTGTGTGTGTGCGTGTGTGTGTGTGTGTGTGTGCATTCCGAGTGTGTGTGTGTGTTGGCTGCGTGACCGTGTGGCGTGCTGCTGCTGGCTGCCGGGCGCGTCGTGTTCTCAAGGGCGCCGGGAGACGCGCCGGCAGGCATGGTGTGTGTGTGTGTGCGCGTGTGTGTGTGTGTGTGTGTATGTGTGCATGTGCGTGTGCGCCTTGCCTGGGTCTGGGCCCGTGCCTGTGCCTGTGCCCGCTTTGCACCCATACGCTCCTACCAACACACGCACACACACACACACACACACACAGCACGCACACGCGCACCGCAGGCAGCCCTGGGCGCGCCTTGCCACCCCTGGGCTGCCTATCGCTGAGCACCTTGTCATAACAATCGGCGACCACGCCACGCCCACGCGCCCCCCCCCCCCACACACACACACATGCACACACGCACGCACACGCACACCTCAGGCGGCCCTGGGCGCGCCCTGCCCCCCCTGGGCTGCCCATCGCTGAGCACCTTCTCATAACAGTCGGTGACCACCCTTCCTCCCCCCCCCCCACACACACACGCACGCACACGCGCACCGCAGGCGGCCCTGGGCGCGCCCTGCCCCCCTGGGCTGCCCATCGCTGAGCACCTTCTCATAACCGTCGGCGACCCCTCCAGCCAAGCGCGCCTGATGGACGCGCTCGACGCGCGTGGCGGCGCCGTCGCCATCACGATCGGCGGCAGCAGCGGCGACAGCGGCGGTGACAGCGGTGGCGGCGGCAGCATCGGTGGCGGCGGCGGCGGCGCGCGCGCGCCGGCGGCCGGCAGCAGCGGGGGCGGCGCGGCGGTGTGGGGGTCTGCGGCTGCCACGACGACGGCGAGCGGGGGGGGCTTGGAGTACAAGCGGGGGGCGCCTGCGACCGACTCTGTTACGGGAGGCGGTGGGTGGCTGTGTTCTGCGCTGCGACACGTCGTGCTGTTCTGCGCTGTGCTGCGCTGTGCTGCGCTGTGCTGCGCTGTGCTGCGCTGTGCTGCGCTGTGCTGCGCTGCGCTGTGCTGCGCTGTGCGGTGTGGTGCGATGACGAGCTGGTGGGGGCCCGGCGCACAAGCGGGGGGCGCCCGCGACCGACTCTGGCACGGGGGGCGGTGGGTGGCTGTGTGCTGTGCTGTGCCATGTCATGTTGTGTTGTGCTGTGCTGTTACGACGACGGCGAGCGGGGGGGGCTTGGCGCAAAAGCGGGGGGGGGCCTGCGACTTGACTCTGGCACGGGAGGCGGTGGGTGGCTGTGTGCTGTGCCGTGCTGTCCTGAGTTGCTCCGTGCTGTGTTATGCAATGGTCAGCGGGGGGGGGGGGGGGGCGGCGCACAAGGGCGGGGGGGGGGGGTGCCCGCGACCGCCTGTGGCACTGGAGGCGGTGGGTGGCTGCGAGTGCTGCGTTGAACTGTTATGTGCCGCGCTGTGCCGTCCTGGGCTGCGCTGGGTTGTGCTGCTCCCTATGTCGAACTCCTACCATGCTGAATTGGTGCTCCCCCCTCCCACCCACCACCCCTCCTGGCTGTTCTGCATCGCCCCCCTCAAGGCGTGCGCGGCAGCGGCGGCGGCACTGCGCGTCTGCTGCTGCTGTTGCCCGCCGCGGACGGCGGCGGCGGCGGGCATCACGGCTCAGCGTCGCCGTCGCTCGGGGCGCGCGCGTCGCCGTGGGCGTGCCTGCGCTGCGGCCAGCGCACCGCTGGGCTGCTCCTGTGGCGTGATCTCACGCAGATGCGGCGCGGGCCGAGCCTGACGGCGATGCACCTGCTGGGCGCGCTGCTGATGGGGCTGCTAGTGGGGTTCACGGCGTACCAGTCGGACGTGCAGACGACGGCGGGTGAGCGGTGCCTAACACGCGATCAATGTATACAAAGGGGGATAAAAACGAGTGAGGAATGAGAGGGGTCTCTGATTGGCCCGCTCGTGGGGTTGCACCATGTACCAGTCGGACGTGCAGACGATGACAGGTGACCGATACACAGCACTTGAACAGCCAATTTGTGTGTACAAGGGGGCTTGAACTAGTGCGGAATGAGAGTGGTCCCCGGTGAGGCTTAGGAGGGGTCGCTGGTGGGGGTCCCTGGTGAGGCGTTAGAGGGGGTCCCTGGTTAGGTGCCATGGGCCTGGGCCTGCTCGTGGGATGTACAGCGCACCAGTCGGACGTGCAGACGACGGCGGGTGAGCGATGCCTAACACGCGATCAATGTATTCAAAGGGGATTGAAGTTCAAGAGTTCAATCATTGAACGAATGAGAGGGGTCCCTGGTGAGCATGAGAGGAGTCCTGGTGAGCCGCCGTGAGACTGGGCCTGCTCGTGGGATGTACAGCGTACCAGTCGGGCATGCAGACGACGGCGGGTGGGCGATGCGCAACACGCGACCACTATATAGAACGGGGGGGATCGAACGGCTGACTTCCCCCCACCCTCTCCCCCCACCGTCCCCCCGCCTGTCCCCACCCACTGCGTCAGCGTCCGCCTCGGCACCATCTTCTTCACGCTGCAGGGCGCCACCCTTCGCTTTCTTCTGCCCCCTCCTCCCCTCCTGTCCTCATCCCCACCACTGCTGACTTCCCTCCCCCCCCCTCCCCTCTCCCTCCTCCTTGTCCCTACCCACAGGCGCCAGCGTCTGCCTCAGCACCCTCTTCATCACGCTGCAGGTCGTCACCCTTCACTTCCTTCTGCCCCGTCCTCCCCTCTCCACCCCCGCCACCACTGACTTCCCCCCACCCTCTCCCCCCTCCTGTCCTCACCCCAGGCGTCTGCGTCCGCCTCGGCACCCTCTTCTTCACGCTGCAGGTCGCCACCCTTTGCTTTCTTTGGCCCCTTCCTCCCCTCCTGTCCTCTTCCCCACCACTGCTGACTCCCCCCCCCCTCCCCTCTCCCCCCTCCTCGCCCCCACCCTCAGGCATCAGCGTCTGCCTCGGCACCCTTTTCTTCACGCCGCAGGTCGCCCCCCTTCGCTTGTTTCTGCCCCTTCCTCCCCTCCTGTCCTCATCTCTGCCACCACTGACCCCCCCCCCTTCCCCTCTCCTCCCTCCTCGTCCCCACGCCAGGCGTCAGCGTCCGCCTCGGCATCCTCCTCTTCACACTGCAGGTCGCCACCCTTCACCGTCCGCTGCCCCCCTTCCTCGCACCCCTGCCACCACCCCCGCCACCGCTGACTTCCCCCCATCCTCTCCCCCATCCTCACCCCCGCCACTTATGACTCCCCCCCCTCTCCCCCCTCCTGTCCCCACCCACAGGCGTCAGCGTCCGCCTCGGCACCCTTTTATTCACGCCGCAGGTCGCCACCCTTCGCTCGTTTCTGCCCCTTCCTCCCCTCCTGTCCTCATCCCCGCCACCACTGACTCCCCCCCCCCTCCCCCTCTCCCCCCTCCTCGTCCTCACGCCAGGCGTCAGCGTCCGCCTCGGCACCCTTTTATTCACACTGCAGGTCGCCACCCTTCACCGTCCGCTGCCCCCTTACCCCCGCCCCCACCCCCACCACCACTGACGTCCCCCACCCTCTCCCCCATCCTCGCCCCCACCCCAGGCGTCAGCGCCCGCCTCGGCACCCTCTTCTTCACGCTGCAGGTCGCCACCCTTCACTTTCTTCTGCCCCTTCCTCCCCTCCTGTCCTCATCCCCACCACTGCTGACTCCCCCCCCCTCCCCTCTCCCCCCTCCTCGTTCCCACCCACAGGCATCAGCGTCTGCCTCAGCACCCTTTTCTTCACGCTGCAGGTCGCCAACCTTTGCTTGTTTCTGCCCCTTCCTCCCCTCCTGTCCTCATCCCCGCCACCACTGACTCCCCCCCCCCCTTCCCCTCTCCCCCCTCCTCGTCCTCACGCCAGGCGTCAGCGTCCGCCTCGGCACCCTCCTCTTCACACTGCAGGTCGCCATCCTTCACCGTCCGCTGCCCCCCTTCCCCACCCCCGCCACCGCTGACTTCCCCCATCCTCTCCCCCATCCTCCCCCCCGCCACTAATGACTTCCCCCCACCCTGTCCCCCATCCTCGCCCCCACCCCAGGCGGCAGCGTCCGCCTCGGCACCCTCTTCTTCACGCTGCAGGTCGCCAACCTTCACTTTCTTCTGCCCCTTCCTCCCCTCCTGTCCTCATTCCCGCCACCGCTGACCTCCGACCCCCTCCCCTCGCCCACCGGGCGTCAGCGTCCGCCTCGGCACCCTCTCCTTCACGCTGCAGGTCGCCACCCTTCACTGCCCGCTGCCCCCCTTCCTCCCCTCCCCACCCCCGCCACCACTGACTCCCCCCCCTCTCCCCCCTCCCTCCTCCCCGTCCCCACCCACATGCGTCAGCGTCCGCCTCGGCACCCTCTTCTTCACGCTGCAGGTCGCCACCCTTCACTTCCTTCGGCCCCGTCCTCCCCTCCCCTCCCCATCCCCGCCACTACTGACTTCCCCCTCCCCTCTCCCCCCTCCTCGCCCCCACCCATAGGCGTCAGCGTCCGCCTCGGCACCCTCTTCTTCACGCTGCAAGTTGCCGCGTTCCCCTCGCTATCAGCAATGGACGGCCTGCTGTTGGAGCGGCCGGCGTGCACGCGCGAGATGGCGAGGGGGGCGTACTCGCCCGGGACGTATATGCTCTCAAAGGTGGGTGCGTGCGTGCGTGCGTGTGTGTGTGTGTGGGGGGGGAGGCGGGGGTTGTGTGCGTGCGTGTGTGTGTGTGTGTGTGCATGTTGGCGTGGGTGCGTGCGCGTGTGCGTGCGTGCACGCGCGAGATGGCGAGGGGGGCATACTCGCCCAGGACGTACATGCTGCCAAGGGTGCGTGCGTGTGCGTGTGTGTGTCTGTGCATATGTGTGTGCGTGTGCGTGCATGCGCGTGCTGTCAAAGGTACGTGTCTGCGTGCGTGTGTGTGTGCATGCATGCGGCCGTGCGGCCGTGCGTGCGTACGTGCATGTGCGAGTGCACGCGTACGTGCGCAACCCCATGGCCGAGGCAGCCCCCTCCCAGTAATTTCCTTTTCATGATTTTTAATACTCTTCCACAGCCGGATGTTTTTTTGACCGCGTTGACCGTTGACCTCCCGTTGACCGTTTGTCCTCGTACATAGGCCATATGAAAGTCGTCGACGTGCTCTGACTGGCGGGCTCGTCAGACTTACAATCCACTGGATGGGTTGAGCTGTGTGCACGGTCAAAGTACAGCCGGAATACAGCCAAATAGCTGTGGACAGCCAAAAAAGGAAATCACTGCCCCTCCCCAGTGATCTTTGGGAAGGATTTAGCGATTAATTATTATTCCGCGTTTTCCCATTTTTTCCCGGCATAATATGTTTTTCCCGCTTTTTCCCGGCACAATTATTTGCTCTGCAGACCTCCAATTGGGATGGGGAAGGCCGCAATGGATTTGTCTCACGACAGGGATGCCAAATCCATTGTCATTCATGTGGTTCAATCGTTGGGAGGGTGTGGAAGGGCCCTCGGTGTGTGGGGCTGCACAGGGGCGTGTGGCCGTCTTCTGGGGCCAGCTTCAGGAGTAGGACTGGATAACGCAGCCTCCAAAATAGTGCGATGTGATGGGAATAATGTTACGAAGCTACCCACCAAGTTTCAGCTCCAGCAGATAAGGTCTGGGTGTACGAGAGGGGGGGGGGTCCAGGCCCTTTTTGAAAATAAGTGAACGTAGGGTCTGGAAAAAACTATTCTGCCCCACCCCTGTACAAAGTCAGTAAAAAGTAATTATTAAAAAAAATCCGCTCAAATTCCGCTCCGAGCGGTATACTGCCATAGCAAGGACCACTGCCCCTCCCCCCATCCTCCGACACAACCGCACTCCCAGACCAGGGCAGTTACAGTTACCGTTACAGTTACATCAACTTCCCAGCAAACACTACCAAACCCAGACCAGGGCACTCACGTCCTAGGGTGGAGACCCCGCTTAAAAAAAAACTGCTGCCCCCTTCTGACTGTACTCTCCGGGCGCACACACACGCACGCACACACACACACACATGCACACACACACACACACACACGCACGAACACACGCACACACACACACGCGCACGCACACGCGCACACAGCTGCTCGTGGACGGCCTGCTCCCGCGCTCGCTCCCCTCCGCCATCTACACCGCCCGCTTCTACTGGCTCCTTGGCCTGCGCCTAAACCCTAAGCCCTAAACCCGAACCCCTAAACCCTTAACCCTAAACCCTAAACTGTGGAAACCCGCTTGAAAAAACTGCTGCCCCCTTCTGACTGTTCTCTGCAGGCGCACACACACGCACACACGCACACAAACACACACACACACACACACGCACGCACGCACGTACACACGCACACACACACGCACACGCACGCACACACGCACACAGCTGCTCGTGGACGGCCTGCTCCCGCGCTCGCTCCCCTCCGCCATCTACACCGCCCTCTTCTACTGGCTCCTTGGCCTGCGCCTAAACCCTAAGCCCTAAACCCGAAACCCTTAACCCTTAACCCTAAACCCTAAACTGTGGAAACCCCGCTTGAAAAAACTGCTGCCCCCTTCTGACTGTTCTCTGCAGGCGCACACACACGCACACACGCACACAAACACACAAACACACACACACACACGCACGCACGCACGTACACACGCACACACACACGCACACGCACGCACACACGCACACAGCTGCTCGTGGACGGCCTGCTCCTGCGCTCGCTCCCCTCCGCCATGTACACCGCGCTCTTCTACTGGCTCCTCGGCCTGCGCGCGACCGCGTCTGCGTTCTGCATCACGCTCGGCGTCCTGGCGGCGTTCACGTCGTGCGTCGGCGCGCTCGTCATGTGCCTCACCAACCTGCTCGGGTCGCCCGGCCGGACCGTGATCGCCACGTCGGTGCTTCTGCTCGTCTTTGCGCTCTTCGGCGGATTCCTCGTCAACAAGTCCGAGATCCACTGGGTGCTGCGTTGGATCTGCTACGTGTCGCCCACGCGGTGGGTGGGTGGGTGGGGGGGTGGGCTGTGTTGGGTGTGGTGGCTGTCGAGTGGCTTGAGTGTTGGCTGCGGCTCTCCGCCCCTTTCCCTCCCGTCGTTGTCGTGTTGTGCTGCGGGTGCTGCGGGTGTGCCAGCGGCAGCAGCAGCGGCGCTGACGACCGGCGACGCGTCACCATTTATTGCATCCTACTCACGCCCCCCCCCTGCGCGTTTGCCTCTGCCCGTGTTCTTGTGCAGGTGGGCGTGGGAGGCGCTTGCCGCGAACGAGGTCGCCCCGCTGCGCCTGTCTCTGTCCGTGGAGGGCGTACCCGGGCTGACCAACTACCCGGGCGGCCTGTTCCTGCGCTCGCTTGGAATTGATCCCACGCAGCTCACGATCGACATCGCGGCGCTCGTCGGCTGGTACGGCGGCATCTGCCTGCTCGCGGTGCTCAGCATGTACGCCCGCATGGGCGCGGTGTCGCGAGGCTGGGTCACGGCGGAGTGAGGGAGAGCGAGTGTCACGGGGCGTCGGGTCTTGCGAGACGCGCTCTCTCTCTCCTGATGTGCGTTGTTGGCAGGGTTGCAAACTGCAGCACGAACCCAAATGGTCATTGGAATAACTACCACAGGGCCACATGTGTCGCGGTGTAGTCTGCAGACCGGTCTGTCTCGGTGTGTTCTTACACATGGCAGCTTGAGCACTCTTCTCTCTACACTAACCACTCGCTGTCCTGTGCCCTCGCTTGAAACAAGTCGACAGCCTTGCGCGACCACGCCCTGCTCGCCTCGCTGCCACCGTGGCCTGGAAGCGCAGGCCAGGTGAGAGTCCGCACCTAGAGTCCTCTCCGGGTTCAGGGCTCTCAGGGGTGAGGGTGAGGACAGGTTAGACACTGGCTTTGTGTGCGCAGAGCGCCAGGCTGTGCACGTGGCCTGAGCACCGGTGGTGCAGTGCAGACAGAACCATGCCATGATGTGTCTGCTGTCAGTCTGCTGTGGTCTGCTGTGGTCAAATGCATCTACAGGCAGGGTGTGTGGGTGGACGGGTGGGCGGCAGCATGGCGACAATTATCGCAGAGCAGAGAGTCAGAGATGGGGAAAGCAGATCAGCAAGCTCACAAAGGCAGGGCACGCAGGCAGGGCAAGCATGCAGACAGGGCAGGCAGGCTGTAACAGTCACCGTTCAGGGCAAGGTCAGGACAAAGCATGCAGGAAGGGCAAGCAGGCAGGCAAATAGCTCACAAAGAGCTGGGGAGATGGATGATTAGGGTGGAGCCAGCCTTGCCGTGTAACTGCGCGGCAGCAATGCATGCGGCGAACCTTCTACGACTGCAAACTCGTCGATTTGTGTGGCAGCAAGAAGAAGCTGCTCCAGAGGCCCCCCCAGAGGTCTGAGTTCTCGCTCTTGCGGCTGAGCCTCCCTCGAACCCACACCGCCCTCTCGCCTAACCTGCAGCTTTGAGATCCGCGATTTAGTAATGAAAGCATGTGCTCCAGGTGCCAGGGGCTCTCGTCATGTCTCGGCGTTGTTCTTGTGGAGCTCAGTCACTGTGTTGTAACTTGCATGTTTACCGGCCCCTGCCCCCCAGCTGTGCCCCCAGCTGCAGCACCACAGCCAGAGGAAGCATGACACAAGTGACTGGGCTGGTTCCTTCCTGGCATAGTCGTGTCCTGATGCGGAGTGCGCCTGCTGCGGCCGCCTCTGCCAAGGCGTCCGGCCCCAACAGCAACGTCGCACGTATAGCGCACCCACACGCTGGTTCTGAGAGTGGTTCTGAGGCAAGTTCTGAAAATTGAAGGTCATGTGCAACTGCCTGCACGCCTGCGGAGGATGATGAGAGTTTTGCAAGTAGGAGTAACTCGTAGTAACTGCTTCCGTAGTGTAATGTCATGCATGCCGAGCCAAGGGGCGGCACGCTCATACAGGAGCAAAATGAAGAGTCGTTTTGAGATCTTGAGAAAGAAGAAGCATTATTATCTCAGTACACCGAGCTCTCAGAGCAACCCTCTGCCTGCCCTCCGCCCCAATCACCACCAGTTGGGACGCCGCAACGCCAGCCCGCGTGCTTGGTGCACAGCGTACTCCCGCGATGGTAACACATACATAAGAAGTGTTGGCAATCATCAATTGCACGATGCACACCCCATCCGCCCACCATACCCGCTCCGAAACCGCAGGACTTGCGTGGAAGCGGCACTCGAGTTGCCGCCACTCTTCCGCATAACCTAGCCACTCGCACATCTGCTGATTTCACCCATCGCACGTCCCTCGCATGCCTCCAGACGCTAGTTGGGGGTAGAGAAACTGCGCAGTGCGGTTTCCAAGCAGCTGACGCATGGGCATGGCGCACGCGCGGCGCGCCACTGTAGGCAGCGGCATGCCTGTTGGCGGCTTTTCGCTGGTGGCTGCGGCGCTGGCGGTGGCTGCGGCGCTGGTGCTCATGCCGTGTCGAACCCATGCGGCGGCCCAGTACCCCACCATGCTGCAGACCACGCGCCTCGACAATCACACGCTCTACGTGGAGATGCATGTAAAGAACGGGCTCGCGTCTCCCGACTGCTATGAGCGTCAAGTGCTGCTAGTGAACGGCATGTTCCAGCCCGGCCTGGAGGTGTATGTGAACGACACGGTGCTAATCAACGTCTTCAACGAGCTAAACCCGGCGTTTCCCCAGGTCGCCTCCGGCATCTCGATGCACTGGCACGGCTTCTACATGTGGGGAGATGCGGCGTGGTACGATGGCGCCTCGTACGTGACGCAGTGCCCCATCGTGCAGGGGACCAACTTCACTTATCAGTTCCGGGTGGGTGCATGTGTGTTGCATGCATGCATGCACGGGGGGGTTGGCCGCGGGTCAGTACTATAGTTTCAGAGTCTCCTCAAAAGGCTGCTTTGATGCAGCGGCCACGCAGAAAAGAGCAGCGTGCAGCCACGCGAGTTTGTGGGCAGCGTACGCACCTCCCCTTAACGACGCACACACGCGCGCGCACGGGCACACATGCACACGCCCGCCTGCTCCCGCCCCCCCCTCCCACCCACCACCACCCCCAGGTCGACGAGGCGCCCGGCACGTACCTGTGGCACGACCACGCGACTGCCAACCGCGCCAACGGGCTGCAGGGCCCGCTCATCGTGACGCAGCCTGACAAGAACATCTACGGGCCGTACGACAAGACCGTCGCGGCGACGTACACGCTCTTCATGTCTGACTGGTTCCACGAGGAGGGGAATGTGATGGCGATGCGGCTGAACCGCCCGGTCATGCAGGGCAAGGTCAACAACGACACGGGGCTGTACGTGGGCGTCGGCTCGCCCGACTCGCTGCTCATGAACGGCAAGGTGAGTGCGCGCGTGTGCGCGCATATGTGCGTGCACATGTGTGCGTGTGTGTGCGTTTTTGTTTTTCGACGTCTGAAACGATTGCCGGGGTGTGTGCTGTAGTGAGCACAGGCATGAACCGTAATCCAGGTTGCACACGCACACTCACCTGCTCTGCCTCTCCCCCTCTCCCCCCCCCTGCCTGCAGGGCTACTATGCCGCCTGCAACATGTCAACACACCACGCACACGCACACTCACCTGCTCTGCCTTTCCCCCTCTCACACCTCCCCCCCCCTGCCTGCAGGGCTACTATGCCGACTGCAACATGCTCGACTCTGGTGTGGTCGGTGACAACGGCGACATCGTCCCGGTGTGCGAGCCCACGCGCGCGCCCATGTACAGCCCGATGCCGGCCACGGGCGCGCCGATCGACGGGTGCGGCCACCAGCAGTTCCGCGTCAAGCCCGGGGAGGACTACCGCCTGCGACTCATCAACGCCGCGTCTGCGTCGTACGTGACCGTGTGCATCGAGGGCCACTCGCTCACGATCATCGACGCCGACGGGCTCCCCACCGAGGAGGTCGACTTTGACTGCATCGACCTCAACAACGGGCAGCGCTATGACGCCATCCTCTCAGCGTCCAAGCGCGCCGACTACGCGGGGCGCAACTTCTGGATCACCGTGTCGAGCCAGCACCGCCCGATGGCGCCGTCGACGTACGCGGTGCGTGGCTTGCAGTGAGCTCCTTTTCGGCTCTCTACAGCTCTCCATAAGGCTGTGTTCCGGCTGTTCAAAGCACACGCACACGCACACACACACAGGCCGCACATGCCAGCACAGCAGGCGTTTGACGCACTGTACCATCAACCACACACACACACACACTACCAGTGTTTCCGCTGGCCAACCCGCAACCCGACAAAGTGCACTTTCGGGTTGAGATTGGCGGATTCGGGCTGGCACGACGGGTTGAGATTGCGCGAAGTCCGACCCCCAAAAGTGTGAAATCGGCATTTTCACACTGTTTCCGCCAAAATTCGCCTCCGTCGGGTTGAGATTCATGAAAGGAGCCTGAGGCCCTGGTTGAGCCATCATTTTTCCAAGATACTCAACGGAACCACTGCACACTGCCCTCTGCAGGTCCTCTCGTACGAGGGCGCGCCTCAGTACGAGTGGCCACTGACGCCCGCGCCACAGCCAGGCATTCTCCCATGGGCATGGGATGGCGCGACGAGCTACATCCGGACGAATGAGGTGTGTCGAGGTTTTTTTGGGGGGGGGTAGGGTTTTAGGGTTTAGGGTTTTGTGTGGGGGGGCGTGCTGCAATGAAGGGTTGTTTGCGCATGATGAGTGTGCCCGTGGGCGTGGCACGGCCCGACGAGCTACATCCTGACAAACGAGGTGTGTGTGTGTGGGGGGGGGGGGGGCTTTGTGTTATGGGGAGTGTGTGTGCTTGAGCACTGTGCGCGGGGGTTAGGAGGAGTGCTTGAGGAGTAGGAGTGCTTGAGGAGTAAGAGGAGTGCTTGAGGAGGAGGAGGAGGTGGAGGAGGAGGAGTGCTTGAGGAGTGTACATAAGAAGCGTGACTGAGAAGTGTGGCCGAGGATTCGACATGAGGAGGGTGTGTTTGAGGAGTGTGTGTCTGAGGAGTGTCTGTCAGTGTCTTTCATGTGCCTCTCGTCAGCCTGGGTCGAATCCAGCCTTCCGCCCACCACCACCCCTGACCAGCCCTCCTCCGCCACCACAGACACATGCATGCACGCATACACACACATACACACACGCGCACTCGCACCCTCATACACACGCCCTCTCACACACATGCATGCACCCTCACACGCACACACGCAGGGCGTCCTCGGCTACCTCGACAACCACACGCACAAACTGTGACACACACACACACACACACACACACTGCACACACACACACGCTCTCACACAACACACACGCTCTCACACACGCGCCCCCGCAAACACATGCACACTCTCACACACACGCCCTCACACACACGCCCTCGCACAAACATGCACCCCACACACACACGCATGCACGCACTCACACACGCACTCACACACACATTCTCACCCTCACACCCTCACGCACCCTCACACGCACGCACACAGGGTGTCCTCGGGTACCTCGACAACTATGAGTACGAATTCTACTACCGCCAGTTCTCCCACACCGGGGGCACCTCATACTTCGCCGGCATCCTCTTTGGGGCCGCGGACCAGAAGATCGTTCTCAACATCACGCAGCCAGTGGTAACGGCGTCCGGGATGATTCGATGGGCGATGAACAACGTCGCGATGCCAACTGACCCGCCGTGCGAGGCGCTGATGCAGGTGTGTGTGTGTGTGGGCGTGTGTGTGGGCGTGTGCGCGGAAAGGGGGGTGGGATACGATTGGCGATGGACAATGTCGCGGTGCCGACCAACCCGCCGCGAGAAGCGCTGACGCCGACGTGTGCGTGTGTGTGTGCGTGTGTGCGGAAGGGGGAGGGTGATTCGATGGGCGTTGAACAACGCCGCGATGCCGACCGACCCGCTGTGTGAGGCGCTGATGCAGGTTTGCATGGGTGTGGGTGTGCGGAAGGGGACGATCAACGACGCGCGCACACGCGCACGCGCACGCACGCACGCGCACGCCCCTCCCCCCCACACGCGCCCACCCACAAAACACCTCCCACGCCCGCGCAGCTCATCACTGATGACCACAGCTGGATCGCCAACGAAACAATCAATGGCACACACACACACACACACGCCCATGCAGCTCATCACTAATGACCCGAACTGGATCGCCAACAATACGATCAGTGGTGCACACACACACACATACACACGCCCACGCAGCTCATCACTAATGACCCAAACTGGATCGCCAACAATACGATCGACAGCACGAGCGTGTCTGCGATCCTCACAGCGAACGAGGTGGCGGCGGCGCGCGGCAGCAGCATCGAGGCCGCGCAGCACCGCACGACTGCGGTGTATGTTAACGGGCGCCCCGCCCCAATGATCCCGCTTGTTGGTGCCCAGGTGTGTGCGTGTGTGTGCATGTGTGGTGGGGACAGGGGGGGGACGGGGGGCAGCAGCATCGAGGCCGCACAGCACCGCACGACTGCGGTGTATGTCAACGGGCGCCCAGCCCCAATGATCCCTCTCGTTGGTGCCCAGGTGTGTGTGTGTGTGTATGTGCGGTCGATCTTACAGTCTGTCGGACGCCTTTGATGGCGCATTACAAGTAACACGGGGTTTCCAGCTTAGCAGGCTACTCTTCTACTAGAGACACCCGCCGATACTCCAGCACACTTAAGTACTAGAGTACCGCCGGCTCCCGGCCGATAGACTACCGCTCCCGCCGGCTAGACTACCCCAAACAGCGGTCTCTGAGCGACATGTCTGGCAAGGAGCATATAGGAGAGGACCTTCCTCAGGGTCACAGTAGTGGCCTTGTGGCCAGTCAAGCCGGCAGAGCCGACTGGCGCTGACTGGAACGGTCCCCGCCTGGCAGTGCATGGCTGTCCAGCTCTCGTTTGCATGGGGCTCAGCCGGCGCCCCATGCCTCATGCATGGCCAGGTCCCACCCTCCAGGGGTGCATGGACGACAGAGTTGTCATGGAGGCTGCCTGAAGACCTTCCAACGCCAGTCACCGGCAGACGAGCGACCCCGAGGATGAGCGCGGTGACGAACGCTGCGATTGGTGAAGCGGATTTACTCTGTGTTGCCTCGGCGGTCGCCACCGCTGAAGCCGTGATGGTAGCCCGCCTCCACGGGCAGCCATCTTGACCAATGTCCAGCATGCATTGACGGGCGCCAGCTCCTCCGCTCGTCGATCAACTCGTCGAGATCGGTGCCGCATGGCGTCCTGCATGGGGGGAGGATAAGGGCCGTCTCCCAGCACGGGCCGCGGCAGCGCCGCGGCTACTCGCCAAGCCATGGCAGCGCCGGGCAAGCCGCTCCTGAAGTGTTCCACCGAGGGGCAGTCTAGCAGGAGCCGGGCCAGTCGTATTTTACCCCGCTCGTCAGCGGCACGGAGATCCTCGTCACCAGCAGCGCCGCATTGCTGGGTCCAGGGCTCGGCGACGAGAACGCGCCTCCGTTAATCGAGCCCCATGGCGCACTAGACCCTAGGAAAGAGTCCGGCAGTCAAAACGTGTGTGTGTGTTTAATGGGAGGAGGGGGGAGTTGGTCTGGTATGTGGGCTTCGTAGGTCTGGTGTGTGCAGAGCTGCGCACGCGCACACGACGACGTTCGATCCCTCCCTCCCTCTCCCCTCCCTGCCTCCCTCGCTGCCTCCCTCCCTCCCTCCCTCACTTCCTCCCTCCCTCCCTCCCCCCCTCCCTCCAATACCCCTTGCACCACCCCGCGCATCCACCGTCAGGTCGCGACCCTTCTCAAGGACGCGGTCATTGAGATTGTGTTGTGCAACCGCCCTGCCTCCCTCCCTCCCCTTCCTCCCTTCCCTCCCCCTCCCTCCCTTCCTTCCTTCCCTCCTCCCTCCCTCCCTCCCCCTGGCACCACCCCGCGCACCCACCGTAAGGTCGCGACCATTCTCAAATATGAGGTCATTGAGATCATTTTGAACAACCTCCCTCCCCTCCCCTCCCCTCCCCTCCCTCCCTTACCCCTGGCACCACCCCGCGCATCCGCCATCAGGTCGCGACCATTCTCAAGGACGAGGTCGTTGAGATCGTTTTGAACAACCGCCCCGCGAGCGAGGGCAACGCCGACTCACCCGTCAGCTCTTCGTCGACGCAGCAGCACCCGATGCACCTGCACGGCCACAAGTTCTGGCTGCTCGGCATCGGCGAGGGCGTGTACAACGCAACGCTGAACGAGCCGAGCCTCAACAAGTACAACCCGATGCTGCGCGACACGATGACGCTGCCCGTCGGGTCGTGGGCGGTGCTGCGCTTCCGCGCAGACAACCCGGGCGTGTGGCCGTTCCACTGCCACAATATGTGGCATGCGTTCATGGGGCAGCAGATGTACATCATCGAGGGCGCGGGGCACTGGCCGCCGCGGCCGGACGGCTTCCCGACGTGCTCCAAGAAGTGCATCAACAACTTTGCGCCGTTCACTAACTCGTGGTTTGACCGCACGTTCTCAAAGCGGTACGAGCACGTGTAGGCGGAGCATAGGAGTAGAGCAGCAGTAGAGCTGACCCTGTGCCACGCACGGCGGCCGCATCAGTTCCAGTTCCAGGCACACTGCACCGCGATCCCCCACTTAGGGCGCGCAACATTGCCCTGGACACCACCACCCTCCTTGTTTGTTGCACCCATTGATCTGTTGGTGGTGATCGTTGCCACAGTATGTACATATGCAAGTCTATGTCGCATTTTTGTATTGCGCACAACAAAAAGTCGCACCTTGAAGAGAGCGCGCTGAGAGAGCTTAGACCAGAGTAGCACCGTGGCACCCCCATTTGGCCAGCCCCTACTACTTACTTATTTCCCTCGGATGTAAGACCACCAGCCTTTTCAAGCAGTCTCCTTCCTGTTCCCGTTCAGAGATCCTTCAGGTCTCTGGTAGGGGTTCCGTTGGAGCGAGAGAAGCCGACGGAAGCTGCTGCTGGCGTTGTCCCCCCCCTGTCAGCATGCGAGCATCGCTGCCCGCCCCGCGCGGGAGCCAGCGGAGCCTATGTATGCATAGCATCGAGAAGAGGGCATTGCGTTGAGGGGGCACTGAGCATCGCGGAGAGGGGGCACATTGACGCGCCACTGAACGGGACGCGACGCAGGTTCCTTACAATTGGTAAATGCGGCATTGTTGAGCCAGCCACAGCGCGAAATGGTTGCCAGTTTTCACGGCAGTCCAAACGTTTGAGATCGAAACCCACCGAAGGTACGAGGTGAGCCCGTGTGAGTCCCACACTGGACCCACAGTGACCACCCACCCTGCGATGCCATTGTTAAGCTAACATGTGTCTGCTGCATGGTCGAAAGGAAGGCCGTGCCTGGTCCGGCTGCCCCTCGGGCGCCAGACCCTCCACCTCAGCGGTTGAGTAAATGGGCAAGTGCCACCCAACCCCCTATCTGCCCGTTGTCCCCTGGAAGCAGTAAGGACCAATTTTGGAGGCGTTGCATACCTAATAGTGGAGGCCGCGTGAACGCGGGGCCCAGGGACTCATACTTTTGTTGCTTGGGATTGTTTGCTTGATTGTCCATCAATTCCTCACTTCTTGTGGTTGCTTATTTATTTCCAAAGCTCCAACATGACTCAGAGAAGTTCTAAGGCCCTGCAAACCCAAGGGGGAAGCTTCACTGCAGCGCCACCTAATCATAACATGTTTTGGAGGCGTCGCGTACTTAATAACCATCATTTTTGCACTCAGACGAAACGGTGGCTGCCACCCCTCAAAAGTGGTGGTTTGGGCCAGGACTGGACCTGGGTTTAGGCGGTGCTACTAGTAGGACTAGAAGGCAGTCTTCGCTGGAAAGCCGATGTTACTGTTACTGGACCAACACGCCATGCATAATGGCACTGCCCCGCCTGACGCCCGACCTTTCTGGCAAGAAGGCCCGGAGACGCACGAATTTCCCGTGTGAGCTGTGCGATGAGTGCAGAAGGAAAAAAAGGGACCTCCTTGGCTCTCCCCGAGGTGACGCGGGCTATTAGGATTTTCTCATCGAATCACAGATGGGTGGAAAACACCGATTTTATGACTTATACAAACAAGTTGACCCCCCGCCCTGGGCCCGCTCTCCCCTCTCCATCAGAGCTGAATGGGCTCTGGGCTTGGCCAGGGGGAGGACGGAGGATCCCTAATACGGGCTGTCATAGCAGTCGTCACCGTGCTGGGCGCCGGCGCTCTGACCTGTCTCACCGCGCGACCCTGCCGGCACCGGACGTAGCGGGGACGGGCGCGCGGCGGCGGCAACGCTTGGGATGGATGGCACGTATGGGGCGCGTGCATAGGTTGGTGAGCGCACGGGGCTGCCGCAGTAGGGGAGTGCGCCGTCGCTGCGGCTCCAGCAGGAGCCGGGCCGGCTGGTGGTCGGCGAGCTTGGCAAGCCGCCTGACCCAATGCCGGCACTGCTTTGAGACAGCCGCGAGGCCGTCGGGTGGTGCGTCGGCGAATGGGGCGGCGGCGCGGCCGGCGCTGTGCACGTTGCCGCGACGGGCGGCCCTGCGTGGTTGGCGTTGGCGGGAACGAGCGCGGCACGGTTTGCCACTTTGTGGGCGGCGCCACGACGGGCGACCCTGGACGGAACACCATGACAGGGACGCTGTAGGACCGCACAGTTTGCATGCTCGAGCAATGCCCACTGCCAGAGTTGCTGGCATGCATGAGGTGGGCCACTCTGTCCGCCGCAGTCGCCGATGTGCCCACGGGCTGCATGCTGCGCTGGGCGGCCCACACGGCTGCAGCGGGCGCAGCACCTGGCACTGGGTGCCAGCCCACAGGGGGCGGCAAGCTGGGTGGGTTGCCGTTGGCGTGCGTCGGCCATGCAGCATGCGAGGACGCTCCCGCGCACTGCCCGCCCGCGCTGCCGCCATGCGGGTCCATGCCAATCGTCCCGCTGGCTGTGGCGGGTGCGGCAGCTGCACAGTCGAGTGCTGCGCCCCCACGGGGGCCGCCGCGGCTGGCGTCGCAGCCGCTGCCTTCGCTGCCCATGGGTCCACTGTGCGGGGTCTCACTGGTGAGGCCGGCAAACCGATCAGCCAGACGGTGCCTCACCTGCAGTGTGTGCCATTGGTGGTGCAAGTGTGTGAGCGCGCGAGCGCAGATCGTTATCGTCAATCGTCGTGGATACGGTGGCGGTAGTGGTGGTGGTGGGGCAGTGTTTTTATTTCCAGGAATTTAAAATCATTGTTCCACAGCCGGATTTTGCTTTGACATCATTGACTGTTGACTTCCCATTCACAGTTTGTCCTCATACAAAGGTCATTGAAAGCTCCTGACAGGCTCTATCTGGCGGGCTTGTCAGACTGCTAATCCACTGAATGGGTGTAGGTGTGTTCAAGGTCAAAGTACAGTCGGAATAAAGCCAAATGGCTGTGGACAGCCGAAAAGGAAATTATGGTGGTGGGGAGGCGAGCCTCACCGTGAGCAGCAGGCTGGCGAGCTTGCTGCCAGCATGCTTGGTGGCGACGCTGTCCTGTGCTGCGACAGTCCGCAAGCCGGCAGTGCCACAGGATACGGGCACCTGCAGACCATGTGCGCTGCGGCCCGCCTCTGCTGTGGCTGGTGTGCAAGTGGGCGGGTGAGTGGGTGGGGAGGAACAAGTTAGGCTTTCGGGGTGAGCAAGAATATCTGCACCCAGTCAGAGAAGATGGGGCAGGGCAGGGGGGGCGGGGCGGGGCGGGGCGGGGCGGGGTCATGCGCACCTAGACTGTGCGCGGGCAGCGAGTGAGGAGCGGCGTTAAAGGCCGCGGCAAGACGGCCGACCGTGATACCATCGCACTCAGAGGCGCTGCCGTGACGTGCGCGCACGAGCTCGAGCTGCGAGCGCGGGCCGGGGTTTGGCTGCATGCGCGGGTCGTGCTGCACGCGCATGCTGCGCCCATGATCGTATTCGGAGGCGCTGCCGCGGCGCGCGCGCAGGAGCTCGAGCTGCGAGCGCGGGCCGGGGTTCGGCTGCATGCGCGGGTCGTGCTGCACGCGTATGCTGCGCCGCCGCATGCGCAGGTCTTCCGCGAGCGCGATGAGGTCGCCACCGGGCGACGCGCAGGCCGCGTTGCAATCCGAGGACCGCCGGTGACAGCGGTCGCCGATGGGGCGCGCCGGCGTGCCGCCCTGTGCCATCCCACCCGGCATGTCCGAGTCGCCCCAGCTGGGCTGAGACTCTGCGCCAGGTGCCGGCCATGCTTCAGCGGGGGCCTTCCCACGCGCCACGCAGTCCATGGACAACGCCGCCGGGCGGTGCCACTGCGCGTCGCCACCGGTGCTAGAATTGGGCAGGGACCTCTGGGCGGCCTGTTGTGCCAGCGACGAGGGGGCGGGCGGCCCCCCAGTGCTTGAGTATGCTCCCGCCACGGGGGCCAGCCTGTCGTCCTGCTCCTGACAACCGGGCAGCGGGGGGGACGCGGACGTGAAGCTGAAGAGCCTGTGCCGCGACCCTCCCCCACCTGCCAGCAGCTGTTGCATCAGCGGCCTGGGCGCGAGCATGATCAGCGACGCCGAACGGCTGGTGTCGTGCGTGACAGAGCCTCTCCTGTGCGGAGGAGGGGACCGCGTGCGGAGGAACGTTGATCACATGCACACACGCAAGGGAAGGGATAGAGAAACTTTGAAACTTGGTGTTGCTGCTGGTGTTGCATGTCGAACACCCCTCCCTCTCTATCAACCTCGCAGAGTACTGCCCACATACACGTGCGCACGCGCGCACGCACACATGCGCACGCACGCACGGACGCACGCATGCACACGCACCTGATGACGAAGTCGGCGGGCAGCGATTCCACGCCCCCGACCCTGATGCACGGCGCCTCGTGCTCGAGCGTCTCCTCCTGCGGCGCGGCGTGGCGTGGTGCCATGTGGTGTTGCCATGTGATGTTTTGTGGGGTCCCGTGCTGCACTTTTTGCCGCTCCCCCCTTCCCGCCGCCCTCACCCAGCCTACCGTAGTACCGCTTTGCCTTGCCGCCACTTTTATTAAGGGGGTAATTGTTTAGAATTTAGGTGCCTTGCCGCGGGATTTTTTTGGATCCCCCCCCCCCCCGTTTTGACGTCACTTTTGGCGTTTTTTGACTTTTTCGGCAGCATTTGTTAGAAATTGGCCTTGCTGCGACGTTTTCCGAATTATTTAATCGGCAAGGCAAAGCGGTACTACGGTAGTCATCAAGGTGACACACCTGGCACTGCTCTGTGCCCCTCTGTGCTGCAGCTACCCCATGTGCTCTCAACATCATGGCCGCGACACGCGATCGGCCCAATGAATCGAGCCCCCCCATCAATGCGCCCGAGCGAGCTCTTCAAACACTGCTGGCAAACTCTGCAAAGTTCGCACATGAGCCTCGTTGGCCTGGCTTGGCGGGAGCGCTGGCGCCGTGGTGGGACGGGCGACGTGCGCTGCTCTACGACTGATCCTACTGCCCCTGATCGACTGCGGCGTGTGCCTCCTACCGCAGTCCCGCTTTGCCTTGCCGGTTAAATAATTCCGAGGACGTGCCGGCAAGGTCGATTTCTAAAATAATATTGCCGAAAAAGTCAAAAACGCCAAAAGTGACGTCAAAACGGGGAAAATCTTAATGAAAACCTGCGGCAAGACACCCAACAATAACCTCCTTTATAAAAGTGGTGGCAAGGCAAAGCGGTACTACTGTATGGCCACGCGTCATGAAGTAGTGCAGGAGCAAACGTACGCGAGCACCTGGCTCCCCACATGGGTGGCTGTAGCGCCGGGCCACGCCAGGCCAGGCACAGCAGGCACAGCGGGCACAGCGGGCACAGTGGGCACAGCGGGCACAGCGGGCATGTTGGCACCCACCTGTGGCGATGCATGCTGCCGCGTGTGCGTCGGAGCGTCGGCCGCACCGGCGTTCACGGACGGCGAGCCGGGCATACCGGCGTGGTCGACCACGTCGTGCGAAGCCGTCTCGAACGGCGAGGTGAACGAGGCAGAGTCCTGGCACACGTGCGGGGCCTCAAGAGCCCCACCACTGCCCCTGATGGCATCGATGCTGCCCCTCCTGAGGTGGCGCACTTCGCCACGGTACAGGTGCCCGATCGGCGATGGTGGCTCGGTCCTCGACCTGGCTGGCTGGCTCTGGCTGGATGCACACTCGAGCCTCGACCTGGTCCTCAATCCATCGACAGCGGCGGCGGCGGCCTCTGTGTGCGCAGCTGGGATTGTGTCGCTACTCTTGTGGCTTGGTCCATGCGTGCCGGCGGCGTTGAGCAGGCGCCCCACCATCGCGATACGCGCGGTCGACCAGTTGTGGCGCTTGGCTGCGCGCCCAATCACGTCGTCCGCGAGCTCATCGGTGCGGCGGGTCGAGCTGGGGGAGGGTCGCGGGGCTGGGTGGGTGCGCATGCATGCATGCATGGCATCACATGCAGCATGTGTGCATCTGGGACCTGCCCTCCCCTGCCTACCTCCCCTCAACCCTCAACCCTCGACCCTCAACCCTCAACCCTCAACCCTCAACCCTCAACCCTCAACCCATGCCTATCTCATCCCCTCCCCCCCTCCCTCCCCCCGGCCCCCCGCCCCCCCTGCCAGCAACGTCTCTCCTCACCGGACGGGGTCGCTGCGGCTGCGCGACACGCGGTCGAGCATCGCTATGACGGCGACCATCGTCACGCAGCACATCACGGCCGTCAGCACAAACGTGCCCGCGGTGCTGGCCTCCGCCGCCGCGGGCGGCGAGCCGTCGGACGGCGTCCCCCCAGGGGCCAGGCCGGGGCCGTCCTGCGCAGCTGTCCCAATCGCCTCCTCGCCCATGTTGAGGACCGTGGGCTTTGGCAGCCCGCGCGCAGCCGTGGCGACGCCGAGCGCCCCGCTCGTGTAGCTGAGCGAGAGAGATGCCGAGCGCTGCTGCACCTGTGGGCAGGGAGAGGGGCAGGGCGGAGGGGGGGAGGGGCTTGGAGGGGGCTCGTGCACAGAGGCAGGGGTGGTGGGGTTGGGGGGGAGGGGGGCGGAGGCGAGGCTGCTGCGCCAACGCACGGCCGCTGCCGCCTCTTCTGATGGCCCCTGCGCGGCTTGCAGGCTCTCCTAGTAGAGACTCCGGCAGTGGTTTCTGGGGTCGTGTCCGCGTCGTTCCTCAACGCCAAGCCTGCCGTCGGGGGCATTGGTGTGGAGCCGCGCCGGGGCGGCGTGCTACGTGTGCTCTTTACCGTGGCGTCTGACGCTGTGGCCGACACCGTCGTGCGCTCCCGCCGCAACCTGCGCGACGTGGACCCGTCGGCTGCTGTCTTCGACGTCCTCAGTGACCGCGAGGAGGCGCAGCACCGGGCGCTGTGGCCCGCTTTCCTCGCCGCCAAGGCTGCGGGGAAGCGGGCGCAGTTCCACCGCGCGCGCCTCGTCGTTGACGGCGAGCGGGTGCCTGCACCTGCTTGCTAGATGGCATTCCCTCTGGGGGTGTTTTTGAAGGGGAGGTGGCGCCACACGCGTGCGGTGGCGGGTGCGGTGTGGTCGCTGAGTAGAGTGCTGCGGCGGGTGTGCTACTAGCCCCGCTTCCGGTGGTCTGGGGGAGGGCTTTTTGGTCCCTTCATGGTTTTATACCTTGGGTCCGCCCTCTGGCCATTTGAGGGGCTGGGTGTGCAGCCTGCACAGTGGTGCTGCTTGCTTGGCGCCCGCCACCAAGTGTGGATGGCGTTACCGTGGGCTACTTGTAGCTTGACCTTTTGTGGGCCTTGAGCCTTGTTTCTCTAAGTCCCACTGGAGCTTTGGAACCGTACGTGTGACCGCCAGAAGTGGATTGTAAACAAACATCATCAAAAATTGTAAAACTCTCATCATCATCTCATCATCATTTCTGTTTTGGCTCTTGGAGCCGGATGTTGGAGCCATGGAGCTGGGCTTTCAGTCAAGTGGCTCCGGAAAATTCACTGAAGATCCCGAAAAGGAAATCACTGGACCTCCTTGCCTGTTAGTCTTCGCCTTATCAATCACGCCCCAAGGGCCTCAAGGTGTGGACATGTAATACCTGTTCAAAATTGCTGGCCCCAAGCAGGACTTCACACATGGTCAATTTCACAGTCTTGCCGGATGCCTTCGATGGCGTATTAGACTTGTGCTTGCGAACTCACCGGTTCAGCCATAAACTGACCAAGGAGCTCCAACACAGTCCAACACAGTCCAACACACCGCTTCTACGTTCTACTAGTGCGCTCGGGGGGGTGGCAACCCCCCGGGCGCGCTGCGATCCAGGTGTGGACGACGCGAGTCCGATGACCCTGTAGCGTAGAGCCAACCCAAGGAGGGCATACCGGCCCGGCATCACAGACGGCCAAGGACGCCTCGCGGACTTGAGCTGGCTGGCCGCGGATGCGAGCAAAGGGGAAACAAGGCACCCCATGCATGCAGCCTTTTCCTGCCCAGTCCCCGCGTGTAGCGGGGCACGCCTGGCGACGCGTCCAAGTCGTCAATCAGAACACCAGAGTGGCTACGTTCAACGTGCGGACATGTCCTGCAGAGGACGAGGGACTGGTCAAACTGGCGAGTCTGGTGCAAGATTGCGCCAAGCTTAGCGTCGGTGTTGCAGCGCTTCAGGAGCTGCGCAGGACCGGCTCCGGGGAGGCGCAAGTGGCTACGGGCGACACGTCGTGGACGCTGCTATGGTCGGGTGGGGAGCACCGGCAGCGTGGGGTGGGCTTGCTGTTGTCCCCTGCATGGGCATCGGCACTCGTCTCCTGGGAGGCGGTGTCCGACCGCCTCATCCAGGCCCGCTTTGCAGCGGACCGTGGGCAGATGATCACCATCGTCAGCGCCTACAGTCCAACGGAGGCAGCGAGCGACGAGGAGGCTGGCGACTTCTACCTTCGAGTAGCGGCGCTCGCGGACAAGGCCAACGACAAGCGCGATCTGCTCATCGTGGCAGGTGATTTCAATGCAGCAGTGGGGAGGGATTCGGTGTCCGACCACGAATGCGTTGGCAAGCACCTGCCCCTCACGGAGCCAGCGGTGGCCAGCAGGAACGGTCGCCTGCTCCTCGACACTGCCACTGCATGCAGCCTGCGCGCTGCCAACACTCTCTACCCCCACAGGCCTGAGCACCAGTACACCCACATCAGCCCCATGGCTGTTGCACAGAGCAGACGGCATGCATGCTCTGTGCGCCGCCTGCACAGCGTCAAGGACTACATCCTGGTCGCGCGCCGCCGCATGCATGCTGTGACAGACTGTAGGGTGCGTAGGAGCCCAGCCTGGGACAGCGATCACCGCATGGTGGTACTGTTCATGCGCCTCCGCATGCGAGCCTCCTGCCATGCAGGCGGCTCTCAGCGGCGCGCATGGGACTCTTCACAACTGCGGCGCCCGGCTGTCCGTCGTGAGTTCAACCTCCAGCTGTCCGATCGCTTTGGGCTGCTGGAGGCCGTGCCGCCCGAGGGCGCTGATGCCCAGGCGGAGTACGACGCGATGGCTGCTGCCATTCGCGAGGTGGCCACCAACCACCTCGCTCCACGCGGCAGCCGCCGGCGGCGCGGCTGGCAGTTCACTCTGTCGCAGCGCACCCTCCGGCTCATGGACGCCCGGCAGCGCGCGCACACGGCATGGCTCAGGAGCAAGTCTGCTGCTGCCGAACGAGAGCGCAACCGCGCCAACCGCGCGGCCGACGCAGCTGTGCAGAGAGACAGGGAGAGGTGGATCGGCCAGCAGGTGGCGGACCGTGGGCAGATGATCACCATCGTCAGCGCCTACAGTCCGACGGAGGCAGCGAGCGACGAGGAGGCTGGCGACTTCTACCTTCGAGTAGCGGCGCTCGCGGACAAGGCCAACGACAAGCGCGATCTGCTCATCGTGGCAGGTGATTTCAATGCAGCAGTGGGGAGGGATTCGGTGTCCGACCACGAATGCGTTGGCAAGCACCTGCCCCTCACGGAGCCAGCGGTGGCCAGCAGGAACGGTCGCCTGCTCCTTGACACTGCCACTGCTTGCAGCCTGCGCGCTGCAAACACTCTCTACCCCCACAGGCCTGAGCACCAGTACACCCACATCAGCCCCATGGCTGTTGCACAGAGCAGACGGCATGCATGCTCTGTGCGCCGCCTGCACAGCGTCAAGGACTACATCCTGGTCGCGCGCCGCCGCATGCATGCGGTGACAGACTGTAGGGTGCGTAGGAGCCCAACCTGGGACAGCGATCACTGCATGGTGGTACTGTCCATGCGCCTCCCGCCATGCAGGCGGCTCTCAGCGGCGCGCATGGGACTCTTCACAACTGCGGCGCCCGGCTGTCCGTCGTGAGTTCAACCTCCAGCTGTCCGATCGCTTTGGGCTGCTGGAGGCCGTGCCGCCCGAGGGCGCTGATGCCCAGGCGGAGTACGACGCGATGGCTGCTGCCATTCGCGAGGTGGCCACCAACCACCTCGCTCCACGCGGCAGCCGCCGGCGGCGCGGCTGGCAGTTCACTCTGTCGCAGCGCACCCTCCGGCTCATGGACGCCCGGCAGCGCGCGCACACGGCATGGCTCAGGAGCAAGTCTGCTGCTGCCAAACGAGAGCGCAACCGCGCCAACCGCGCGGCCGACGCAGCTGTGCAGAGAGACAGGGAGAGGTGGATCGGCCAGCAGGTGGCGGAGGCGCAAGACATGCTACGCAAGAAGAATCTGCGCCAGTTTGCGCGCGCGTGCGACAGGCTGGCGGGCCGCAGCCGCAGCCATCAGATCCCACCTGCCATGCGGGACGTCTCGGGCGCGCTGCACAGCGGTCCAGACGGGGTGCTGAAGGCCATGACAGAGTCATTCGACAAGCTATATGGCGGGGAGACCAAGCTCAGCGACGAGACCCTGAACCAGCTGGAGAACGATGTAGCGGCGTTTGAGCTCACACGCGCCACAGAGGTGGACGAAGCGCACGGGCGCCCCCCTGACCTGGCTGAGACGGAGGCGTGTGTGCGAGCGTTGCGCTCGGCCGCCGCTCCGGGCGGCGACCAGCTGGACGCCATGCTGTTGCGGTGCCCACCTGCCATCGCATGGCTCCACCGGGTCATCATCGCCGTATGGCGGTCGGGGAGAGCCCCGAGGGAATGGAAAACTGCTATTATCACACCGTTATATAAGGGGAAGGGTCCGCGTGACTCCCCTGGTAACTACCGCGGTATAAGCCTTCTCTCTATTGCCGGGAAAGTGTACGCTGCCATACTTCTGCACCGCGTCTCCACGCAGGTTGATGGTCAGTTGCATGAGGCTCAGTGTGGTTTCAGAAAAAGCAGAGGCACTGTTGATGCAATTTTTACTCTGCGCTCGCTGAGCGCGGCACATGCCGAGTACAAACAATGCATGGCTGTGGCATTTGTCGACTATTCTAAAGCTTACGATTGCATAAACCGTGCGGCACTGTGGAGAGTCCTTAGATTATATAGTGTTCATCCGCACATTATTGATCTGTTGGAGGATCTTCACACCAACACCGCAGCTGCCGTGCGGCTGGCTGGGAAAATCGGGCACGAATTCCCCGTGTCGTCTGGTGTGCGACAGGGTGCGTCATTGCTCCTGTGTTGTTCAATGTTTTTATTGACCACATAGTGAAAAAGGCGCTAGACATGATGCCAGAGGGGGCTGGCGTGTCAGTCGTGACCCGAGCCGGCGGCTCTGTGTTGTCGTCGTCGGTTGAGCGCATAGTAATGCTGATGTATGCCGACGATTTATGTTTGTTCTCGCATGACCCAGCTCAGTTGGCGCTTATGCTGAAAATCCTTGACAAAGTGTCCTCTAGCTTTGGCATGCAAATCAACGCCGCCAAGACAGAAGTGATGATTTTGCCAGCAGATTTTGACGCGGATCTGCCCACGTTTGCGCTGACTGGTGGTGAAGTGAAGACCGTCTCTGCATTTAAGTATCTAGGGAGTTGGATAACCCAGAGTGGTGGTGTGGAAAAGGAGATCGGTGTGCGTGTCGGTCGCGCGCTGGGCGTGTTTGCGTCTTTTGATAAGATTTGGGCCAGCAAGAAGATGCAAGTGCAGTCTAAGATGCGGGTTTACAACACTTTCGTGCTGCCCCACTTTCTGTACGGCTGCAAAACATGGGCCCCTACTAAAACACAACTGACTCGATTGGAGGTTGCCCACTCTAACTGCCTTCGTCGCATTCTGGGTGTGCGCCTGGTCGACCGGCACAGATTAACTTATATTCGGCAGGCGTGCGACACTGAGCCAATTGAGAGCCTTGTGGCAAAGCGATCAATGCAGTGGCTAGGCCATGTGATGCGCATGCCGGCTTCTCGTCTTCCTCGTACGACTTTTGACTGCACAATGGATGTGGCTCGGCAGCAAGGCCGGCCTCCAGCCTCCTCCCGACACTATTTTCTTAAGCTACTGATTCAGCAGCTAGGCGAAACTAGTGGCACTCGTTCTGATTGGAAGACTTTTTCGGACACGGCGTTTGAGCGTGCTCAGGATAGGGTCGGGTGGAGAGCCGTGGTGTACGGTCCGGCTGCCCCTCAGGCGCCGGCCCCTCCACCACGGCGGTCAAGTAGATTGGCAAGCGCCACTTGACCCCCTATCCCCTAGAAGCAGTTAGGACCTATTTTGGAGGCGTCGCACAATAGCTCTCCTTTTTGCTCTGGGACTACACGTTGGCAGGCAGCCGGCTGGTGGCTACCGCCCCTCACAAGTAATTGTTAGGGCCAGAACTGGACTTGGGTCTAGGCGGTGGTACTAGGACTAGAGGTAGTCTTTGCTGGAAAGCCGATGTAACTGTAACTGTAACTGGTGGTGTGGAAAAGGAGATCGGTGTGCGTGTCGGTCGCGCGCTGGGCGTGTTTGCGTCTTTTGATAAGATTTGGGCCAGCAAGAAGATGCAAGTGCAGTCTAAGATGCGGGTTTACAACACTTTCGTGCTGCCCCACTTTCTGTACGGCTGCGAAACATGGGCCCCTACTAAAACACAACTGACTCGATTGGAGGTTGCCCACTCTAACTGCCTTCGTCGCATTCTGGGTGTGCGCCTGGTCGACCGGCACAGATTAACTTATATTCGGCAGGCGTGCGACACTGAGCCAATTGAGAGCCTTGTGGCAAAGCGATCAATGCAGTGGCTAGGCCATGTGATGCGCATGCCGGCTTCTCGTCTTCCTCGTACGACTTTTGACTGCACAATGGATGTGGCTCGGCAGCAAGGCCGGCCTCCAGCCTCCTCCCGACACTATTTTCTTAAGCTACTGATTCAGCAGCTAGGCGAAACTAGTGGCACTCGTTCTGATTGGAAGACTTTTTCGGACACGGCGTTTGAGCGTGCTCAGGATAGGGTCGGGTGGAGAGCCGTGGTGTACGGTCCGGCTGCCCTTCAGGCGCCGGCCCCTCCACCACGGCGGTCAAGTAGATTGGCAAGCGCCACTTGACCCCCTATCCCCTAGAAGCAGTTAGGACCTATTTTGGAGGCGTCGCACAATAGCTCTCCTTTTTGCTCTGGGACTACACGTTGGCAGGCAGCCGGCTGGTGGCTACCGCCCCTCACAAGTAATTGTTAGGGCCAGAACTGGACTTGGGTCTAGGCGGTGGTACTAGGACTAGAGGTAGTCTTTGCTGGAAAGCCGATGTAACTGCGAACTCAATCCCTGAGGCATGCAGATAGTCCCTTTGTGGACACACAGTGACTGCGTCTATCCCACAGTACTAGTGCCAGTGTGCCCACTACCGTAGTACCGCTTTGCCTTGCCGCCGCTTTTATCAAGGGGTTAATTGTTTAGAATTTGGGTGCCCTGCCGCGGGATCTTGGGGATTTTCCCCGTTTTGACGTCATTTTTGGCGTTTTTTGACTTTTTCGGCATGATCTTATAGAAATCGACCTTGCCGCAACGTTTTCCGACTTATTTAATCGGCAAGGCAACACGGTACTATGGTAGTGTCCTAGTCCCAGTCCCAGTCCCAGTCCCAGTCCCAGTCCCAGTCCCAGTCCCAGTCCCAGTCCCAGTCGTACACGTGTGCCCACCTGAGATGATGGCAGCACCGCCGACATGTGAACAAGCAGCGTGCCTGTGTTGGCTCCCTCAGACAGTTGGCGGCGCGCCGGCGGCGGCTGCGGCGCCGCGGAATCGACACCCGGGGCGGCTGTCGGGCCAGGATCAGCATTCGGTCTAGAATGTACGTAGTGCCCAGGAGTTCGATCTGTGCTTACAGGTGCGAGCATGCAGGGGGGCAGAAGTGCAAGTGCGTGAGTCAGCGGTGAGCGGGAGAGAGGGATCCGCGTGTTTTTCTGGAACGTACGTGGGGCCCAGGTATTTGATACGTGTTGACACGCGAGGGCATGCATATGGATGGTGGCAGCAGCGCATGTGTATGAGACAGCTGTGCGTGGGAGGGAGAGAGCTTGTGTGCGTGAGTGCAGGTTGGCATGCGTTTGTGAGACAACGTGCATACGTGGTACCCAGGTGGTCGATCGAGTCAGCGGTGCATGCGACAGCGCCGAGTTGGAGAGAGGACGCGCGTGTGCGCATGCGTGCGTGTGGGCAATGCGTTTGTGAGACAGCATGCATCACGAATCGCGCGGGTGGGCTTCCTTCCTACTACCACCAGCCAGTTTCAGCCTGATTGGAACTGAGTGAGAAAGGTGTCGGGCGCTTGCGCCGACACAGGTCTTAGGAGCTCCTGTACATCATTAATGGTGTCACACAGACTGTAATATCACTACTCGCTAGGCCCCGCGGGTCTGTGAACCCCGCGGCCGTGCCCTCATGGGGAGGAGTCAGATCTGGGGGCCGAGTGCCCTGTCTAGGTCCAGCCCCCGACCCACTAGGCCCCCACCACTAGTAGGCCATACGCGCCGAGCACGGTCTTATACGCCTTTAGAGGTGTCCCTGACTGTAACATCCATCATCATCAGGCCCCCACCACTAGTAGCCAGGCACCCGTGTGTAGTCAAATACGCTGCCTGTAGGTGCGTCACACACGACTGCGAAAACCATCATCAGGCCGCATCTCACAAACGCACCTCCCCCGAGGCATCCGCGGTGCCAAACACGTACGTGGCGAATGACTGACGCAGTGCCAACGACTGCTCGGCACTCAACGCGTGCCCGTCCTCGACCGCCTCCGGCCACCCAGTCTCGAATGTCAGCAGCGACAGTGCTTTGTTGCTCGTAGGGCCATAGGGAGGGCTCGGAGGGGGGGGCGGAGGGAAGTTAGGGGGGATTGGAGGAGGGGATGGAGGAGGAGGAAGAGGGCTAGGAGGGGGGAGCGGGGGAGTGGCGGGAGGAGGGGAGGGGAGGGACGGGGGGGCTAAGAGGGGGGAGCGGGAGTGGGCGGGAAGAGGATGGGAGGGGAGAGAACGAGGGGGGCTAGGAAGGGGGGAGTGGGGAGTGGCGGGAGGAGGGGGAAGGGAGGGACGAGGGGGCTAGGAAGGGGAGTGGGGAGGGCGGGGGAGGGGAGGGAAGGGACGAGGGGGTTAGCAGGAGGGAGTGGGAGGGGCGGGGGGAGGGGAAGGGCTGGGTGCAGGGGGAGAGGGAGAGGGGGAGGGAGAGAGAGATTGAGGGAGAGAAGGGCTCGGAGGAGGGGGAGGGAAGGGGGTTGTTGGAGCGGGAGAGGGAGGGAGGGAGGGAGGGGGAGGGGAGGGGGCGGGGGATGAGGGCGGGAGGGGGCGGGGAGGGGGCGGGGAGGGGGCGGGGGGGGGAGGGAGGGGGGGAGGGGGAGGGAGGGTCAGGGGAGAGGCGGGGGAGGGGGAGGGGGTGGGGGAGAGGGTGGGGAGGGGCGGGGGAGGGGGAGGAAGGCGGAGGGGAAGGGGAGGGGAGGGTCAGGGGAGAGGGCGGGGTCAGGGGAGGGGGCGGGGGGGAGGGCGGTGGGGGGAAAAAGGGCGGGGGAGAGGGCGGGGGAGGGGGCGGGGAAGGGCGGGGGAGGGGGGGAGGAGGGGGGAGGAGGGGGGGGGGAGCGGGAGGGGGCAGGGGAGAGGGCGGAGGAGGGGGAGGGGCAAGGGGGGAGGGCGGGGGGAGGGGCGTGGAGAGGGCGGGAGGGGGGGGAGAGGGTGAGGGAGAGGGCGGGGGGGGGAGGGGGTGATGGAGGGGCGAGGGGACGGAGGGGGCGAGGGGGGCGGAGGGGGCGTCGGAGGGGGCGGCGGTGGCGCCAGCAGCAATGTGACGATGGGAGCAAGCACCGTCCCGGTGTCGCACTCTGCCCCGAGCGTGCTGCACAGGCGGAAGTTGTGCTGCGTGCCGTCCCGCGTGCAGTCAGCGCCCTCATACTGCCGTATCGCAGCGGCGCACGCGGTCTGTGCGTGCGCAGTAGGTGGGTGGGTGGGTGGGTGAGCGTGCGTGTGCATGTGCGCCTGCGTGTGCGCGTGTGCACGCAGCCTCGCGTGTGCCTGCGCCTCCTAGTGAGTGGGTGGGAGAGACGACATGCGCATGCGGGGGGGGGGGGGACCCCGGCCAGGCCCCTCACCGTTGCTCCACCACTTGCAGTGCACCGCACGCGCCCTAGCACCCCACTGCCATCGAGGGTGTACTGGTGGTTTTCTATTGAACCGCTGATGATGATGGATATTACAGTCTGTGTGACACCAGTAATGGTGTATAAGACCGGTGTCGGTGCTAGCGCCCGACACCTTAAATTCAGTTTCAGTGGGAAACTGGCTGGCTACCTGGTAGGGGTGAGGGTAAACCCCCACACGCGCGCACGCACTGGACCTAGACAGGACACTGGGCCCCCAGATCCACCCGATACCACCCAGGTAGTAACAGCAACGCATTGTTGGTGTGCGCCTGTGTTCTACTACTAGTCCGGCCGCCGCCATTGGCTCCAGCAATCTCCTCCATGCCCGCCAGCAATCTCCTCCACGCCCGCAAGCAATCTCCTGTATGCCCGCCAGCAATCTCGTCCATGCATGGGCGCCGCCATGCGATCTCCATGCGCCGCGCCGCGCTCCATGCGCGCCGGCACCCGTACCACCCGCCTCATTCCCGTTCTTTAGCCATTCCCCGTGACACCTATGGCTGATCCTTGTTCCGCCGTCCCCTTTGGCATCTGTAACCCGTATCCTGTCCCTGTAGCCTCATTCCCCGTTCTTAACCGCCATCTCCATTATGGTGCCCGCCCGCTGGTGGGGCCTCGCCTCGCCCCATGCCGCACGGCTAGTGTATTGATTGCTGCGCCATCTATAAACTGCGCCTTGGGGCAGGGAACCCCTGCGCCACAACCTCCTCACAAAGCCTAGCCGCATGTGCCTCGCTTCCCATGTTCCTCAATTTCTCGCCATCCGCTTCCATGCCCGCCTGCAATCTCCTCCACGCCCGCGAGCAATCTCCTGTTTGCCCTCAAGCAAGCCCCTCCATGCCCGCCAGCAATCTCCTCCATGCATGCACGCGCAGAGCGCCGCCATGCAACCCCCATGCGCCGCGCGCGCCATGCGCGCGCCGCGCCCGCCAGCTCCCGTAGCCTCATTCCCCGTTCTATACCCATGCGCCGTGACGCATTAGCCTTGTCCGCCGTCCCCTGGCATGCATAACCCGTAGCCTCATCCCCGGTAGCCGCATTCCCCGTTCTTAGCCGCCATATCCATTATGGTGCCCGCCCGCTGGTGGGGCCTCGCCTCGCCCCATGCCGCACGGCTGGTGCATCGATCGCGTCGCCATCTAATAATCTGCGCCTTGGGGCAGGGAACCCCTGCGCCGCAACCTCCTCACAAAGCCTAGCCGCATGTGCCTCGCTTCCCATGTTTCTCAATTTCTCGCCATCCGTCTCTCTCTTCCATCCAGGCACAGTAAACCATTAGGAGCCGCAATCTGCTTGAGTTCCGATCGTTGTGAGAGGGGGTGCATGCTCGCCGCAATTCTCGCCATCGTGCATCGTGCTCTCCATCGTACCGCTGCCCCATCTGCCACATAGCCTCGCCCCATCAGGAACAGTTCACCAGTAGCGCTGTGCGTCAGAGCCGCTCAGGGTAAATTTCCAGATTTTCAGCCGCCCAGTACCAAGCGCAGTTGTCCCGGTTGTCCGCCATCGAGCGGCGCCAGGGCGGGAGCCCCTGGCGAAGAGCTTATGAACTTAACATGGGTAGAGAGTCTTGCTCCTACTGGCGTACCGCTAGGTGGATAGAAAACTAAAGCTTCTGTCGAAGCGACTCTCCAAGCGTGAAGTGAGATCACTTTAGGTGCTAGCACCCCAAGTTTCCTATCTGTCTTCTTGGGTCGCTAGCACCGCTCCCTTTTGCGGCTTCCCGTTCCTTTCAGCCTTTTGGAACCCACCCACCCACCCTGTTGAATTGTGGTGTCCCACTACTGATGAATCGTGGTGTCCCACTGACGTTTGAGTTGGAGCGAGTTAGGGAGAGTGGTGCTTAGCTGCAGAGTCCGGCCGCCCGACATTGGTTGTGGGTGGTGACTGCCATGCCTTACGGCGGGTCACCATCTGCAGCCAGTGGAGGTCTGGCTCTGCCCTGAGCCATGACCTCCGTGGTCACGCGTGACTGTAATCAAACGAGCACTACTGAAAGTCTGAGACAGAAATGCCCAAAGTCACAGTACGCTCGATACCCGTTCAGCGGGGCACTCGGCGCCGGTCGCAAACAAGCCTGCGCCCCAAAACAGTAAAACCAAACACAGAAAGCAACGGCATAAGACCGGAAAGACTCACCAGCGAGCCAGCGCCATTGTTGCACCGCACGCGCCCGAGCACCCTGCTGCCATCGAGGCTGTACTGCGCAAAGTCGCAGTACGCGTAGTGGCCGACCATGGGGCACTCTGTTTGGGCTGCAACTGAGCCCGCGCCGGTGCTGGTGCAGACGAGGTTTGCGGTGCAGGTTCCGACGCAGTGTCCGTCGTCGGGGCAGCACTGGTCGTGGCACTGCGTACGCGTGTACGTGTGTGTGTGTGTGTGTGTGTGTTTTGCCCCCAGTTGTAGATTCCGGTGCAGTGTCCGTCGTCGGGCAGCACTGGTCATGGCACTGCGCACGCGCGCGCGTGTGTGCGTGTGTGTGTGTGTGCTTGTGTGTATGTGTGTGTCTTTTGCCCCCAGCTGCAGATTCCGGTGCAGTGTCCGTCGTCGGGGCAGCACTGGTCGTGGCACTGCGCACGCGCGCGTGTGTGTGTGTGTGTGCGTGTGTGTGTGCGTGTGCGTGTGTGTGCGTTCGTGTGTGTGTGTGTGTGTGTGTGAGTGCTTGCGTGCACGTGCATGCACGCGTGCATGGGCGCGCGTGCGCGCGCGTGCACGTGCGTGTGTGTGAGTGTGTGTCTGTGTGGGGGTGAAGGAAGGGCACGGCGGGGGGGGGGGCAGCTGTCGGCAGGAGCTGCAACACCCACCGCAAATGTGCCCGCCTACACACAAGTGTTGCATGCATGTCAGCTCCCTGTGCGCCCCCCAACGCCCGCCCGCCCGCCCGCAAGTCTGCACACCCGCCCGCCCGTCCGCCCGCCCGTCCGTCTACCTAGCACGCAAACAAAATGACTGATGGTGCCTGACAGACTGTAGAATCGACCACACACAGGCACACCAGTGGTTCCCTTTCCGGGATTGTCGACTAATTTTCTGGAGCCATTTGACTGAAAATCCAGCTCCGTGGCTCCAACATCCGGCTCCGCACGCCGAAAAGGGAATCACTGAGGCACAGTGACCCCTGGGACGGATTTTAGTAATTGGTTGCCCCCCGGCTCGGGCAACTTTGACCGCTCATACCAGGCACAATTTAAAGTGGGTGTTCACGCAACGCATGCCGTTGTGCTGCTCGCGGCGAGAGCTTTCCAACACACACCGCCACGCCCTCTGCCATCAAGAGTGGGGTGGTTTTCTGTGAAACGGGAAATCCGGCCCCGAGCGATATCCGGCTTGCATGGGGACCACTGCTGAGGCGCACGCACCAGTGTTTCCGTTAGCCAACCCGCAACCCGACTAAGCGCACTTTTGGGTTGAGATTGGCCGCTTCGGGCTGGCGCGTCGGGTTGAGATTGCGCGTATTCCGACCCGAAAAGTGTGAAAATTTCCATTTTCACACATTTTCTGCCAAAATTCGCCTCCGTCGGGTTCAGATTGGCAAAATGAGCGTGAGGCCCAGGTTGAGCCATCATTTCTCCAAGATCCTTTACGGAACCACTGGCACGCACCGTGAACACGCACGCCGACCCGTCCAGCTTAGTGCACGCCGCTGTTGCTCCGATCGACACATACGACGACGTAACCCACGACCACTTCCGGTGGTTGAAGAGATGCGGTCGGGAAGATGGAGAGGCATGGGTGTGGAGCGGCGCGCACGCGGGGGGGGGGGGGGGGGGAGGCGAAGAGGGTGTCAGTCATCGCACGTTCGTACCACAGGCATGCGAGCCTCATGCAAGAGCAGCAAGGGGCGCTGCGCAGCGACGATTTGATGCAGCGGTTGTGTATGGGCGGCGATGGCGGCGATGGCGAAGTGAGAAAGGGGACGGCGCCACCTGCTTTTAGCTAGCTCCTCCCTGAGCTGGACACCAAGATAATCCCTGTCCCTACTCACTGCGTTCATCGATCGCCCATGCGATCCGCTTGCCACACCTTCCTTTTGGAGGCATCGCATAATAGCTCTCCTTTGTGCTGTAGGACTATGCATTGGCGGGCAGCCGGCTGGTGGCCTCCACCCCTCACGAGTGAATGTTGGGGCCGGAACTGGACTTGGGTTTAGGCAGTGGAACTAGGAATCGATGGTAGTCTTCGCTGGAAAGCCGATGTTACTGTTACTGCTAGGAGGGGTGGCTGGGCCGCTCCCCCCGAACCGCCCCCGGGCCATGGTTTCCCCACATTTGCATTTGCCAGCTTTAGTCCAGAAGCGGGGCGCCGGTCGCACAGCCAGGCAGCAGGGATCAGCTCCCAAGTAGCGAAATGTGCCACTTTGCCCCTGTGCTACTTTGCCCCGTGTCCTCCCTACTGCCGCACCTTCCAGGCACTGCACGTCTGCAGGAGCGCGCGGGAGCTGTGGTGCTCGGGCGCGGGCGCCACCACCGCCGATCCCACCAGGGAGGTCGGGGCCTCGTCCGTTTGGGGCATGCTGCGTGCACGCACGTTTGTGAGGTGGCGGGATTTGTTCGTGTCTGGTAGGGGCATAAGATGGGCTGGCGTACGGGCGGGCGTATAGGCGGGCGCGCATGCACGCTTGTGAAGTGGCGGGATTTGTTCGTGTTTGGTAGGGGCTTAGGGTTTAGGGTTCAAGGTTTAGGGTTAAGGGTTTAGGGTTTCACCGTGCAAGGGTAGGAGCTTAAGATGGGCGGGCGTGGCTCGCAGATGGTGTCCAGGGAAGTTTTGGGCTGCGGCATGGGGGGGGCAGGGGGGCGGGGAGACGCGCAGCTCGCAGGGGCGGCCGCAGGGGGATGAGGCGTCAGGCAGGGGGGGGGGGGAGGCCTCCTGCCAGGCATGGCCAGAATGCAAAGCGGCGCGGTGGGGAGCCTGTCAGCAGCTGTATGGGTGCGCTGCTTCCCCATGATGATGATGATGGATTGTACAGTCTGTGTGCCACCCATCCAGCGTGCCTTGGGAGGTTGTGCCACGCACCTGGGAGGTTGCCGCGCGCCTTTGCCCGGCACCCACCTATGCCAGTGCCCCGCGGTGATCGTCGAGCGTTGCGTGCGGCTGCCGTGGCCGTGTGCGTGGCACGTTGACGCCAGCAGCGCCAAGCTCAGCAGCACCAGCAGCAGAGCGCCAGTGCGGGGCGGGCGAGCGTGCCTGGGCGGACGGGCCGGCGGGCCGGCGGGGCGCCAGCAATGGCAGTGAGGCAGCTGGCGCAACTGACCCAACCCAGCACAATAGGTGCTGCTCAGCCTGGAAGAGGCTGTAGGCACTGGGGTACTCATGGATGAGCCGCGATGGCTGATCACATGCATGCTCCATTGTGTGTGCTGTGGGGGTGGTGCGCAAGTGGGGGAGGACTCCTAGGCATGTGTATGGGTGCCACACTGCTACCAGTACACACAATGTGCGTGCGCCTCCTGAGGGGGAGGGGGGACTCGAGTGCATGCAGGGGGGGGGGGTGCACGTGGAGATGCATGGCGATTGCACAAGCCCCCCGCCCCTCCCCCCCCCCCCCCCCTCTCGTCCCACCGCCCTCTCAAGGCCACCACATGTTCCGCCGCTAAGGCCATCACCTGGCCCGTGAGCATCGTAATAAGGTTAGTGCTGGCTGCCAGTGATACAGATAAATGTATCGATACAGGTTAGACCGCACCGTGCGCGCCTCGCGTCGCCGCGCCTGACCATCGAGCCCGCGTTGCAGCGGTGCACTGTTGAAGTGGTAGAGCAGAGGCTCACTTGTGCGTGGCGTGCCAGCTGCACGCGCTGCAGGGCAGCCCTTGCGAGTGCTCTGTCAGCCTCTGGCTCTCGTGGCTAAAAGTGCGCTATGCTATGCGCTATATGTGGTGCCAGGCGGAGCATGTCTGTTTCACAAATCACACAGTGTAGGCGCACCTGTGGCGTGATCTGCAACAACAACGAAAAATCTGCAACACTTGAGACGTCATAGTCAACTTATACGAACTTCTACGAAAGCGGAGCGAGCTGAAACCAATGTTGGTATTCAAGGGGAGAGGAACTCTCTCCTCTATCAATGGGGGGGACGGTGTTGCGTTGAGGTGCAACACACGTGCTTGAGAGCACCACCACTCTTTTGACACGCAACACCACTCTTTCGACGTGCAACACCACGCTATCCCCTCCCTACATATGTAACATATGTTAAAATATCACTGGTACACCAAGGCCTGGTTGTCGCCGCGGTCTGAGTCAGTGTCGGCTAGTCGTCCACAGTGATTCCCTTTTCGGCTCTACACACCCATTTGGCTGTATTCCGGCTGTACTTTGACCTTTCACACAGCTCAACCCATCCAGGGGAATGTTAGTCAGACAAGCCCGCCAGATAGAGCACGTCAGCAGCTTTCAAATGATCTATGTATGAGGACAAACGGTCAACGGGAGGTCTACGGTCCACGCGGTCAAAATCCGGCTGTGGAATAATTAAAAAAAAATCCTGAAAAGGAAATCACTGGTCCTCCATGTGCCCACCTCCTCGTCTCCCTCGACCACCGCCGTTTGCTGCCTCTCCCTTCCTGCATGTACCCAGCTCCACCTACTACTCCTGTGCTAGAACTAAATCTGTTGAAGGGCTTCTCTAGATGCTAGAGGCAACGACCTTGATGGTGTGTGGTTTGCGTGTGTGTGTGGGGGGGGGCTGCTATGCGCCCTCCCTCCGTACCACCCACTATTCTGCCTGCCTTGCTCACCCACCCCGTGCTTGATGCTTCCCTGGTGCTGCTGGTGCTGCTGCTGGTACGCACTGCTGCTGCTGCTGCTCTGAGTGGGTGCATGGGTGCGTGGACATCACATCGCCGTGCAGCCAGGGCCGTGGGGCCCTGCAGCAGCTTCTAACGAGGGAGGACATTGCTGCCACACGAGATACAGGGCTGTCTACGTCTCTTTTGGGCGCTGACGCGGCGCCTCACGCCACGCGGTACTGCCTGCCCTACCAGAGCCCCCTGTAACAAAGCCATTACACTGTGGGTGTAGAGTGTAACCCCGGGGTAACACTATAGGGGGCTGTGGTAGGGCTGTGTGCCGGTGTGTGTGCCGGTGTGCCCTGTGAGGTCAAAGCTATCAGGATGCATGCTCGGCGTCATTGGAAAGCCTACAGTGCCAGCTTTCCAAGGGTGCGACACCGTGCATATGAGCAACCTTGAGGACGGGGACCCCCCCTGCAGCGTTGGCCGATCAACGGGCAACGCAGTGCACTGAGCCCCAGCGGTCGATGGTACCCCCACCCGCAATGCCCCCATCACAGCTGGTGGACGCACGATGCTGTGCTATCTCACTCTCCAAAACCTGGTAGGCTGGCGCGCTGCGTGGCCTTGCGGGCTCTCCTAGTAGAGCCCCCCTAGACATGTAGTCTAGGCCTTAAACCAACGCCCCGGGGTCCTCTGGGCGCGTACGTGTAAAAACGTCAAACCACTCTCCACAGCAAACATGCATGCACGTGTGCGAGGGAAATGGAGTGCTGCTGCGGCGCCAGCAGCAGCGCTGGGCTGGCGCATGCGGAGTACACGTGCGTGCCTGCATTGTGGTGCTGCTTGCTTGGTGCCCGCCACTACGTGGTTGGCGCTACCGTGGGCTACTTTTGTAGCTCGACCATTTCGATGGGCCTCGTGCCCGCTCTCTTAAGTCCCACCACAGCTTTGGAACCAAACGTGTGACCGCCGGCAGTAGATGAGCGTGAAGAAAAGCTGAGCGGCGGCCTGGCAGACTATGGGTGGTCCCAGAAGATGGTGGTCGCGGGAGCGCGAGAGGGCGTGCGTTCTTCGAGGCAGCGGCAAAGTGTGGCCTGGGCATCCAGGTGCTGCTAACGACAGCACGGTCGACATATGCATCGGGAACGTGCGCGAGTCTGTCGCTGATGAGAGACCGATTTTCACAGCGTTTAGACCTTCAGGCGTCCCATCCCCGTGCTGCAGGATCAGGCCTTGAAGCCATCATCGCTGGAGGTCTGCTTCTCCAAGGTGCGTCAGCGGCGCGGGGTACGGGGTGGGGGGTGATCCCTATCATAAGAACCTATCATAAGGACCTTCGGTATACCGTACGGGCGGTTAGCCTTCGCAGGGGGGCAACAAAATCATTGTTTAATCGTCCGCAGGGGTCGTTTCCCGTCGTTTTCAGTCGATTTAATGTTCAAAATCTCAAAAAAATCGCGATTTTTTAAATTGTTTTCAGCTTCGAAGCTCAACGCGGGAAGGTAAAAAAATACATATTCGCGAAGTTTAACCGTGTGTACGGTATCATGTATAAGGACCGACATTAGAGGGAGGCACAGGGTCACAAGTCGCATGACACAGATACACGAACGTGTGCAGTGTGTGCATGTTGCATGATGACGGGATTCAAGACCGCTCTTACCAAGACTCTTGCCAAGACACCTGGACGGCGATTTCTAGGTTCAGGGCCGCCTATCCTTATCAGACTCCACACCTTGGCTTGGATGTACCAGAGGGGGGAGGGTCTGGTTCGGACGGTTTCAGACAAGCTCCTGAACAGAATATTGCAAATTCACATGTGGTGTGGAGTCACACTTTCGAGTTCAGAGTCCAGAGTTCAGGACTGGGAGCACTTGCATGATGCCGCCGAGAGAGATGCCCAGTATGATTCCCGCGACGGGGGGCCCGGTGGAGAACGCACGGATAGCCAAGAAACGGCAGCGCGAGTTGCTGCTCGCCGACGTGCAACGACTGGTGACAGCCGATGTCTCTAGACCGTTCTCTTCTATGCAAGATGCGGTGGACAGGCTGCTGCCGTTCCATGTGAGCGGGGGGGGGCCCTGCATGGCGTACATGCATGCATGGCTGTTGCATGCCGTGCCTGCCACGCCACCAGGGCCCTGAGGGCCGTCTCACGCTCACACGCTCACCATCTGATCCCCATGCGTGCATGCACGCAGCTCCTGGCGTCGATGGACGACGGGGAGGCTGATGGCGAGAGTGGTGGTCTGCTTTGCAGTCGGCAGGCCGCGCACGACGAGGCGATGTCGCGCACACTCGTCGACTTCACGCGCAAGTTCGACGACCTTTCGTCGCGGCTGGAGAAGGTCCAGGCCGCGCGTGCCAAACGGACGGGGCGGGTAGAGGACCGGATCATGATCGCTCGTGTCCTGCTGGAAGACGCCCACGAGCGGCTGCGCAAGGAGAAGGGGCGCCCAGCGGGGTACGACAGCGAGGGGGCCGAGTCGGACGCGGAGCCGGAGCAGGTGGAGGTGAAGGGCGAGCAGGCCGCGCCCATGCAGGCTGCATCCATGCAGGGCGCCCGTGACGCGCCGTCGGGCATGCCAGTCAAGGTGGAGCCCGGAAGCACCAGCTGCGATGTGGGCACGGTGGCAGCGGCCATGTCAGGAGAGACGTCAGGGTACGCGCAGGCGGGCGTCAAAGCGGAGACGTCAGCGTCGGCAGGGGCAGCAGGGGCAGCGGCAGGGGCACCAGCAGGGGCACCAGCGGCAACTGCGGGCGCACACCAGCAACCACAGCCAAAGGAGGAGAGGGCAAAGGAGGACGAGAATGCGTTTGGCGGGTTTGGAGAATACAACGCGGCGGACGACGATGAGCTAGAGGAGATGAGCGACTGACGAGTGAGCGTACGCATCGGACTGCCTCTCTGCCTCTCTCTCATCGTTTGGGGCGCCAGGCGATGCCGGCTCAGAACTCTGGTGGTCTGATGCAGTTGTGCTCGATGGTGACGTCAAGCAGTAGGACAGAGCGTTGATTTTGTTGGCCAGAGTTTGGCTGGCCAGAATAGGGCCAGAGGCTCCCATCCGTCCGGTTGCTTTTGTATGTGCAAGGGGGGAGCAGACCCGCGCTATCGCAGGATGTAATTCCTCCCTGGAAAGAAGTAAGGCAGGATTCCTTCGAGTTCCGTCAATGCAAGGCAATATACAGAGACCGTGGGCTGAGAGCCCACCTAGTTCACAAGGACGCGGGTTCCTCCCCTCCTATCTACACGCAACACAGCCCGGTTGGTTCCCGTGTGTGCACGGCGGGGTGGGGGTGGTCGTGGACGCGGTCGTGGTAGGCTTTAACACGACCCCGTCGCTCGGCTCTCTTTACCACGACCCCGTCGCTCGACCCACCCCACCCACACCCCCGTTGTTCGCGGGGTCGAAAACAGTCACCATGCCTGACCAGGAGCGCCCGTCCGACACCTGCCACGCGAACCGTGCCGCCTGGAACTCGTCGTCGTCCCCGCCCACCACGCCCAGGTACTCGTGAATGCTCGAGTCGAGCAGCCTGCCCAGGTCGAGCACGGTGCCGGGTGTGCGCCCGCCGCTGCCGACGCTGCTGCCGCTGCTGCTGCTGCTGCTGCCGCTCTTCCCTCCGCCGTTGCGGTGGTGCGGCAGCGCCGAATCTGATGGCTCACACGCCACCGCCGTTGCCGCGCTCCCGCCTTCCCCGCCCGCGGCCCCCCCCGCCTGCGCCTCACCCGCAGCCAGCCTCGACTCTCCCGCCGCCCCGCCCGCGTGCTGCGCGCCTCCATCCGCCGCAGCTCCCCGCCCGCCGCCGCCGCCCGCCGCGAGCACGCCTGCGTCCGCCGCCGCGGCTGCCTCGAACCTGTGCAGCTGCCCCTTTTGCGCAGCAAACACAAAGCGCGGCCCGGTCTCGTTGAGCAGGCTCGTGCCGAGCGCGGGCGGGTACGCGGAGAGCTCGGTGGGGCCGCAGCCCATCTGGGACGACAGGAAGCACCACCTGCGCGTGCAGTGCGTGTGCGTTAGTGTGTGTGTGTGTGTTTGCGTGCGTGTGCCATGCTGCTGCTGCTGATGATGGTGGATTTTACAGTCGTGCGTGACGTACCTACAGGCAGCGTGTTCGACCCTGTTCGGCGTGTATCGCCCGAGCACTATAGACGGGTGGCTGGCTACTGTATGTGTGTGTGTGTGTGTGGAGGAGGTGGAGGAGCACACACGTGCGCGTGCGCTTTTGTGTGGCGGGGGGGGGGGGGGGGGGGCGACATCACCGCGACCTTCCATGGAGCGCACACGCACACACAAACATGCAGCAAGCCAGGGCAGGGCAGGGCTGGGCTGGGCAGGGCATGCCACGGCAGGGCGGGTCAGGTCAGGTCAAGTCAGGGCGGGGCATGTTGGGGCGGGGCAGGGCGGGGTGGGGCGGGGCGGGGCGGGCGGGGCGGGGCGGGGCGGGCGCAGCGCAGCGCAGTGCAGTGCAGTGCAGTGCAGTGCGGTGCAGCGCGGTGCAGCGCAGAGAGGAGGCAGGGCAGGGAGGGCAGGCAGGGCAGGGCAGGGCAGGGCAGGGCAGGGCAGGGGGGCAGGGAGGCAGGGCAGGGCAGGGCAGGCAGGGCAGGGCAGGGCAGGGCAGGGCAGGGGCAGGGCAGGGCAGGGCAGGGCAGGGCAGGGCAGGGCAGGGCAGGGCAGCGCAGGGCAGGGCAGGGCAGGGCAGGTAAGGGCAGGTAAGGGCAGAGCAGCGCGGGATAAGGGCAGGGGCAGGGGCAGGGCACGCCCGAACGGCCCCCCACACAGTGACCATTCCAACGCAGTGTGTGTGTGTGTGTGTGTGGCCCCCCCCTGCTTACTTTGCCGCCAGATTTCCCGCAGACAGGCAGAATACCGAGGGGCACGCGGCCGCGACCCTCAGCGCGCCGGTCCGCCCGAGCCCGCACTGCAGAGAAAGGAAGCGGAGCGCGGGCGCGACCTGGGGGTGTGACGGTTACAGTTTACAGTTTACAGTACGCACCCTCGGGGCGTGGGATTGAGGGAGCTGCCTTACGAGGCTAGCTACCATGTGACGGTTACAAGTAACATGTAACACGGGGTTTCGAGCTAAGCAGGCTACGCTTCTACTAGAGACACCCCCGGTTTCTCCAGCACAGGGGGTGTGACAGTTGGGGGCACATGAAAATTTGAGCATGGCACAATTTGCACAGCAGCCGCACCGCGGGCACTGCCCGGGTGTGAAGGCGGTTTGGAGCATATGACAATGAATTGCACAGGAACCGCGGCGCCAGGGGGGGGGGAGGCTGGGTGTGCGTCCACAGCCGGGTTTTGCTTTGACCGCGTTGACTGTTGACCTCCCGTTGACCGTTTGTCCTCATACATAGGTAATGTGAAAGCTGTTGACGTGGCTCTGTCTGGCGAGCTTGTCAGACTTACAATCCACTGGATGGATCGAGGTGCGTGTAAGGTCAAAAGTACAGCCGGAATTCAGCCAAATGGCTGTGTAGAGCTGAAAAAGAGATCACTGATGCACGTGCGGCTCATATCCCCTCGAGGCGATATCTAGCTCTGTGCGCATGTATGGCCATGCATGCGCATGCATGCCAACCATGCACGCGTTGAACTGAGGTGATGCTGATACACCAGTAGTGGGCCTTGACAGCCGTCTTAGCACCAAGATGGCTGCGAAGGCCCACTGCTGGTGTATCAGCCTCACCTCAGTTCAACGGCAAGCACGCACGCACCTGGGGCTCGGGGTCGGACGTGAGCAGCGATGGAACGTCGACCGCCACCGCGGACACCTGGTATCGGTGTTGGGGGGCGGGTGGGTGCTTACTACTGCAGTACCGCTTTGCCTTGCCGATTATATTATTCAGAGGCGTGCCGGCAAGGTCGCTTTCTAAAAGATATTGTCGAAAAGGGGAAAAACGCCAAAAGTGACGTAGAAACGAAAAACCCAGAAAATATCCCGCGGCATAGCACCCGAATTCTAAACACTTTCCCCCTGTATAAAAGTGGCGGCAAGGCAAAGCTGTACTACGGTGTGCTTATCATTACAGTATTATGTGCTTGTGTTGTGCTCTCTGGACGACACACCGCCGACGCGGACACCCTGAGCAGTGTTTGACCGCGGGTGGTGCATGGCAGCTGCATGGGCTCCTCCGTCTTCGACTGTTTTGTTTTTTGCCTTCCTGTGGGTTCCCACCAGAGGGGTGATTGACCCCCCCCCTCCCTACACCTGCCGCCTGCCGCCTGCCACTTGTTACCTGCCTGTCGGCTGCGACTGCCGCCTGCCGTATGCCTGCCACCTGCCTGCCACCTGCGACTGTCGCCTGCCACCGGCCTGCCACCTGCCTGCCACCTGCCTGCCGCTGCCACCTGCCGCGTGCCTGCCGCCTGCCACTTGCCACCTGCCACCTGCCTGCCACGTGCCTGCCACCTGCCACCTGGAACTGCCGCCTGCCACCTGCCTGCCGCCTGCCTGCCACCTGCCTGCTGCTGCCACCTGCCGCGTGCCTGCCGCCTGCCACTTGCCACCTGCCACCTGCCTGCCGCCTGCCTGCCACGTGCCTGCCACCTGCCACCTGCAACTGCCGCCTGCCACCTGCCTGTCGCCTGCCTGCCACCTGCCTGCAGCTGCCACCTGCCGCGTGCCTGCCGCCTGCCACTTGCCACCTGCCACCTGCCTGCCGCCTGCCTGCCACGTGCCTGCCACCTGCCACCTGCAACTGCCGCCTGCCACCTGCCTGCCGCCTGCCTGCCACCTGCCTGCCACCTGCCACCTGCGCCTGCCGCCTGCCACCTGCCTGCCGCCTGCCTGCCACCTGCCTGCCACCTGCCACCTGCGCCTGCCGCCTGCCACCTGCCTGCCACCTGCCTGCCGCCTGCCTGCCACCTGCCTGCCTACCTGCCTGCCTGCCTGCCTGCCTGCTGAGGCCACACCCTCCCCACCCCATACACACCCAACGCACCACCACCACCCGCACCTCGGCATTGCTCAGCCCAAGTGAGCGCAAGTACTCTACGCGCGGTCGCAGCTGCTGGTCCACGCTCAAGGTCAGCAGCTGCGCACGCATGGGCACGCACGCACGAGCACGGATCACCAGCCTGGATACCGATAGGCACGCATGGGCGCACGCATCGGCATAGATGACCAGCCTGGACGCGCATGGGAGCTCAGGGTCTGCAGCTGCGCACGCTTGGGGACGCATAGGCACAGGTTTTACAGGTTTCAGATGTACGCGCCCGGAGGGGACCCCGAGGCATGAGTTCATGCCCAGAATAAACGGCTAGGGGGCTCAACTAGGAGAGCCCATGGGAACGCATGGGCACGCTCGGGGATGCATAGGCACAGGTTTTACAGGTTTCAGATGTACGCGCCCGGAGGGGACCCCGGGGCATGAGTTCAGGCCTAGACTAAAAGGCTAGGGGAATCAACTAGGAGAGCCCACGAAGTCGTGCAATGGCACGTATGCAAGCATGCACGTGCACCATGCGAGCACGGACGAGCACCCTGTGCACGCATGGGCACGCATGGGTATGCATGGGCGCTCGAGGGCACCAGCCCGCCCACTCACCACCGGGCACTTGGCACACACACACACGCGCGCGCACACACACACACACACACACACACAGACGCACACACACACACACACACACACACACAAACAGACGCACACACACACACACACGCACACACACACACACGCACACACACACACACACCACACACGCACCTCCTTGAACATCTCTGTGAGGGTGCCGTCACCACGTCCGCAGCCAGACACACAACCACACACACATACACACACACACACACACACACACACACATACACACACACACACACCACACACGAGCCTCCTTGAACATCGAGATGTCTGCGAGGGTGCCGTCGCCAAGCCCGCAGCCAGACACGCACACACACACACACAGAAGCACACACACAGACGCACACACAAACACACACACACCCACACCCACACGTCCTTGAACATCAAGATGTCTGCGAGGGTGCCGTCGCCAAGCTCACAGCCAGACACACACACACACACACACACACACACACACACACGCGCGGGGTCACGAGCCCGCCCACTCACCACCGGGCACTTGGCAATCAGGTGCACCACCTGTTCCTGCAAATTCACGCCGAGCTCAGCAGCCATGAGGGCCACCACGGGCGCGAGCTGGCGCTGGGGGTCCAGGCTCAGGAGGGATGCACACCTGTGTGTGTGTGTGTGTGCTGTGCTGGCGACTCTCTCCAATCTCTCTCACTCTGTGCTGGCGCAGGGGGTCGGGGCCCAGCAGGAAAGCACACCTTGGGCCAGGTGATTTGTGGATAGGTTGCCGGATGTGGGCTGGCTTTGGTGGTGCATGGGTGCGTGTGCGGTCGATTTTACAGTCTTTTTGGACGCCGTTGATGGCGTATAAGACTTGTGCTTGCACTCAATCCCCGAGGCAGGCAGATAGCACCCGCACTAGTCCACAGAGTGGATACACATTGACTGTGTCCATCCCACTAGCTCTAGTACATCTGGTCGCGCCATGCGTCTCAGTGTGTCTGTATATGTGTGTGCGTGTGTGTGTGCGCGCGTACCCCCTGCATGCGTGTGTGCCCGCCCGCACGGGCGAGCCAGCAAAACCAATTGTGCCCACAAGCACAGTTACAGTTACATCGGCTTTCCAGCAAAGACTACCTCTAGTCCTATAGTACCACCGCCTAGACCCAAGTCCAGTTCTGGCCCTAACAATTACTTGTGAGGGGCGGTAGCGACCAGCCGGCTGCCTGCCAACGTGTAGTCTTAGATAAAAAAAAAAAGGAGAGCTATTGTGCGACGCCTCCAAAATAGGTCCTCACTGCTTCCAGTGGATAGGGGGTCGAGTGGCGCTTGCCAATCTACTTGACTGCCGAGGTGGCCCACAAGCACACCTGGGGACAATGGACGCCGCGATGTCCCGCTGCGTGAGCCCGAGCTGTGTGAGGTATTGGATGACGAGGCCCGCATTGTACACCTGAGGCGGTGGTGGCGGTGGTGGTGGCGGTGGTGGCGTTGTACACCTGTGACGGTGGTGTGGTCAGAGGACACATCGGATCACCAGATCAGTACGTGGTAGAATGTGGTACAGCAGCACCAGATGCAGCACCAGCTTAGTTATGCACCTTCTCTTCAGAGCTTTTGACCAAGCAGACGCACAAGGTCAGGACGCGGTAGGCTGTGGAACTTCAACACCAGCCTTAGTTGCAGAGGTTCCTACCCTGGAACCAGTGATTTCCTTTTTATGATTTTTTGTATTAGTTATTCCACAGCCGGATTTTGCTTTGACTGCGTTGACCGTTAACCTCCCGTTGACCGTTTGTCCTCATACATGGGTAATTTGAAAGCTGTTGACGTGCCCTGTCTGGCGGGCTCGTCAGACTTACAATCCACTGCATGAGTTGAGCTGTGTGCAAGGCCAAAGTACAGGCAGTATTGGAGCAGGCAGTATCGTTTGGACTTATTATAACCGCAGGCAGCCAGTCAGCACTGGGGCGCAGGGCGGGCAGGTGCGGGCAAGTGCGGGCAGGACGGGCAGGGCGGGCAGGGCAGGCAGGACGGGCAGGGCGGGCAGGGTAGGGCGGGCTGGGCGGGAAGGGCGGGCTGGGCGGGCAGGCCAGCACAGGTAACACGCCATAACATAGTCACCCGGCAGTTGGCAGAATGCATCGTCATCGTCAACGCCAGAGACTCACCGACGACCGCGTGAAGAGCGCCATGTTGGAGGCAACCAGAGCAACACCACCGGGTCAGTCAGTGATTTCCTTTTCGGCTCTACACAGCCATTTGGCTGTATTCCGGCTGATCTTTGACCCGGAATACAGCTTAACCCATTCAGTGGATTGGTGGTCTGACAAGCCAACCAGATAGGGCTCGTCAAGAGCTCTCCAATGTCCCATATATGAGGCAAACGGTCAACGGGAGGTCGACGGTCAACGTGGTCAAAGCAAATTCCGGCTGTGGAATAATTTATCGAAAATCATGAAAATAAAATCACCGGGTCAGTCTGATTATCATCACCGCTCCTGGGTTAAAGCGAGTGGGGGTCGCCTAGCACCAGCGGCCAGCCATCCCAGTTGGGTGCTTGGGCACCATGCGCCGAGTCTAACACGCCTTTCAAGAGGTGTCCCTGACTGCAGCATCCATGATCATCAGACGAGGTCGTGTTACTACCTAAACCCGCAACCAGTGGTCCCTGGGAAGGATTTTAGTAATTAGTTTTTTTTGCCGGCTCCAGCAACTTTGACCGCTCATACCTGGCACAATACACAGCGGGTATTCATGCAATGCATGCCGTTGTGCTGCTCTCGGCGAGAGCTTTCCAACGCATCGCTCCACGCCCTCACCCACTGAGTGTGGGGTGGTTTTCTGGGAAATGGGAAATCCGGCTCGGAGCGGTATACGAGATTGCTGGCGGGCATACAGGAGATTGCTGGCGGGCATGGAGGAGATTGCTTGCGGGCATACAGGAGATTGCTGGCGGGCATGGAAGAGATTGCTGGCGGGCATGGAGGAGATTGCTGGAGCCAATGGCGGCGGCGGGACCTGTAGTAGAACACAGGCGCACACCAACAATGCGTTGCTGTCACTACCTGGGTGGCATAGGGTGGATCTGGGGGCCCAGTGTCCTGTCTAGGTCCAGTGCGTGCGCGCGTGTGGGGGTTTACCCTCACCCCTACCAGGTAGCCAGCCAGTTTCCCACTGAAACTGAGTTCAAGGTGTCGGGCGCTAGCGCCGACACCGGTCTTTTACATCATTACTGGTGTCACACAGACTGTAATATCCATCATCATCATCATCATCATCGTACGGCTCGCAGGGGAATCACTGCCCGCAACCGTAAACGTTAAACATCAGACGAGGTGGTGGCACTACCGAAACCCTCAACCCTCAACGTTAAACAACAGACTAAACTCTTAACCCTAAACGATAGAACATCAGACGAGGTGGTGGTACCACCTTAAGGTTTGGGTTTAGGGCTTAGGGTAAAGAGTTTAGAAACCCTTAACCCTTTAGATTGACCCTAAACCCAAACCCTTAAGGGCTTTAGGGCTTTAGGGTTTAGAAACCCTAAACCCCTAAAGCCCTAAACCCTCACACCATACAGCACCACTCGGGCGTGCACAACCCCAAGGAATCACCGACAACCGCGTGGAGAGCGCCGTGTTGGAGGCAACCAGAGCAACACCACCGGGTCAATCTGATCATCATCCCCATCATCCCCATCATCATCCCCATTTTTGACGAGTGGGGGTCCTCGAGTGGATGGATCTTCTGATCAGACGAGGCAGCCCCAATCGGACGTGCACAACCCCAGGGACTCACCGACGACCGCGTGAAGAGCGCCGTGTTGGAGGACAGCAGCCGGAAGAAGTCGCCCTTGCGTATTCCGTACGAAGTGAGGAAGTCGAGCCACGCTGCGGTGGGGCAAGGAACCGCCAGGGGAGTGGGGGTGGGGGCGCCTTGTCTGGCAGCACTCCCAGGAACGGCCGTTCTTTGACATGCCACGCATGTGCCCTCCATTCGGCAAACCCGAGTTCAAAAACCGGGCACCTGGAACATGGCCCTAAAACAGCGTGGGCGTGGCGATGGCGGGCAGGTGCTGCGTGTGGGGAGTGGGGTGGAGCTAGCATCGCACGTGTGCACGACACGCAGCGGTGGTGACGCCAGAGTGTGCCAGGGTGTGCCAGGGTGTGCCGGCACAGTCGTACGCTCGACTCGGTAGAGCATTGCGAACCAGAAAATACGTCACCGCATACCAGAAACTACGTCGCGGAACTACGTCACGGAAAAGTTCTTGCACCGTGCCAGAGGTAACCGAAGAAGCGTGAACGTGCAAAAGTTAAGTGGCTCAAAACTGACCTCTAGGGCTGCTACGGAATGTCAAGTTGCTCGGTGGATGCACTTTGTAGTGCTGTCAAGTGCCAGAATCCACCTGCTCCGATTGACCCCAAATTGAAGGTACAGCTCTTATATGACCCCTGAAGATCATGCATGTTCTTAAAATCACTCCCCTGCTCTAGGTTGGCTGGGGTGGACAATCAGAGACAAAAGGCTCCGCGCTTGACAACACTACTTTGGTGGTGACGCGACGCACGCGTGCGCCTACCCGGGAGTTCAAAGCCCATGATGAGGAGCTCGGGGTGGCCCATCACCAGCCGCTTGACACGATCTCGGCTGCTCAGCGCCAGCAGCACATCCAGCGCATCTGCAGCAATTGGGGGCGTGGGGGGGGGGGGGGGTTGAGCGGCGCGTGCGGGGGTGATGAGAATTCTACAATCCAATGCCGGCGGTCACATGTTCGGTTCCAAAGCTCCAGCGGGACTTGAGAGAGCAGGCACGAGGCCCGCCAAAAAGGGGGGAGGGGGAGAGATGGGAAGGGGGACGCTCGTCGCAGTCTCGGCTGCTCAGCGCCAGCAGCACGTTCAGTGCCTCTGCAACAATTGGGGGCGTGTGTGGGGGGGGTGAGCGACGCGTGAGAGGGTGATGAGAATTCTTCAATCCACTGCCGGTGGTCACACGTTCGGTTCCAAAGCTCCAGCGGGAATTAAGAGAGCAGGCACGAGGCCCACCAAAAAGGGGGGAGGGGGAGAGATGGGGAGGGGGACGCTCGTCGCAGTCTCGGCTGCTCAGCGCTAGCAGCACGTCCAGCGCCTCTGCAACAATTGGGGGCGTGGGGAGGGGGTGAGCGGCGCGTGTGGGGATGATGATAATTTTACAATCCACTGCCGGCGGTCACACGTTCCAAAGCTCCAGCGGGAATTAAGAGAGCAGGCACGAGGCCCACCAAAAAGGGGGGAGGGGGAGAGATGGGAAGGGGGACGCTTGACCCGATCTTGGGTGCTCAGC
>VFSX01000045.1:372500-380000 GCA_016618255.1 Chlamydomonas sp. UWO 241
ACACACCGGTGGAGGTTGCGCTCGCTGACACATCCGGGGGGCGGCGGCGGCAGTTGCGGCGCGAGGGGCTCGAGTCGGACGAGTCCGCGGAAGAAGTTTGCTACCTGTGGTGTGTGCGTGTGTGTGTGTGTGCGTGTGTTGCTGTTGTTGCTGTTGTTGTTGTTGTTGTTGTTGTTGTTGTTGTTGTTGTTGTTGCTGATGGCTGCTGTTGCTGCTGCTGTTGCTGCTGTTGTTGCTGCTGTTGCTGCTGGTGTGGTTGTTGTTACAGCTGCTGCTGTTGCTGCTGTTGCTAATGTTGTTGTGTCTGCTGCTGTTGCTGTTGTTTCTGCTGCGGCTGTTGTTGCTGTTGTTTTTGCTGCTGCTGCTGCTGCTGCTGCTGCTGATGTTGTTGGGGGTCGTCGTAGCGCTGGTGGGCACCAGTGGTGTCCTAAGGAAACCGAGAATGTCGCTTCTGCCCCCGCAGGTGGCGATTTGTTTTGCGGAAAAGTGTGAAAATCTCATTTTCACACTTTCCGGAGCGAAAATCGCGCGGCTCACCCCCGCAGTTTCCCCCATGAAACCGTTCTGCCCCCGAAGCGGGGGCTGCGGGGGCTGCGAGGGCGCTAGGGACATCACTGGTGGGCACACTCGCTTGCAATTCACGAACATCGCACGTCCGCACGACTCGCCCGAGCCCCCCCACCCCCCCCCACACACCACACTCACACCCACCCAGACACCCACACAACTTCAGCATCCCCGCATCCCACTCATCCAACCCCTCGCATCGCGACTGCAGCTGACACGCACGCACACACGCACGCACACACACACACACACACACACACACACAATCAGGCATAGGCACAAACACATGCACAGACACACACACATGCACGCACATGCATTCACATGCATTCACACGCATGCACACACACACACACACGCACACGCACACACCTGCAGCTTCACCGCCTCCCACCCATCGATCCGCAGCTCGGTCTGAAAAGGAGCAACCAGCAGTACACACAAACACACACACACACACACCTGCAGCTTCGCCGTCGCCCACCCATCCATCCGCAGCTCCCTCTGAAAAGGAGCAACCAGCAGCACACACACATAGCAGGTTGTGACACACACACGCACACACACACCCACACACCTTCAACCCTTAGCCCTTGGACTCCAGAAACGTGAACCCAAAATCCCCCCCCTCCCCCTCCACAGACGGTGACATGAGCGCCGCTGCCCGCGCAAAGAACCTGCTCTCTCTCTCTCTCTCTCTTTCTCTCTCTCTCTCTCACACACACACACACACAAATGCACACAAAACCCCTGAACCCTGGACTCCCACACACGCACACACACACACCTGCAGCTTTGCCGCCTCCCACCCATCAATCTGAAGTTCCGTCTGAAAAGGAGCAACCAGCAGCACACACACACACACACACCTGCAGCTTCGCCGCCTCCCACCCATCGATTTGAAGCTCAGTCTGAAAAGGAGCAACCAGCAGCACACACACACACACACACACACACACACCTGCAGCTTCGCCGCCTCCAACCCATCGATCTGAAGCTCCGTCTGAAACGAAGCAACCAGCAGCACACACAAACACACACACACACACACACACACACACGCACACACCTGCAGCTTTGCCGCCTCCCACCCATCTATCTGAAGCTCCGTCTGAAAAGGAGCCACCAGCAGCACACACACACACACGCACACACCTGCAGCTTCGCCGCCTCCCACCCATCCATCTGAAGCTCCGTCTGAAAAGAAGCAACCAGCAGCACACACACACACACACACACACAAACGCACACACCTGCAGCTTCGTCGCCTCCCACCCATCCATCTGAAGCTCCGCCTGAAAAGGAGCAACCAGCAGCACACACACACACACACACACGCCTGCAGCTTCGCCGCCTCCCACCCATCCATCTGAAGCTCCGTCTGAAAAGGAGCAACCAACAGCACGTTGTCTGGTGAAACGTCACGGTGCACAATGCCCCGCGACCGGTGTAGGTAGTCGAGGGAGGAGACGAGGCGGCGAGTGAGCTGGCGGACCTGCGTGCACGTGCGTGTAGGGGTGGGGGTGTATCCCTCTCCCTATCTGTATGTGCCAGGGATTCCGTTGGCCAACACGCAACCCCCCAAAAATGCGTTTTCGGGTTGAGATAGGCCAGTTTGGGCTGGCGCGGGTTGAGATTGCGCAAAACTTCGACCCGAAAAGTGTGAAAATAACGTTTTCACACCGATTTCGCAAGAAATCGCCTCCGTCCGGTTGAGATTGGGGAGTGGGCAGTGAGGCCCGGGTTGAGCCACCATTTCCCCAAGATCCTAAGCGGAACCACTAGTGTGTGTGTATGTATGTGTGTGTGTGTGTGTGTGTGTGTGTGTGTGTGTGCACAATTCCGCGCAACCGGTGGAGGTGGTCCAGGGAGGATACCAGGCGGCGTGTGAGCTGGCGCACCTGCGTGCGTGAGCGTGTATGCTGTTCCATGCATGCACGTGGATGGTGGGGGGGAGGGGGGGGAGCATGTGTGTGCGTGTGTGTGTGTGCGTACGTGTGACCACCCACAGAGAGAGAGAGAGGGAGTCCCGAGTGTCCGCACCCACCACCGGCAGCGGCAGCCCCACGCCCAGCCCGCCGATGTACTCCCGTTGAACGGCCGACACGCTGTCGCCAAGCTGCTCCATCACCAGGCAGCTGTGCGCACCGCCAGACGCAGAGTACACATCAAACGCGGCAAGGCACCGGACGACCGGCGGGTCGCGCGCCACCGCCGCCGCTGCCGCGTCCGCCTCCGCTGCTGCCGCTGCTGCCGCCCGCTTACCGAGCCGCTTGGCGGGCTTGGCCGCTATTGCAGCTGCAGCTGCTGCTGCCGCTGCTGCCGCCACCGCCTCGGGCTTCCCGGCCCGCGCGGCGGGTTTCAACGCCGCTGCCGCTGCCGCCGCTGTCGCTGCTGCCTCTGCTGCTGCCGCTGCTGCTGCGTCGAGGTCTACGACCGAGGCCGGCAGTCGCGGGCGGCCCGGCTGCGCGCCTAGCGCCAGCTCGCCCTCCCGTGCCGCGAGCGCGTGCGCGACAAACCCGCCGTCGCGGTTGACCTTTGTGGGGCGGGAGGCATTCCAATGGTCAGGGGGGAGGGGGGAGGGGGGAGGGGAGAGGCCGGAGGAGAGTGGGGGGGGGGAGGGCGTGCGTCACGAAACCGCCGTAGCGGTTGACCCATGTGAGGAGGGAGGGATTGGCCTTCATGGTCGGTATGGGTAGAAGCACAGCGGCACAGCAGCACACTAGCACAGCAGCACGTCATAAGAGCATGGGAGCATGGGAGCATCCGGTCAGCACAGCAGCTCAGCATCAGATCAGCACAGCAGCACAGCAGCGCAGAAGCACGGCAACACGGCAGCACATCATCAGAGCATCAGAGCATCAGAGCAGTACAGCAGCACAGAAGCACAGCAGCAAAGCAGCACAGCATCAGATCAGCGCAGCAGCACAGCAGCACAGCAGCACAGCCGCAGAAGCGCAGCAGTCAAGTACCTTGATTGCCACGCGCCGGCCGCTGGAGACCTCCACACCCGTCCACACCTGAGTGCGAGTGTGGGCATGTGTGTGTCTGCGTGCGCGTGCACGCAGGGTGGTAGACTGTACGGTCCCCTCGGGCGCCTGTTGGGCAAATCATACTTGTGTGTGCACATTTGTGTGCGTGTGTGTGTGTGTGTGTGTATATGTGTGTGTGTGTGTGCGTGTGTGTATGTGTGTGTGCGTGTGTGTGTGTGTGAGTGTGTGTGCACACACACACCTCGCAATGCTCGCCGACGCCGTACAGGTCGTCGACACGGTACCGTCCGTCATGGAGCAGCTGGGAGGGCTGGAGGGGGGACTCGGAAGGGGGCGCCGAACGCCCCTGCTGCTGCTGCTGCGCTTCGCCTGGCGTGTTCGCGCCACAATGAATTGTGGTGGTCCCACTCGTTGCTTGTCACAGCTTGTGTGCCGCGCCAGCAATCTGCACGCATGCATGCGGAGCGATGACACGCGCATGCACGTGCATGCAGTGTTCTCACCACCGCCGCCCAGACTCAGTGATGCAAACAGCGTAGCGCCCCTCCTTGCCAGCTGCGCTCCATGCATACCACTGCAGTGCTGCTGCTCCTGCCTCCGTGCAGCAGAGCCAATGCTGCCCAAAAGGAGCGCTCCATGCAGGCGCCTGCTGCCATGCCATGCAGGCTCTGTGAGCCCGAACTGCAGGCCACTGCTGCTGGCGCCCCCTCCTGCGGGCTCACACATTTGGGGCGTGCCTGGTGGGCGATAAGTGGTGAGGGGAGCGAGAAATAAGAGAACTGGCGGCAAAGTGTGGACATGCATGAGAGCAAAATGTTGCGCACTGGCCACTCCCTCCTGATGCCCCACCGCCTGCAATGAAGATACTTCGCGCCAACGCCGGCATTCTGACCAACAGCGAGGTGCTGGGCGTGCTGGCGGACAGGGGATGCGGCTCCAACATGCCCAGCTCGCGCACGCTCGCTTGCGAGAAGATGGTGTACTCGCACCTGCTGGAGCACTCTGCGGGGAGGCGGAGCGCAGAGGAGCTGGGCGCGTTCATGGAGGCGCTGGCTCCGTTCGACCTCACGCGCATCGAGCAGCTGCAGCTCATCAACCTGTTGCCCGGCAGCGTGGTGGAGGTCCACCTGATTGTGGAGCGGTGCGAGGAGCGGCTGGGCGAGGAGCAAGTCGAGAAGCTGCTTGAGCTGGTCCAGACGCACCTGGCCTTGCCCAAGGAGGCGGCGGGGGAGATGCAGGCGTGACACGCCATGCGCGCGTGTGCCATGCAGGCCTCCTCCATGCGCGTGGCGGCGAGTGAGGGCAGAGTGACCCATGCCTGGTGCATCTGCGCCTGTAGACCAGACGTTACGTAGATGATGAAGAATACAGTAGAAGGTTGAGAGACTCACGCAGATAGGTGACAGTTGTCACGCGTAGCAGTTCAGAGACGCCGTGTTAAAAGCAGTAAGTTCTCACTTCGTCAGCCAGCCGCTACCATTGTTCCTGTATTAATCAAGGTCATCAGCCCAGGCCCCCAGGGGTGGTCTGGGGAGGGGGGCGTGGGCGCGCGCACACACGCGCCACCACACACATCCCTTGGCAAACGCTGCGCCGCTGCCGCTGTCATCCGCCGCCGCCGCCGCCTGTTGGCTAGACAGAGAGAAAGAGTGGCAGGATGGCAGCCCTGGTGGTGGTGATGGTGGTGGTGGTACTGGACCGCTGCATACGGCCCCGCCTCAACGCCTTGCCGCTCCGGATAGCGCCGATCGCCACCGTCATGCAGAGAGGGAGAGAGAGGTACAGGGGGGGCAAGCATGCCAGCAGCCCTATGGCTGTTGCCGCTGCGGGCCCGCCGCCGCCTGCAGGCACCTCTACGTCTACCACAACATTGTCTACGTCGTCCACGCACGGCCCCGCCTCACACGCGTTGCCGCTCCAAATTGCAGCGACCCGCCACCGACAGGCAGAGAGAGAGAGACAGTGGTTCAGGCATGACATCAGCCCTGGTGGTGCTGCTGCTATTGGCCCGCCCCCTGCAGGTATCGCTCCACGTCGTCCGCGTACGGCCCCGCCTCAAACGCTTTGCCGCTCCGAATAGCAGCGACCGCGGCGAGGTGCGCGCCCGGCTTGCGCTGAGTCGCCACGGACGCGTTGCCGATGTTGAGGATGCCGCACACCGCGCGCACGCGGTCGACGTATGTCACCTGCTCATCACGCTGCAATGCGAGAGGGGGTGTAGTGTGTGTGTGTGTGTGAGCGTGTGTGCGGGCGAGCGCGTGTGTGTGTGTGTGTGTATGGAGGACGTGTGGCATGCGGTGCTCCCACCCACCCACGCATCCACCCACATGCACCGACACGCATGCACTCACACGCACGCAAGCACGCCCACCCACACATTTGATGCCTACGGCTCACTGGCACACACTCACACGCCCACCAGGGGTTTCCTTGTGGGCTGCCCTGGAGACGGCCTGGCAGCCCTGGAGACGGCCTCCCGGACTCTCCGGGTTTCTGGCAGACCCCCGCTTCTTCTCGGCTCTTCCGAACTCCCCCCTTCGCTCCTCATCGGCAAACCACCCTGTGGGCGGTCTCCTCATCAGAATCCGATCGGCTAGGAAACCCCTGACGCCCGCCCACACGTACCTTTGGCACGGGCGGCGTGGCGGTGCGCCCCGCCGCTGCCTGCGCGCCCGGCCGCCCGCCCGCCATCGCGCCAGGCATACCCCCGCCGCCGCCGCCGCCGCCGGGCGGTGCCATGCCGCGCGCGCCCCCTTGCTGCGGGGGCATGCCGCCCCCGTAGCCCCCTTGCTGCTGCTGCTGTTGCTGGTGCTGCTGCTGGGGAGGGGGCGGCATGGGCATCCCCGGGGGCGGCCCCATCCCCCCCGGCCCGGGGCCCGGGCCTGGGCCGGGCGGATGCGGTCCGGGCCCAGGCATCGCCATCCCTCCTGGAGGGCCACCAGGGCCGCCGCCCATCATGCCATGCGGCGGTTGCGGCGACCCGCCTGGGCCCGGCCCCGCATGAGGACCCCCCTGCCCTGGCCCCACGGGGCCCGGGCCCCGCGGCGGCACGATCAGCCCCGCCGCCACCGCCGCCATGAACTCCTCCATGGTGGGGAACATTGCACCCGGGGGGGGGCGCGGCATCCCCCCCCCCGGGTGCGCCGGCGGCCCCGCCGGCGGCCCGCCCGCAGGGCCCCCCGGCGGCCCGCCCCCAGGGCCCCCGTGCGAGGGCGTCATGCCATGCGGTGGCAGCTGCATGGGCATCCCAGGCGGGGGTGGCAGCCCCGCTGGCCCGCCTCCCGGCCCGCCCTGCTGCTGCGGCCGGCCGCCCTGCAGCCGCGCCGAGGGCGGCCCCCCCATCACGTGCACCCCCGGCGGCGGCGTCCCGTGTATATGCCTGCAGTGCTCGCCCCAGGTGCAATGCCCGCGCAGGAACTTCCCGCACGGCTCGCCGGACGAGTGCGGCGGCGCAACCGCAACGCGGCGCGCGAGGTGCGCGGGGTGGCCGCCACCGCCCGGACCCCCGTGCGGGGGGCCGCCGTGCTGCTGCTGCTGCTGCTGCTGCTGCTGCTGGTTTGGCCTGCCGCCAAACCCGTGGGGCCCGCCACCGCCGCCGCCGCCAAAGCCGTGGGGGGGGCCGCCGCCGCCGCCGCCGCCGTCGTGCGCGCTGCCGTCGCCGCCCCCGCTTTGTGGGGGGATTCCGTGGGGTGCGCCGCCAGCGCCGCCACCGTGATGCGGAGGCCCGCTACAGCCGCAGGTGTGGGGCATGTGTGTGTGTGTGTGTGTGTGTGTGCGTGTGTGTGTGTGTGTGGGTGGTGGGGGGGGACGAGGGGTGTGGCGCACGCCCAAAGTCGGCCAGCTCCACGTGTGCCCTGGGTGTGGGGCGTGTGTGTGTGTGTGTGTGTTTGTGTGTTGTGGGTGTGCAGGTGAGGGTGGAGGTGGGAAGGTAGAGCGAAGC
>VFSX01000045.1:385000-447500 GCA_016618255.1 Chlamydomonas sp. UWO 241
ACCCCCAAAACTGTAACCTCGCACCATACCGTACGGGCCCTTAGCCTTCGCGGTGGGGTAGAAAACATGATAGTTAAACGCTCGGCGGGGGTCGTTTTTCGATGACAGACGATTTGACGCCCCAAATCGCGTTTTTCGCGTTTTTCCAGTGTTGCTGCTTCGCTGGGATGCCCAAATCTGTACTGAATCGCGAAGGGCGACTATGGTCACCCTAAAACACAAGTCCTTGAAGGACTGGACGGCATCCGGCACGTGCAGGCTTGTGGATCGATGCACGCTTGCGCATGCGTGGGTTGGTATGTATAGGGTTGCTATTGCGGTTGTGGGTGCTTTGTCGTGCCGAGTCGGACGAGGCCACGAGGAAGACCAAGCTGTGCTCTCTCTCTCTCTCTAATCCTCTCTTTCTCTCTCTCCCTCTTTCTCTCTCTCTCTCTCCTTCTCTTTCTCCTTCTTCCTCCCTCTCTCTCTCTCTCTCTCTCTCTCTCTCTCCCCGTCTACGTCTCCTCGTCTCTCTCCCAACCTCTCAATCACACTCACGCTCACAGGGAGGCCGAGCTCCGCCCCATGCCGGCTCCTACCTTCCAGAAGCGCCCAGAGATGCACAAGACCAAGATCTGCCTGCGCTGGCAGGCGGGCGGCTGCATGTACGGCGAACGATGCACGTTCGCGCACGGGTGAGCGTGTTTCTGGTTTTAGGGTTTCGCAGACCCCCCCCCCTATACACACACACACAAACACAAGCAGCGACTACGAAATGCAGTCAAACAAACACGCACGCACGCACACACATGCACACAGACACACACACACACACACACGCAGCGAGAACGCGCTGGGCCCCGTGGGCTCCTCAGCGGTGGCAGCCACTACAGCCCCCCCACCCAACCTCACACACACACATACACACACACGCACACACACACACGCACACACACACACACACACACACAGCGAGCACGAGCTGGGCCCCATGGGCTCCTCGGTGGTGGCAGCTGCGTCGCAGCTGCAGCAAACGCGAGATGCAGTTACCACCCCGCCACACACACACACACACACACCTCCCGTACCCCCACCCCCACCACACCACACACACACACCTCCCCACACACACAGGGAGCATGAGCTGGGCCCCATGGGCTCCTCGGCGGTGGCAGCCACTACCCCCCCCCACCACCACCACACACACACACGCACGCACACACACACACACACACACATACACACACACACACACACACGCAGCGAGCACAAGCTGGCCCCCATGGGCTCCTCGGTGGTGGCAGCTGCGTCGCAGCTGCAGCGAACGCGGGATGCAGTGACCACCCGCCACACACACACGCACGCATGCATGCACATACACACACACACACACACACGCGCGCGCACATACACACACGCACCCCCACACACACACGCAGCGAGCACGAGCTGGGCCCCATGGGCTCCTCCGCGGTGGCAGCTGCGTCGCTGACACACGCCACAAACATATACACGCACACACACACGCACACACACGCACACACGCGTGCGCACACACACACACACACACACAAACACAAACACAAACACATGCGTACACACACACATGCACACACCTCCCCCTCCCCAAACCCGCAGAGAGCACGAGCTGGGCGCCGTGGGCTCCTCGGCATTCGCAGCTGCGTCGCAGCTGCAGCCGCAGGGCCGCGGATCTGCTGGCGTGATGATGGCGCCGCACCCCCATGCTGGTGGGCGATCAATGGGGGGAGGCAAGGGACACAGACAGGGGATTTTGGGGGTGGGTGTGGGGGTGGGTGGGTGGGGGGTGGCGTAGGGGGGGAGGGGGGGGGGGGCAGCAGGGGAGCAGAACCAGAGGAGGGGGGTAAGGGGTAGGGGGGGAAGGTGTGTGTGTGTGTGGGGGGGCAACAGGGGAGCATAACAAGTCAGGGGGGGGCACAGCAGGGGAGCAGAACCAAGGGAGCTGAACCAGAAGGGGGGGTGGTGGGGGGGCAGCAGGGGAGCGGAACCAGGAGGGGGGGGGGGGGGGGGGCGACAACTGCCTTGATGGTGCACTGCACTGCACTGCCCCTAGGTGGGAATGCGTCGTCCGGCGGCGCGGTGCACACGGCCGCCCACACGGTGGCCCTATATGGTGGCCCTGCCCTGCCCTGCCGCGATGCCCCCCTGCTGCCCTGCACTTATCCTTACTAGGTTCAGTAACCTCCCCCCCCCCTCGACCTGGGAATAACTACCGCCCCCCTGCTGCATTGCACTGCTCCCATAAAGGTGCGAATGCGTCGTCGGGCGGCGCGGTCCACACAGCCGCCCACACGGTGACACACCCTCACCACACGCACCCCCCCCCTCACCTGCCCTGGGCCTGGCGACTGCCCCCTGCCCCCCCCCCCCTCTGCTGCACTGCACTGCCCCCTGTCAAGGTGCGAATGCGTCGTCGGGCGGCGCGGTCCACACGGCCGCCCACACGGTTGCGTACCCTCACCACGCGCACCCCTCCCTAACCTGCCCTGGGCCTGACGCCTGGCCCCTGCCCCCCCCCCCCCCTGCTGCACTGCCCTGTATAGGTGTGAATGCGTCGTCGGGCGGCGCAGTCCACACGGCCGCCCACACGGTGACACACCCTCACCACACGCTCCCATCCCTAACCTGCCCTGGGCCTGACGACTGCCCCCCCTGCTGCCCTGCACTGCCCCCTAAAGGTGCAAATGCGTCCTCTGGCGTCGCGGTCCACACAGTCACCCACACCTTCAGGCACCCTCACCACACGCACTCCTCCCTAACCTGCCCTGGGCCTCACGACTGCCCCCTGCCCCCCCCCCCCTCTTGCTCTGCACTGCCCCCTCAAGGTGGGAATGCGTCGTCGGGCGGCGCGGTCCACACGGTCGCCCACACGGTTGCGCAGCCGACGCAGGTTGGTGTTATTTTGTGGGGTTCACGCGTTGGGGATGGAGGAGGGATGGAAGAGAGAGGCAGAGAAAGAGAGGGGGAGAGGGGGGAGAGGGGGAGAGACAGAGGGGAAGAGAGTGAGAGAGACACAGGGAGAGGGAGAGAGGGAGAGAGATTCCACGCGGTCGCGCAGCCGACACAGGTTGGTGTTATTTTGTGGGGTTCACGCGTTGGGGATGGAGGAGGGATAGAAGAGAGAGACAGAGAAAGAGAGGGGGAGAGTGAGAGAGGGGGAGAGACAGAGGGGGGGAGACAGAGGGGGAGAGACAGAGGGAGAGGGAGAGAGGGAGAGAGATTCCACACGGTGGCGCAGCCGACACAGACACAGTTCGGTGGTTTTGGTCGGAACCTGTGAAGCACTCTTGGGATGAAACAGGGATGGGGAGGCTGAGACAGACAGAGAGAGGGAGAGAGAGAGCCCACGCGATGGCGCAGCCTGGGCAGAACCTGTGAAGCACTCTTGGGATGAAACAGGGATGGGGCGGCAGAGACAGACAGAGAGAGGGAGGGAGAGAGAGCGCCCACGCGATGGCGCAGCCTGGGCAGAACCTGTGAAGCACTCGTGGGATGAAACAGGGATGGGGAGACAGAGACAGAGAGAGGGAGAGAGAGAGGGAGGGAGAGGGAGCCCACGCGATGGCGCAGCCGCAGGTTGGCATTTTTTTTAGCAGGGCGTCTGCTGCACATTTGGGATGAACGAGGGAGGGAAGGGGGAGGGAAGAGAGAAAAAAAAGTGGGAGAGAGAGAGAAAGAGAGAGAGAGAGAGGGGCTACTCGGTGGCGCAGGTTGGTTATTTTGTGCGGTTCACACGTGGGGGATGAAAGAGTGAGCGCGCGCGCGCGACAGAGAGAGAGAGAGAGTAGGTTGTCTTTCTCAAGATTGTTCTCTCATTCTTTCTCACGCACGCACACACACATGCACGCGCACACACACACACACACACGGCAGGCGGCCGCCGCGCCCGTGGCTGCCGCCCCCCCATATGATCGGTGGCGTGGTCGTCCACCCGTCGCACACACACACAGAGAGAGAGAGAGAGAGATCGTTACAGAGAACTCTGCACGGCAGACCTAGATAGGCTTTTCTAGTAATCAATTGAGGAGATTCCGTTTGAAGGCGGGAGACCAACCGTGCGCCAGCAAGAGGGTGAACAACCTCATTCGTACAGCAGTGGGGGAAAGGGGCAGTGGCGGGTCATTGACGGCTGTGTTCGTCAATCCGCCTCGACTGAGTTTAAACTAGGTGTCGGCAGAAGGACTTCCGCAGTTGTGGAAATCATGCTAGATGATCCACTCGGTGGTGACTCGCTCGGCGAACTCGGGGCGCTCGGGGATGTCGCGTGTGAAGTTGAAGAGATGGATGTTTGCGGAGGACGTAGAACGTGACGAAGTGGGCGTAAAAGTCACCGGCGTGAGCCGGAAGAAGGTGATGGCGCTGCCGGCATAGAGCGAAGACATGTCCGAACAGCGGTAGTCGTGCAAGTGGGAGGCAGTGGGAGGGGGGCAGCGGGAGGGTAATCGGAGGGAGAGGGGGAGGGGCGGGTGAGGGTTAGGGAGGGGCGGGGGGGCACAAGATGGGGTGGGGTGCAGCGGGGATGGAGGGGTGAAAGACAGGAGAAGGAAGGGAGAAGTCGACGGGGCGGCAGTGGGATAAGCGGTGGGTCTCTTGAAGTGGGGCGTGGGGTCGAATGAACGACTGGGCAGTGGGCGGTGGGCGGGACGGTGGGACGGTGGCGGCTGGAGGACTCGGTAGCTCATGTTGAGCGCTGGCTCGGGCCGCATGGCGGTCGAGGTGATGGCACTGAGATACCTGGGCTCCGTTGTCTGAAGCTGCAGAGCTGCGGGGGGAGGGAAATCTGTGCGGTAGGGCGTCACGTGTTTTTGCCATGTGGAGGGCGTGCGAGAGAGTGCGGATGGACTGAGTTCCTGGATGCATGCGTCGACTGGCTGCTGAATTGGCGGCCCGACGACAGGGGGCGTACGGAGGAGGAGAGGCGGCGAGATCGGCGGCGGCATGGGTGAAGGGGGTCAACGTAGGCGGCGGCGATGTCTGCAGGGGCGCAGGCCCACTCTGCCCGCCCCACAGACACACACACACACACACACACACACACGCACGCACCCACACACCCTCTAACACACTTTCTCTCACACACACACACTCTCACACACACGGCAGGCGGCCGCCGCACCCATTGTTGCCGCCCCCCACATGATCGGTGGCGTGGTTGTCCACCCGTCACACACACACACGCACACACACACACACAGGCGCACACACACACACACACACGGCAGACGGCCGCCGCGCCCGCTGCTGCCGCAGTGTCCACCCGTCGCACACACACACACACACTCCCCCCCTCACACACACACGGCAGGCGGCCGCCACGCCCGCTGCTGCCGCCCCCCGTATGATTGGTGGCGTGGTCGTCCACCCGTCACACACACACACACACACACACACACTCACTCCCTGCCCCCCCACTCCCGGCAGGCAGCCGCCGCGCCCGTGGCTGCCGCCCCCCATATGATCGGTGGCGTGGTCGTCCACCCGTCGCACACACTCACACACACACGCACGCACGCACGTACGCACACACTTTCTCTCACACACACACACTCACACACACACGGCAGGCGGCCGCCGCGCCCGCTGCTGCCGCCCCCCACATGATCGGTGGCGTGGTCGTCCACCCGTCGCTCGCATATGCCGTGGGCAACAACGGCAGCATGACGGTGGGCAGCGAGGGCGCGCTCAACGGCATTGCTGGCGGCGCTGGGGTCAAGCGCGCGCGAGAGGACGACGGGGACAGGTGCGTGTGTGTGTGTGTGTGCGTGTATGTGTGTGTGTGTGTGTGTGCGTGTGTGTGTGATTGCTGGCGGCGCCGAGGTCAAGCGCGCGCGAGAGGACGACGGGGACAGGTGTGTGTGTGTGTGTGTGTGTATGTGCGCGTGTGTGTGTGTGTGTGTGTGATTGCTGGCGGCGCCGGGGTCTAGCGCGCGCGAGAGGACGACGGGGACAGGTGCGTGTGTGAGTGTGTGTGTGTATGTGTGTGTGTGTGATCGCTGGCGGCGCCGAGGTCCAGCGCGCGCGGGAGGATGACGGGGACAGGTGTGTGCGTGTGTGTGTGTGTGTGTGTGCGTCCGTGTGTGTGTGCGTGTGTGTGTGTGTGTGTGTGATCGCTGGCGGCGCCGGGGTCTAGCGCGCGCGAGAGGACGACGGGGACAGGTGCGTGTGTGTGTGTGCGTGTGTGTGTGATCGCTGGCGGCGCCGGGGTCAAGCGCGCGCGGGAGGATGACGGGAACAGGTGCGTGCGTGCGTGTGTGCGTGTGTGTGTGTGCGTCCGTGTGTGTGTGTGTGCGTGTGTGTGTGTGTGTGTGTGATCGCTGGCGGCGCCGGGGTCTAGCGCGCGCGAGAGGACGACGGGGACAGGTGCCTGTGTGTGTGTGTGTGTGTGTGTGTGTGATCGCTGGCGGCGCTGGGTTCAAGCGCGCGCGGGAGGATGGCGGGGACAGGTGCGTGCGTGTGTGTGTGTGTGTGTGTGCGTGTGAGTGTGTGTGTGTGTGTGTGATCGCTGGCGGCGCCGGGGTCTAGCGCACGCGAGAGGACGACGGGGACAGGTGCGTGTGTGTGTGTGTGTGTGTGTGATCGCTGGCGGCGCCGGGGTCAAGCGCGAGCGGGAGGATGACGGGGACAGGTGCGTGCGTGCGTGTGTGCGTGTGTGTGTGTGTGTGATCGCTGGCGGCGCCGGGGTCAAGCGCGCGGGAGGATGACAGGGACAGGTGCGTGCGTGCGTGTGTGCGTGTGTGTGTGTGTGTGTGATCGCTGGCGGCGCTGGGGTCAAGCGCGCGCGGGAGGATGACGGGGACAGGTGCGTGCGTGCGTGTGTGCGTGTGTGTGTGTGTGTGTGTGATCGCTGGCGGCGCCGGGGTCAAGCGCGCGCGGGAGGATGACGGGGACAGGTGCGTGCGTGCGTGTGTGTGTGTGTGTGTGTGTGTGATCGCTGGCGGCGCCGGGGTCTAGCGTGCGCGGGGGGATGACGGGGACAGGTGCGTGCGTGTGTGTGTGTGTGTGTGTGTGTGCGTCCGTGTGTGTGTGTGTGCGTGTGTGCGTGTGTGTGTGTGTGTGTGTGTGATCGCTGGCGGCGCCGGGGTCTAGCGCACGCGGGGGGATGACGGGGACAGGTGCGTGCGTGTGTGTGTGTGTGTGTGCGTCCGTGTGTGTGCGTGTGTGTGTGTGTTTGTGTGTGTGTGTGATCGCTGGCGGCGCCAGGGTCTAGCGCGCGAGAGGACGACGGGGACAGGTGCGTGTGTGCGTGTGCGTGTGTGTGTGTGATCGCTGGCGGCGCCGGGGTCAAGCGCGCGCGGGAGGATGACGGGGACAGGTGCGTGCGTGCGTGTGTGCGCGTGTGTGTGTGTGTGCGTCCGTGTGTGTGTGTGTGTGTGTGTGTGATCGCTGGCGGCGCCGGGGTCTAGCGCGCGCGAGAGGACGACGGGGGCAGGTGCCTGTGTGCGTGTGTGTGTGTGTGTGTGTGTGTGATCGCTGGCGGCGCTGGGTTCAAGCGCGCGCGGGAGGATGGCGGGGACAGGTGCGTGCGTGTGTGCGTGTGTGTGTGTGTGTGTGTGTGTGTGTGTGTGTGCGACCGTGTGTGTGTGTGCGTGTGTGTGTGTGTGTGTGATCGCTGGCAGCGCCGGGTTCTAGCGCACGCGAGAGGACGACGGGGACAGGTGCGTGTGTGTGTGTGTGTGTGTGTGTGTGTGTGTGATCGCTGGCGGCGCCGGGGTCAAGCGCGCGCGGGAGGATGACGGGGACAGGTGCGTGCGTGTGTGCGTGTGTGTGTGTGTGTGCGTCCGTGTGTGTGTGTGCGTGTGTGTTTGTGTGTGTGTGAGAGTTTGAGTTTTCGTGTGAGGTTTTGCATGCCCGTGCGTGTGTGTTTGCCCAGCACTGACCTCCCCTCCTCCCTCCTCCCTCCCTCCTCCCCCCTCGGCCGCCCCCCTCTCCCCTTTGCATTGCAGCAACGGCGTCAAGCGCGCGATGCAGTGTGTCTATTTTGGTGTGCAGTTTGCCAAACACTGGCCCTCGCCCCTGTGTGTGTGTGTGTTGTGTGTGTGTGTGCGTGTGTGTGTGTGTGTTGAGGCAACGGCGTCAAGCGCGCGACGCAGTGCGTCTATTTTGGTGTGCAGTTTGCCCGAGAGACGTGGTGTACGGTCCGGCTGCCCCTCAGGCGCCGGCCCCTCCACCACGGCGGTCAAGTAGATTGGCAAGCGCCACTTGACCCCCTATCCCCTAGAAGCAGTTAGGACCTATTTTGGAGGCGTCGCACAATAGCTCTCCTTTTTGCTCTGGGACTACACGTTGGCAGGCAGCCGGCTGGTGGCTACTGCCCCTCACAAGTAATTGTTAGGGCCAGAACTGGACTTGGGTCTAGGCGGTGGTACTAGGACGAGAGGTAGTCTTTGCTGGAAAGCCGATGTAACTGTAACTGCAGTTTGCCCAACATTGACCCCTCCCCCCTGTGTGTGCGTGTGTGTGTACGTGTTTTGCAGCAACGGCGTCAAGCGCGCGACGCAGGATGGGACGGTTGAAGCGGACGCGCCTGAGCCGTCGTGCCCTCTGTGCGCGCAGCTGTGGGCCACTGGACGCAAAAAGGTGCGTTTGGTCCCTCGAGTCCCCATCAGCCATGACTGTTTTTATGGTCAACCAGCAACCAACCCACCAAGCGTTACATGAGGCCGTCCGCATGCACCGGCAATGCCTGTAGTACTAACAGCAATACACCCCGGCAATTGTTACGAAGTCTGACCCATGCTTTGGGATGTTTTTCGAATAGCGGGTGACCAACCAGCGCCTGAATCGAGTGGATAGTATCCTTGGTTTGGGGGGGGTTATGGTCACTTCCTCTCCCTCACACTCTTTCCCTCCCCCTCTCTCTCCCTCTCTCGCTACTCTCTCTGCCTCTTTCTCACTCCCACTCATCTCTCTCTCTCTCTCTCTCCCTCTCATTGATTATTTCCCTCATCTCCCTCTTCTGTCTCCTCTCTCCCTCCTCGCTCCCTCTCATCCTCTCTCACTCCTCTCATCACCTCTCTCCCTCTCTCCCTCATCTCCCTCTCTCTTAGGCCTCCTCCCGTCCTCCCTCTCGCCTCTCTCCCTCTTCGCTCTTCCTCTCCCTCTCTCCCTCTCTCCCTCTCTCCTCCTCCCTCTCCCTCCCTCCTCCCTCCTCTCTCCCTCCCTCCTCCCTCCCTCCCTCCCTCCCTCCCTCCTCCTCCCCCCTCCTCCCTCCTCCCCTCCCTTCCGCCCTCTCCCCTCTCCCCCTCTCGCCCCCCCCTCTCCTTCTCTCTCTTTCTCTCCCGCTCGCCCTCTCTCGCTCTCTCTCGCCCTCACCCGCCCCCCCTCACTCTCCTTCTCACGCTCTCCACAGGTGGTCGACTCGATCATGTCCCTGGAGTCTCCCTCGGCAATGAAGCTCGGATGCATGGTCCTGGCCGCGTCGCAGCGGCTTGACCAGCTGTGGGAGGGACACTGCACGCCTGGCCAGCTCGTCGAGTGGGTGCACAAGGTGCCGGTGGGCACGATGGACATGATCGACGTGCTCAAGGCGGTGAGTTACTTTTGTCCGGTCATGCTGGGTTGCAACTGTCGGTTTTGCCTGTTTCCGAGGGTGTGATTGGGGGGTAGCAACGCCAAGCCAGGCCAGCTGGTCAAGTGGGTGCAAGTTGCCTGCTGGACATGATGGGCGTGATCGACGGGCTCTAGGCGGTGAGTTACTTTTGGTTCTATTTGTGAGGGTCTTATATGCGGGTGACATTGTGGGGTTGACGCCAAGCCAGGCCAGCTCGTCGAGTGGGTGCACAAGGTGCCGGTGGGCACGATGGACATGATCGACGTGCTCAAGGCGGTGAGTTACTTTTGTCCGGTCATACAGTTACAGTTACATCGGCTTTCCAGCAAAGACTACCTCTAGTCCTAGTACCACCGCCTGATGATGATGATGGATCTTACAGTCTGTGTGACACCAGTAATGATGTATAAGACCGGTGTCGGCGCTAGCGCCCGACACCTTAAACTCAGTTTCAGTGGGAAACTGGCTGGCTACCTGGTAGGGGTGAGGTAAACCCCCACATGCGCGCACGCACTGGACCTAGACAGGGCACTGGGCCCCCAGATCCACCCTATACCACCCAGGTAGTAACAGCAACGCATTGTTGGTGTGCGCCTGTGTTCTACTACTAGTCCCGCCGCCGCCATTGCCTCCAGCAATCTCCTCCATGCCCGCCAGCAATCTCCTCCACGCCCGCCAGCAATCTCCTGTATGCCCGCCAGCAATCTTCTCCATGCCCGCCAGCAATCTCCTGTATGCCCGCCAGCAATCTCGTCCATGAATGGGCGCCGCCATGCGATCTCCATGCGCCGCGCCGCGCTCCATGCGCGCCAGCACCCGTACCACGCGCCTCATTCCCGTTCTTTAGCCATTCCCCGTGACACCTATGGCTGATCCTTGTTCCGCCATCCCCTTTGGCATCTGTAACCCGTATCCTCTCCCTGTAGCCTCATTCCACGTTCTTAACCGCCATCTCCATTATGGTGCCCGCCCGCTGGTGGGGCCTCGCCTCGCCCCATGCCGCACGGCTAGTGTATTGATTGCTGCGCCATCTATAATCTGCGCCTGGGGGCAGGGAACCCCTGCGCCACAACCTCCTCACAAAGCCTAGCCGCATGTGCCTCGCTTCCATGTTTCTCAATTTCTCGCCATCCGCTTCCATGCCCGCCTGCAATCTCCTCCACGCCCGCGAGCAATCTCCTGTTTGCCCTCAAGCAAGCTCCTCCATGCCAGCCAGCAATCTCCTCCATGCATGCACGCGCAGAGCGCCGCCATGCAACCCCCATGCGCAGCGCGCGCCATGCGCGCGCCGCGCCCGCCAGCTCCCGTAGCCTCATTCCCCGTTCTTTACCCATGCGCCGTGACGCATTAGCCTTGTCCGCCGTCCCTGGCATGCATAACCCGTAGCCTCATCCCCGGTAGCCGCATTCCCCGTTATTAGCCGCCATCTCCATTATGGTGCCCGCCCGCTGGTGGGACCTCGCCTCGCCCCATGCCGCACGGCTGGTGCATCGATCGCGTCGCCATCTAATAATCTGCGCCTTGGGGCAGGGAACCCCTGCGCCGCAACCTCCTCACAAAGCCTAGCCGCATGTGCCTCGCTTCCCATGTTTCTCAATTTCTCGCCATCCGTCTCTCTCTTCCATCCAGGCACAGTAAACCATTAGGAGCCGCAATCTGCTTGAGTTCCGATCGTTGTGAGAGGGGGTGCATGCTCGCCGCAATTCTCGCCATCGTGCATCGTGCTCTCCATCGTACCGCTGCCCCATCTGCCACATAGCCTCGCCCCATCAGGACCAGTTCATCAGTAGCGCTGTGCGTCACAGCCGCTCAGGGTAAATTTCCAGATTTTCAGCCGCCCAGTACCAAGCGCAGTTGTCCCGGTTGTCCGCCATCGAGCGGCGCCAGGGCGGGAGCCCCTGGCGAAGAGCTTATGAACTTAACATGTACCACCGCCTAGACCCAAGTCCAGTTCTGGCCCTAACAATTACTTGTGAGGGGCGGTAGCCACCAGCCGGCTGCCTGCCAACGTGTAGTCCCAGAGCAAAAAGGAGAGCTATTGTGCGACGCCTCCAAAATAGGTCCTAACTGCTTCTAGGGGATAGGGGGTCAAGTGGCGCTTGCCAATCTACTTGACCGCCGTGGTGGAGGGGCCGGCGCCTGAGGGGCAGCCGGACCGTACACCACGGCTCTCCACCCGACCCTATCCTGAGCACGCTCAAACGCCGTGTCCGAAAAAGTCTTCCAATCAGAACGAGTGCCACTAGTTTCGCCTAGCTGCTGAATCAGTAGCTTAAGAAAATAGTGTCGGGAGGAGGCTGGAGGCCGGCCTTGCTGGGTTGCAACTGTCGGTTTTGCCTGTTTCCGAGGGTGTGATTGGGGGGTAGCAACGCCAAGCCAGGCCAGCTGGTTAAGTGGGTGCAAGGTGCCTGCTGGACACGATGGGCGTGATCGACGGGCTCTAGGCGGTGAGTTACTTTTGGTTCTATTTGTGAGGGTCTTATATGCGGGTGACATTGTGGGGTTGACGCCAAGCCAGGCCAGCTCGTCGAGTGGGTGCACAAGGTGCCGGTGAGCACGATGGACATGATTGACGTGCTCAAGGCGGTGAGTTGCGTTCGTGCGTTCAGTTACGTTCGGTAGCGCCTCTTGTTTTTTTGTGTCTGTTTATAGGGTTTGATTCCAATAAAGGGGTGGGTTGGGGCGATAGTAACAATGCCAGGCCCGGCCAGCTGGTCGAGTGGGTGCACGAGGTTCCTGGTCACTACGATGGACGCGATCGACGTGGGGTGAGTAGAGTGTGGTCGATTGTACAGTCCGTCGGATGTTCGAGCACATCACACACGTGCTTGCGCACCCTAAAGCTAGAGAAGAGGCTGGCGGCTGTCGAAAGTACACCATTCTAGCTGCCATCGGCCATCACATTGCATGCACGCGGTGCGTGTCATAAATCTTTGGATCAAGATTGCATGGTTCGTCACAGGATAGCCTAAACAGGATAGTCATCGAAAGAGCATCTTTGGAGACATTACTTGTCTTTCTGTCTCTAATCAACCACAAATCCTGAACCCGCACACTCACAGGTGATGCACGGAAGTAGTCCGCACCTAGCAGTGTTTTTCTTTTCAGTTTTTTTTTATTAATTGTTCCACAGCCAGATTTTGCTTTGACCGCGTTGACCATTGGCCTCCCAGAGACCGCGTGTCCTCATATAAAGGTCACTTGAAAGCTCTTGACGAGCTCTATCTGGCGGGCTCGTCAGATTGCCAATCCACTGAATGGGCTGAGCTGTGTTCAAGGTCAAAGCACATTCGGAATACAGCCAAATAGCTGTGTAGAGCCGAAAAGGAAATCACTGGCACCTGGCACCTCAAGAAACACTTGGCAATTTATTCTAAATCCTGGACCCTTTTTAGGGGTTTTTAAACCGAAACCCACCCACGCATCCACACACTCTCAGGTCGTGTACCACGTGCATGAGGGCATCCCGCACCCGGCGCGGGAGGTGGTGGACAGGTGGGGTTTGGGTGGGTGGGTTGGAAGTGGGGGGGAGGCTCTGGTTGGGGTTGAGGTTTTATGGGGCTGGGTTGGGTTTTGGGGCTCGATTAACGGAGGCGCGTTCTCGTCGCCGAGCCCTGGACCCAGCAATGCGGCGCTGCTGGTGACGAGGATCTCCGTGCCGCTGACGAGCGGGGTAAAATACGACTGGCCCGGCTCCTGCTAGACTGCCCCTCGGTGGAACACTTCAGGAGCGGCTTGCCCGGCGCTGCCATGGCTTGGCGAGTAGCCGCGGCGCTGCCGCGGCCCGTGCTGGGAGACGGCCCCTTATCCTCCCCCCATGCAGGACGCCATGCGGCACCGATCTCGACGAGTTGATCGACGAGCGGAGGAGCTGGCGCCCGTCAATGCATGCTGGACATTGGTCAAGATGGCTGCCCGTGGAGGCGGGCTACCATCACGGCTTCAGCGGTGGCGACCGCCGAGGCAACACAGAGTAAATCCGCTTCACCAATCGCAGCGTTCGTCACCGCGCTCATCCTCGGGGTCGCTCGTCTGCCGGTGACTGGCGTTGGAAGGTCTTCAGGCAGCCTCCATGACAACTCTGTCGTCCATGCACCCCTGGAGGGTGGGACCTGGCCATGCATGAGGCATGGGGCGCCGGCTGAGCCCCATGCAAACGAGAGCTGGACAGCCATGCACTGCCAGGCGGGGACCGTTCCAGTCAGCTCCAGTCGGCTCTGCCGGCTTGACTGGCCACAAGGCCACTACTGTGACCCTGAGGAAGGTCCTCTCCTATTTGCTCCTTGCCAGACGTGTCGCTCAGAGACCGCTGTTTGGGGTAGTCTAGCCGGCGGCAGCGGTAGTCTATCGGCCGGGAGCCGGTGGTACTCTAGTTCTTAAGTGTGCTGGAGTATCGGCGGGTGTCTCGAGTAGAAGAGTAGCCTGCTTAGCTGGAAACCCCGTGTTACTGTGTCACTGTTACTGTTACTGTGGGGTGGGTTTGACTGTTTATTATGCGGGGGGGTGGCCCACGTGCACTAGGGCATCCTGCAACCGGCGGCGGGAGGTGGGTCATGGCGGTGGTCGGTGGGATGGGTGGGTCGTAAGTGGGAGGTGGGTGGGATGGATGGGTCATGGCGGCCCTACCAAAATCCCACCGTCTAATCCGCGCCATGGAATGCGGTCATAACGCCTGAGACGGTCCGGGGTGCGCCTCATGCGGTGGTGGGCGCCTGAGGCGGTCGGGGTGGCACCTGAGGCGGTTTGGATAACGCCTGAGGCGACGCCTGGGGCGATCAGGGGTGCGCCTCAGGCGGCGCCTCAGGCGGCCGGAGCGCCTGAGGCGCCGCCTGATCCGCGCCATGAAATGGGACGCCTGAGGCGCCGCCTCAGGCGTTGTGAATGTGGTAGGGCGGGTTGTGGGTGGCCACAGCCATGGTGGGTGGTGGTGGGATGGATGGGTGGGTGGGTCATGGCGGTGGTTTTGTGGGACGGGGGTGGTAGGTATAGGGTGGTCGACAGGTGGCTTAGGCGGTGGTCGATAGGGTGACTGGGTAGTGGACGTCACCTGGCTTCAATCCGTAACTCTCCGTACTAAGCTCTCGCATGAGCTCCCCAAACTATCTTCAACTCTCTCTCTCTCTCTCTCCCTCACACCGTCTCTCTCTCTCTCCCTCGCACTGCCTCTCTCTCTCTCTTCTCTCCTTCTCTCTTCTCTCCTTCTCTCTCTCTCCCTCTCTCTGTCTCTGTCTCTCTCTCTCCCTCGCACTGTCTCTCTTTCTCTCTCTTCTCTCCTTCTCTCTCTCTCTCTCTCTCTCCCTCGCACTGTCTCTCTCTCTCTTCTCTCCTTCTCTCTCTCTCTCTCTCTGTCTCTCTCTCTCCCTCGCACTGTCTCTCTCTCTCCCTCTCCCTCGCACTGTCTCTCTCTGTCTCGCTGCCTCGTCTCACTCGCTGTGTTCCTCTCTCGCTGTCTCTCTCTGTCTCCCTGTCTCTCTCCACCCCCCTCTGTCTCCCTGTCTCTCTCCCCTTTTCTCTCTTTCTCTCTCTATCTTGCACCGAGGGTACGTCAATGTCCAACTGGCTTCAATCCTTAACTATCTTATATCTCTCTCTCTCTCTGTCCCCCTCTCTTTCCCTGTTTTTTTTTCTGTCTGTCTCTCTGCCCCTCTGCCTCTCTGCCCCTCTGCCTCTCTGCCCCTCTGCCGCTCTGCCGCTCTGTCTCTCTTTCTCCTGTCTCTCGCTGTCTCTCTCTTCTCTGCCTCTCGTTTCCCCTCCCTGTCTCCCTGTCTCTCCTAGCATATCCCAAACTAAGCCCAGCCCTTTCTCTCTTACACCGCAGGTATGTCAAGTGCGGCCTGCCGCGCGACGTCGCCGACTTCATGTGGCTGGCCCTAGAAGACCCCTAAAAAGCCTAAATCCCTACATAAGCCTCGCCAACAAGAAACGGGAAGCCCTCTTCGGGGAAAAAACGAACAGATGACTGACCCCAAGAAAACCTCTGACACACCCGCAGGTACGTCGAGTGCGGCCTGCCGCGCGACGTCGCCGACTTTGTGTGGCTGGTCCTGGAGGACAAGGACGGCAGCAGGGAGGGCAAGGCGACGATGAGCGAGTACTTCCATATGCTCGAGGTCTCCAAGGTTGGTGCCCTGGTGTCATGCTTTAGTTTGGGAGGGGGAAGGGGGGGAGGGGTAGGGGTTCTGTAGGGGGGTTGCTAGGTCCACGGTTAATACAGCAGGGGTGGCAGCAGGGAGGGCAAGGCGACGATGAGCGAGTACTTCCACATGCTCGAGGTCTCCAAGGTTGGTGACCATGCATGGGGACTTGCGGGGGAGTGGATGTGATGGGAGGGAGGGGTGTGTGATGGGAGGCAGGCAGCAGGGAGGGCAAGGCGTCGACGAGCGAGTACTTCCACAGGCTCAAGGTCTCCAAGGTTGCTGACCATGCATGGGGACTTGCGGGGGAGTGGATGTGATGGGAGGGAGGGGTGTGTGATGGGAGGCAGGCAGCAGGGAGGGCAAGGCGTCGACGAGCGAGTACTTCCACAGGCTCAAGGTCTCCAAGGTTGCTGACCATGCATGGGGACTTGCGGGGGAGTGGATGTGATGGGAGGGAGGGGTGTGTGATGGGAGGCAGGCAGCAGGGAGGGCAAGGCGACGATGAGCGAGTTACTTCCACATGCTCGAGGCGTCACACGGGAGGGTCCTTTGGCAGGACCTCACAGCGTCACGCCAGAGCGCGGCGGTCGACGCGTTTTTGTGTGGAAAGTGTGAAAATGCGCTTGCATTATTAAGCTCATGACCAGCACTGTCGATGGCATGCAGCTTTGGGTGGTAGTAGTGATGTGCATGGGGCGCATGCATGGGGCGCATGGGGCGCATGGGACTTGGGGGACTTGGGGGTCTCTGACAGTCTGGATCGGGGTCTGGGGCCTGAGGTCTGGGGTCTCGGTCTGGGGTCTGGGGCAGGGGGGGGGGCGAGGTCTGGGTCTGGGTCTTGGGTCTCGGGTCTGGGGTCTGGGTGGGGTCCCGGCTATTACTTGCTCAGGGTTTTAACAAGGGCCGGAGGCCCTTGGGCACTGAACCAGTGGGGACTAATGGAGAAGTGGATGTCATGGGAGGGAGGGGGAAGTGTGATGGGAGGCAGTCAGCAGGGAGGGCAAGGCGACAATGCACGAGTACTTCCACATGCTCGAGGTCTCCAAAGTTGGTGACCATGCATGGAGACTAACGGGGGAGTGGATGTGATGGGAGGGAGGGGGACAAGGACCGCAGGCAGCAGCCCTACCACATTCACAACGCCCTAGGCGGCGCCTGAGGCGGCCCATTCCATGGCGCGGATCAGGCGGCGCCTCAGGCGCTCCGACTGCCTGAGGCGTCGCCTGAGGCGCACCCACGATGGCCTCAGGCGTCGCCCTGGGCATTATCCAAACCGCCATAGGCGCCACACAGACCGCCTCAGGCGCTCACCACCGCGTTAGGTGCACCCCGGACCGTCTCAGACGTTATGACCGCATTCCATGGCGCGGATCAGGCGTTGGGATTTTGGTAGGGCCTCCCACCATCCACCCACTCACACCCTCGACCCTCTCACCCACCGTCCCCAGGCGATCTTCGGCGTCAACGATGACAACTACTTTGCAGTCTCCAACGCGCTCGCGTCCATCATGACCGGCATGTGAGGAGCCAGACAGCGCCAGTCAGAAGCTAGCCGGAAGCCAGCCGGACGCCAGGCAGAAGCCAGCCAGCAGGCGCAACTCACGGCTGGCATGTGGGGATGGATGGATGGATGGACAGATGGACAGAGTACCCGCCCGGCATGTGAGGAGCCAGCCAGAGGCCAGCCACGCAGCCGCAGCTCATGATTGCATGTGGGACGCAGAGAGCGGTAATGACCGACATGTGACGGCGGGAGCATTGTCGCGACGCATGACAGGCATGTGGGATGCAGAGCCAGACTGGCTAGCATGGAGGAGCCAGCCTGCCCTACCACATTCACCACAACGCCCGAGGCGCCGCCGCCTGAGGCGCCGCCGCCTGAGGCGCCATTCACTTGCGCGGATCATGCGGCGCCTAAGGCGCTCCGACCGCCTGAGGCGCCGCCTGAGGCGCACCCACGATCGCCTCAGGTGTCGCCTTATATTAACGTTATCCAGGTCGTCGCAGGCGCCATCCCGACCCCCTCAGGCGTCCACCACCGCCTGAGGCGCACCCCGGACCGCCTCAAACGTTATGACCGCATTCACTTGCGCGTATCAGACGTTTGGATTTTGGTAGAGCTGGCTAGCATGTGCATGCACGAGCCAGCCTGGAACCAGCAGTCTCAACTGCGCTGCCGTCTCTCCGGCTGGCGTGCGAGATGTCGAGAGCCATCGTGATGGTCGGCTGTGACTGGCCTAGCTCGGCCTGGTGTGAGGCGGATGCGAGGAGCCAGCAGGCGGCAGTGTGGTGACGCGGGCATTTGGCGAGGAGAGTCTGCAGCTAGGTAGCTGCGCCGTACGTGGACCACACTGGCAGCGTGCACCAACCACCGAGGGCCGTGTGTTTCACAGATGGCACAAAACGGGTTGGTGGCGATTACACTGTGTGTGTGGGAACAAACGACCGTCTCTCAGATGTGGAGCGGGTCGCCAGCGGGTCGCGATGGTTCCTAGTGAATTGCGGCAGGTTACTAGGACTACTGTGTGGGGGGGGGGAGGGTGTGTGGCCTAAATTAGTAAAGCCGAGTGTGCACGGACAGGACAGGACTGGCATTGCACGTCCGCCCGTATAAGACTTCCTGCTGGCTCAGAGCTCGGTCTCCGTGCCACCACGCTAAACCATGCTCACCCTAGGCGCAGGCTCGCTGATCTGGTCTTCAGTTCGATCACATTCGTTGCCCCACTCACGACGGTGGGGGGATGCTCGCGCGCACTGATACCACGCGACATGCGCCCTCCTCCGACCCCCCCCTGTTCTCCCAGCTGCCCCCAAGAGAGACAATGCCTCCCTATTCCCCCGGCCGCTCCGACGAGAGGGAGGGAGAGTCACCCAGACAGACTTACTACCCATGTGGCAGGCCGAGCCAACCACAAAACATGATGATGATGATGGATGTTCACGGTCAGGGACACCTGTAAAGGCGTACAAGACCGTGCTCGGCGCGTATGGCCCGAGTACCTTACTGAGGGGAGGTGGCGCCACATGCGTGCGCTGGCGGGTTGTGATGTGGTAGCTGAGCAAAGAGCTGCGGCGGGTGTGCACAACGGCCCCGCTTCCGGTGGGTTGAGGGTGGGCTTTTTGGTCCCTTCATGGTTTTATACCTTGGGCCCGCCATCCATTTCCTGGAGGGGTTGAGTGTGGAGCCTGCACTGTGGTGCTGCTTGCTTGGTGCCCGCCACCGCGTGTGGGTGGCGCTTCCGTGGGGCATCCTCCCTTTTTCTGTTGGCAGGTCTTCAGGACTGCTTCCTCTAAGTCCTGCTGGAGCTTTGGAACCGAACACGTGCCCGCCAGAAAGTGGATTGTAAAAACTCATCATCATTACTGAGATAGCTGGCTGTTGGTGGTAGGGAACCCCATCTCTGTAAAGAGCGTGGGCGCACCCCATAACATAGCAGTCACAACATAGCAGTCACACGGCGAAGCAGCCCCGGGAGCAGGCCCCGGGTGCAGGCCTTGGGAGCAGGCCGAACCGCCAAAAAAACAGGCCACAGTGTTGATGTCACAGGTCGAGCCAGGCTATAAGTAGTCAGGCCACTGGTCAGGCTACTAGTCAGGCCACTACTAGTAGTGACTAGTAGTCACAGGCCGCCCCGACGAGAGGAGCAGCCACGGGAGCGCAGCATCGGTCGCCTGCGCCGTGTACGTTCTTGTGACTGGCCAGAGCGTGCAGCCTGCCGAATGTGACAGGCCGAGCCTGGCCACAGCCAGAGCAGAGCTCTGCCATCGGAGACCCCCTGGTACCTCATCTGCCGCCCCAATGAGAGGAGCAGTCACAGCCCCGGCTGCCTGCGCCAGGTACGCCCCACGGCAAATACGCTCTTGTGACTCGGCCGCCCCGATGAGAGAGGGAGTCACCCAGGTAGGGCCGCCTACTCTGGAAGCCCCAGCCTGAGAGGCAGGCCAGTCACATATGGGCCGCCCCAACGAGAAGGGAGCAGCCCCCGGGTGGGCGGAGGGTGTGGTGCGTGGGGGATGAGTGTGAGCATGGCCTGCATGGCGCCGCATGCCTTGCGCCAGGAGAGGGCCACGACACGCGCGCTCGCCCCGGCTGCCCCCCCCCCTTGCTACCCCTCTGGCCGCAGCGACGTGCCGATGCATCTCCCCCGAAGCAAGTCGCGCAACCCCTCGGCCGCGACCTGCACCCCGCGCCGCACAGCCGCTGTGCGCCGTGAGCCCCCCACGGCACGCGGGCTCCCCCCTGCTATCCCTTTGGCCGCCGCGACGCGCCGCAGCACCCCTCGAAGCACGTCGCGCACCCCGTCGGTCGGGACCTGCACCCCGCGGGGCCCTTGCTACCGCGCTGCGAGCCCCGCCCGTCGCCGTCTGTCCCGCGTATGCTTGGGTCTGCCTCGGCGAGCTCCGGCATGTGGTGCGCGAACACGTGGGTGCCGGAGGAGAGGTAGCTGGCGAGGTGGGAGGTCTCTGCGTGTGTGTGTGTGTGTGTGTGTGTGCGTGTGTTCGCGTGTGAGGGGGTAAGAGGGGAGGGTGGATGGGTAAGTGGTCAATCCGGCATGTGGTGCACGAACACGTGGGTGCCGGAGGAGAGGTAGCTGGCGAGGTGGGAGGTCTCTGCGTGTGTGAGTGTGTGTGTGTGTGTGTGCGTGGGTGCAGGTGGTGAGCGTGTATGATGCTGAGGGTGGCTGGACAGGAGAGGTTTTGTGGGATGAAGTGTGCGCGTATGCGTGGGTGAGTGGTGCCGGGCGCGCATGCTGCTGAGGGTGGCTGGAGAGGAGAGGCCTCTGCGGGGTGGAGTGCGTGCGCGTGTGCGCGTGTGCGTGGGTGGGAGTGGTGCCGGGCGCGCATATGCTGAGGGTGGCTGGAGAGGAGATGTCTCTGCGGGGTGGAGTGCGTGCGCGTGTGCGTGGATGCGAGTGGTGCCGGGCGCGCATGATGCTGAGGGTGGCTGGAGAGGAGAGGTCCCTGCGGGGTGCGCGTGCGCGCCTGTGCGCGTGTGCGTGGGTGAGAGTGGTGCCGGGCGCGCATATGATGTGGAGAGCGGCGCCTGATGCCACACACACACCTAGGGGTCGGTAGGGCCTGCCTCCTCGCCCCTGCCAAAGCCCACCCCTCCCCACAGTTACAGTAATATCGGCCTTCCAGCGAAGACTACCTTCTAGTCCTAGTAACACCGCCTAGCCCCAAGTCCAGTTCTGGCCTTCACAATTACTTGTGAGGGGCGGTAGCCACGCACGATGTGCGAGTACTTTGATGCCTGACAGAAGCGTGACACACCACGTGCGGCCTGCCTGCCTCCCCCTTTCCCCCAAGCCGCCCCCCCCCCACACCCCCGCCCCCCCATCTTGTGCCTACTTGGGTGGTACGAGTTTGGGGTCAAGGGCTGTCCTCTCAACACGAGAACGAGATGCACGTGTAGTTACGAGGCCTGAGAGAAGCGCGGCATGTGTGTGGTCTAGCCCCCCCCCCCTGCCATTCATCTGGGGGCCGAGTCAGGGTTTCATGGATTGAAGAGTCCTCACTGAGACACCTCCTAACGGTAAAACAAACATTCATGGGTGGGTGGGTGTTCAGGGTTCTTACCCGCAAACGAGATGCACGTGTAGTACGAGGCTTGCGAGAAGCGCGACATGTGCGGCTCATCCTCTATCCGTCCCTCGTCCGAACCTCCGTTGAGGCTCGTGGCTCTGCGCGCGAGCGCGTGTGCATGTGTGTGTGTGTGCGTGCGCGTGTGTGTGCATGTGCGTGTGTGTGTGTGTTTGTGTGTGCACGTCACTGTGTGTGTGCGCGCGTCCTCTATCCGTCCCTCGTCCGACCCTCCGTTGAGGCTCGTGGCTCTGCGCGCGCGTGTGTGTGTGTGTGTGTGTGTGCGCGTGTGTGTGCATGTGTGTGTTCGTGTGCGTGCGTGCGTGTGTGTGTGTGTGTGTGTGTGTGTGCGTGTGCACGTCAATGCGTGGGTGTGTGCGTGCTCGTCCTCTATCCGTCCCTCGTCCGGCCCGACGTTGAGGCTTGTGGCTCTGTGTGTGTGTGTGTCTGCGCGTGTGTGTGCGCGTGTGCACGTCAATGTGTGTGTTGTGTGTGTGAGCGCGTGCATGCGCGTACACGATCTGGTCGACTTCAGTTTGCACATTGTGTGCGTGCGTGCGCGTGCACACAATTGGGCGCATGGCCAGCGGCCACGCACCACCCGAACTGCTGCTGCTGCTGCTAGATCCCCGCCGCCCCCCTCTAATGTGTGGTGAACGCACACACCCTCCCTCGCCCCCCTGGTACTGGTTCCCCCCTGCGTGGTGCAGCGCCGCACGCCCCCCCCCACACACAAAAACACCCACTTTGGCATCCGCCCGCTCGCGAGGCTACCTAGAGTACCCCCCGGGCACTCGTGCCCCCCCGCGTGGTCCAGCACTGCATGCCCCCCCCCCCCCGAGTGGTGGTGCGGCTGCGCCCCCGCGTGGTAGTTGTTGTCCAGTGTGCCCCCCCCCTCCCCCCCCCACACACCCACTTTGACATCCGCCCACTCGCGAGGCTACCTCGAGTACCTGCTGGTACTGGTGACCCCCCGCGTGGTCGAGCGCTGCGTGCCCCCCCCCCCGAGTAGTGGTGTGGCTGCGCCCCCGCGTGGATTTTTTGGCCCAGTGTGTCCCCCCCCCCCCACACACTCACTTTGACATCCGCCCACTCGCGTGGCTACCTAGAGTACCTCCTGGTACTGGTGCCCCCCCGCATGGTCGAGCGCCGCGTGGCCCCCCAAGTAGTGGTGTGGCTGCGCCCCCGCGTGGAAATTATTGTCCAGTGTGCCCCACACACACACACACACTTTGACATCCGCCCGCTCGCGAGGCTCCCCTGCTGGTACTGGTGCCCCCCCGCGTGGTCGAGCGCCACGTGCCCCCCCGAGTAGTGGTGCGGCTGCGCCCCCGCGTGGTTGTTGTTGTCCGACGTGCGCGGCGACGCGCCCGACGGGCCGCCGCTCCACAGCGGCATGCTGGCGCGGCTGCGGAGCCCCGCGGCGCCGTGCGCGCCGCCGTGTCCGCCCAGGGCTGCCGCGCCGTCGGTGCTGGCGCCGCGCGTCAGCCGATCCCCCTGCGTGGGTGCAAGGGGGGGAGGGAGAGTTGTGCCCGAGTGTCGTGGGTCGATGTGCGTTTTAGAGCGGTATTCACGTGGTTTTACTGTGCGCGCCGCCGTGTCCGCCCAGGGCTGCCGCACCGTCGGTGCTGACGCCGCGCGTCAGCCGATCGCCCTGCGTGGGTGCAAGGGGGGGAGGGAGAGTTGAGGCCCAGTGTCGAAGGGTCGATATGCGTTTATAGCGGTATTCACGTGGTTTTACTGCGCGCGCCGCCGTGTCCGCCCAGGGCTGCCGCACTGTCGGTGCTGGCGCCGCGCGTCAGCCGATCCCCCCAGCGTGGGTGGAAGGGGGGGAGGGAGAGTTGAGGCCCAGTGCTGTTGGGTCGATGTGCGTTTAAGAGCGGTATTTACGTGGTTTTAGTGCGCATCGGCGCGGCTGCGGGGCCCCGCGGCGCTGTGCGCGCCGCCATGTCCGCCCGGGCCTGCCGCACCGTCGCTGCTCGCGCCGCGCGTGAGCCGATCCCCCTGCGTGGGTGGAAGGGGGGGGGGGAGTTGGGGCATATTGTCTTGCGGTCTTAGTGCAGGTTTGGGGCACGCCGGCGCGGCTGCGGGGCCCCGCGGCGCTGTGCGCGCCGCCGTGTCCGGCCAGGGCTAGCGCGCCGTCGGTGCTGGCGCCGCGCGTGAGCCGATCCCCCTGCGTGGATGCAACGGAGCGGGGGGGAGGAGTTAAGGCCTAGTATTGTAGGCTCGATGTGCGTTTTTGATCGGTTTACAGCGGATTTAGTGCGCGCGCCGGCGCGGCTGCGGAGCCCCGCGGCGCCGTGCGCGCCGCCATGCCCCCGCCCAGGGCTAGCGTCCCGTCAGTGGTCGCGCCGCGCGTGAGTCGATCCCCCTGCGTGGGTGGAAGGGGGGGGGGGGGGGTTGGGGCATTTTGTCTTGGGGTCTTAGTGCGGGTTTGGGGCGCGCCGGCGCGGCTGCGGGGCCCCGCGGCGTTGTGCAAAGATTTTTTTTCACACCTTTTTTTCCACAAGTCCCTGGGGGACCAACCAACCCCGCACGCGCACGCGCGCCAAGTACACCCTGGCCCTATCTATTGCAGCTAAAACTTGGTGTGCAGCTCCGTAACATCATTCCATGTCTATAGTTTCAGTGGGTGGCTGCAGGGTGGCTGCGGGAAAAGTGCAAAAACTGTCGAATCCCACAATTTGAGCAACATTCCTGCAAATCGCCCCCACAGTCTCCCCCAGAATCTTCCGGCTTACCCCCGCAGCGGGGGCTGCGGGGGCGCTAAGGAAATCACTGGTGCATTCTCAGCGCCTGCATATACGACGCACCGAGCGTGGCCGGCGTGGCCGGCAGAACATGATGGGAATGGTAGATGTTTAAATTAAATGTCGCTCGGAAGCTCTTGAAAGCTCAGACATCCTTGTAACGATGAGCAAGCCCACCCACCATGTGCGTGCGCAGCGCCTGCATATACGACGTGCTGAGCCACGCAGGCGACGACGGCGACGTGCGATTTTTGAAATCAAATGTCGCTCGAAAGCTCGGACGCTCTTCCTTTGAAGAGCGTTTGAGCTGTCTAACGACACAATTATCTTCTGAGACCCTACCACCCACCATGTGCGTGCTCAGCGCCTGCATATACGCCGCGCCGAGCGCTGCCGGCGTGGTCGGCGTGGTTGGCAGGATACTTAAACAACAGTCAAGTTTTGAAAGTATATGTCGCTCAAAAGTTTTTCAAGAGCCCTCAAAATCCCAGGCGGTTTTCAGGAGACGACGTAGCCAGAGTCCACGCGCCATGTGCGTGCTCAGCGCCTGCATATACGACGCGCCGATCGGCATCATCGTGGCTGGCCGATGTGTGATCGGCGGAATGTGATAGCAACGGTTGGTGTTTGAAATCAAATGTCGCTCAAAAGCCCTTCAAATATCAAATGCTCTTCAGGAGAAGAGTACCCCCCAAGGCCCACCCATCATGTGCGTGTTCAGTGCCTGCATATACGACGTGCCCGGCGTGGCCGGTGCATGATCGGCGGAATGTGATAGCAACGGTTGGTGTTTGAAATCAATTGTCGCTCAAAACCTTTTCACATGTCAAATGTTCTTCAGGAGAAGAGTACCCCAAGGCCCACCCATCGTGTGCGTGTTCAGTGCCTGCATAAACGACGTGCCGAGCGTGCCCAGCGCGGCCGGCGACGACAGCGACGCGCGATTTTTGAAATCAAATGTCGCTCGAAAGCTCAGACGCTCTTCCTGAAGAGCGCTTGAGCTTTCCAGCGACACGATTCTCTTCCGATACCCTCCCACCCACCATGTGCGTGTTCAGCGCCTGCATATACGACGTGCCCAGCGCGCCCGGCGTGGCCGGCGACGACAGCGACGTGCGCCGGCCGCCGGCGTCCGCCCCCCCGGTGCTGTTGTAAGTCGGGCTGTGCATCTGCGTGGGGAGGTCGGAAGATGCCGTGCCGGAGGCGGCGGGCGGTGGCAACGACGTCTGGCGCGAGGAGAGACCGCTGGCAGCACCAGGCCTGTGTGTGTGTACGTGTGTGTACGTAAGTGTGCGAGTGTGTGTGCGTGTGTGTGCGAGAGTAAGAGAGTGTGTGTGTGTGTGTGTGCGCGTGTGCATGCGTGCGTGCATGCATGCATGTGTGTGTTCGAGTGTGTGTGTGTGTGTGTGCGAGAGTGCGAGTGTGTGTGTGTGTGTGTGTGCGCGTGTGCATGCGTGTGTGCATGCGTGTGTGTGTGTGTGTGTGTGTGCACATGTGCATGCGTGCGTGCATGCGTGTGTGTGTGTGTGTGTGTGTGCGCGTGTGTGTGTCACAGCAGCGACGTCTGGCGTGAGGAGAGGCCGCTGGCAGCGCCAGGCCTGCGTCTGTGCACGTGCGTGTACGTGTGTGTGACTGTGCGAGTGTGTGTGCAGGTGTGCGCGAGCACACAAACGCACACACACACACACCTGTGCCTCTCCTCGCTTGACTTCTTGAAAACCAGCTCCTGCCATGAACCACCCCTCCACACACACACACACACACACACACCTAATCCTTTCCTGGTTTGACTGTTTGTCAATCACCTCCTGCCATGGACCCCCCCACACACACACTCACACAAACAAACACACACACACACACACACCTGGACCTCTCCTCAATGGACTTCTTGTCAATCAGCTCCTGCCACGGCCCGAAGTTCTCAATGAGGGCGGCCTTCGACAATCCGTTCAGGCACTCCGGCACCTGCGTGGGTAGTGCGACGTGCTGAAAGTGTGACGTGTGAACAGTGTGACACGGATAGTGTGACGAGTGGCAAGTGTGACGTTTGGATAGTGTGACGTGTGGGTAGGTCTCAATCGGTGAGGCCTTCGAGGCTCCGTCCGTCAGGCACTCTGGCACCTGCGTGGGTAGTGTGACGATTGATAGTGTGACGTGTGAACAGTGTGACACGGGTAGTGTGTGACATGTGGCGACACAAACAGTGTGACATGGATAGTGTGACGTGAAGAGGGCGGCTTTCAGGGCCCCGTCCGTCAGGCACTCCGGCACCTACGTCGGTAGTGTGACGTGTGGATAATGTCACACGGGCAGTGTGACGTGTCGATAGTGTGACGTGTGGGGTAGTTCTCACTCAGGGCGCAATTTGAGGCTCCGCACACACACACACATGCACACACGCACACACGCACACCGAGACACACACACGCATACGCGCGCACACACACGCGCACACACACACACGGACACGTGCACACACACACACACACACAGACACACACGCACACACGCACACACACGCACACACACACACACACCACCTGCGTCAGATCAATGCACTTGAGCAGCGTGTCCATGTAGCTCCTCCCAGTGACCTGGATCTTGCGCTGCGTGTCGGCAGTCAGCATGCGGCGCCCAACCTCCCATGCGCCGTTGAAGATTGCAGGAGCGTTGATGATGATGACCTTCGTGTGTGTGTGTGCGTGTGTGTGTTTGTGTGTGTGTGTGTGTGTGTGTGTGTCTGTGCGCCCGCGAAGATTGCGGGCGCGTTCATGATGATGACGTGTGTGTGTGTGTGTGTGTGTGTGTGCATGTCTGCGTGTGTGTGTGTGTGCGTGTGCACGGTTGAATATCGCGGGTGCGTTGATGACGGCGACCTTCGTGTGTGTGTGTATGTGTGTGTGTGTGTGCGCGTTTGTGTGTGTCTGCGTCCGTGCGTGTGCGTGCGTGTATGCGCCGTTGTAAATCCTGATGGGTGATGGTGACCCACACGCACCTGCAACCGTTGTCTGCAATTAGTTGTCGCGCGTCATGTTCATTGTTGGCACACCGTTCCACACACACTCTTCCACAAAAATGTGCACACGCATCACACACACACACACCTGCCCCATCGCCTACGGGTAGTTGTCACGCGTGATGCTTATTTTTGACACACCGTTCCACACACACTCTTCCACAAAATTGTTCACACACACACACACACACACTCACACAAAACACACACATACACACACACCTGCCCCATCGCCTACGGGTTGTTGTCACGAGTGATGTTTATTGTCGACACACTCTTCCACACACAAGTGTCCACACAAATGTGCACACGCATCCACACACAAACACACACACACACACACACACACACACACACCTGCCCCATGGTCTCCGGGTAGTTGTCGCGCGTGATGTTCATTGTCGGCACGAGCAGAGCCTTCATCTGGTTCATACTGAACATGCTAAGGCCCTGCGTGTGTGTGTGCGTGCGTGTGTTTGTGTGTGTGTGTGCATGAGTGTGTGTGTGTGTGTGTGTGTGTGGACCAGAGCCTTCATCTGGTTCATACTGAACATGCTGAGGCCTTGCGTGTGTGTGTGTGTGCGTGTTCGTGTGTGTGTGTGTGGGGAGCAGCTTTCATCTGGTTCAAACCAAACATGCCGAGGCCCTGCGCGTATGGCGTGTGTGTGTGTGGGGGGGGGCAATTGTACGGTCTGTTTGACGCCCCTGATATCGTAATCGACTTGTGTGTGGGGGTTAGGCTTCTGCTGTTTGTGAGCACACCTACAATAACACATCTGGTGAGAGAGGGAGAGAGAGGGAGCGAGAGGGAGCGAGAGGGAGAGAGAGGGAGCGAGAGGGAGAGAGAGAGAGGGTGCGAAAGTGAGAGGGCGAGAGCGAGAGAGCGAGAGGGAGAGAGGGCGAGAGCGCGCACGCAAGAGAAAGAGATCAGGGTCAGGGTTTGAGGGTTGAGCGTTTAGTTGCGGCCGAAGGCAGCGGGGCTCCTGTTCCTGCTGTTCCAATTTTGTTAGCGCACAACCTGGGTGGCGTCGAACAGCATGGTGAGCTTGTTGTTGTTGTTGTTGTTGCTGCTGTTGCTGTTGTTGTTGCTGCTGCTGCTTCTGCTGCTGTTGTTGTTGCTGCTGTTTTTGTTTTTGTTGTTGAACAACATTGTTGTGCGTGCATGTGTGTGTGTGTGCATGCTTCACACCCGAAAAGTGGTATTTGGAACCCCAAATCAGCAAGTACCTACCTGGATGTCGAACAGCATGGTGAGCTTGTCGATGTGGCGCCCCGCGCGCAGCGACGCGGCCGGCATTGCGACGCGCATGATGAACTCAAACAGCTACGTGCATGGTGCATGGTGCACATGTCACATGAGCTGTTTGCATGATGTGGTGAGTGGTGAGTGGTGTGTGTGTGTGTATGTGTGTGTGTGTGTTTGTGTGTGTGTGCACATGCGTGTTCGTATGTGTACGTGTGTGTGTGAGTGTGTGAGTGAGTGTGTGTGTGTATGTGTGCGTGTGTCCGCGCGTGCGCATGCGTGCCCGCGCGTGTGTGTCCGCGCGTGTCCGCGTGTGTCCGCGCACGTGTGTGTGTGTTTGTGTGTGTGTGTGTGTGCACCATCAACCACACACCTGCACGTGGCACCTTTGCAGCGTTGGCACGTCAAACTCCTTGAGCGTCTTGGACAGCTGCGTGATGCCGAGTCGGTAGATGAGCACGGGGCGGCCCTGCGACCAGTGATTAAAATTCCGTTTTTTTGAGTTTTCCAATTCTTTTTTAGTGATTTAATTTCCAGCGGCATGGACAGCTGGGTCCCGCCAAGTCGGTAGATGATCACGGGACGGCCCTGTTTAGGGTTTAGGGTTGTAGGGTTTAGGGTTCAGGGTTTTGGGTCTTGAACAGCTGGGTGATGCGAGTCGGTAGATGAGCACGGGACGGCTCTGTTTAGGGTTTGGGTTGTAGGTTTTGGGGTTGAGGGTTGAGGGTTTAGCATTTAGGGTTCAGGGTCTTGGACAGCTGGGTGATACGAGTCGGTAGATGAGCACGGGACGGCCCTGTTTAGGGTTTAGGGTTGTGGGGTTGTAGGGTTCAGCATTTCGGGTTCAGGGTTCAGGGTCTTGGACAGCTGAGTGACGGCAAGTCGGTAGATGAGCACGGGGCGACTCTGTTTAGGGTTTAGGGTTGTAGGGTTGTAGGGTTTAGGGTTCAGGGTTGTGGGTCTTGGACAGTTGACTCACGCCGAGTCAGTAGATGAGCACGGAACGACTCTGTTTAGGGTTAGGGTTTAGGGTTTGGGGTTCAGCACTTAGGGTTCAGGGTTTAGGGTCTTGTACAGCTGACCCACGCCGAGTCGGTAGATGAGCACGGGGCGACCCTGTGTAGGGTTGGGGTTTAGGGTTTGAGGTTTAGGGTTTGGGGTTCAGGGTTCAAGGTTTAGTAGAGTCTTGGACAGCTGCGTCATGCCGAGTCGGCAGATGAGCACGGGACGGCCCTGTTCAGGGTTGAGGGTTGAGAGTTGTAGGGTTTTGGGGTTAAGGGTTCAGCATTTAGGGTTCAGGGTTAAGGGTCTTGGACAGCTGCCTTTGCGGGGCGTTTTCGGACTTGATTAGGCGCAGAGGCACAGAGGCACTACGGTATGCACCATACCAGTGGTGTCATTAAGGAGACTGAGAATGTCCTATTTGCCCCCGCAACAAAAGAGGGGACATGGCGAATCGCCCCCGCAGGAGGAGTTTTTTTTGCGGAAAAGTGTGAGAATTGACTATTTTTTGAGCGGAATTCCCAATTCGCCCCCGTGGTTTCGACCTAATTTTCCTGGTTAGCCTCCGCAGCGGGGGCTGCGGGGGCGCTAAGGACATCACCGCACCATACCCCATACGCTACACAAGCACCAAATGTGGCCGTACTCCGTACGGCAAACACATGCACTGCATGCACTGCATGCATGCAAACAGCATGCGCAGCCACGCCAGCCACTTCCGCATCAAAAGACCCCAATCGGGCCCAAACACTCTTTCTTCCGTTCTGACACACACACGCACGCACGCACACACACACACACCAGGTCAACGCCGCGCAGGCCGTGAGGGAATACACACACGCACTCACGCCCACCCTCATACACACACCCCACCCCGCCGCACACCTCCACGTTAACACACACACACACACACATAGGGCGCGGCAGTATACCGTAGACGTGGGCTCGTATACCGTATAATACCGTATAACGTATACCAAATACAAGGGTATACGTGTAAACCCTTGATTCCTTGATCCGATTGAGCCGGAAACGGTGGATTCGGATGCCTGACATGATGGGCATCACAAATCCACTCTAACAAGCTGACTTTTCAATATTTGCTTTTAGAGGAAACACAAAACTAGTTTTTTCTCACTGCATGGCAGCCGGAGCGTCCCTGCGCCCCATATTCTTTCCCCCACCCCATGCTGCACCCAAGCATTGTCCTGGATAGCCCTTGTCATTAGCTGTCCAACGCAAGTCGAATCTTCGAAATCCATGCAGTTTCAAGGGAGTTGGAGCATTTGCGCCTTTTACTTGCCGTCCAAAAATTGCTGTATACGGTATGTATACATCCCGCCGTGTTCGGTATTTATACCGTCACGGTATACATACGGTATACGTATACCATGCCGCGCCCTACACACACACGCGCGCGCACACACCCACACCCACACACACCTCCAGGTCAACACACCCACCCACACACCCCCACACACACCTCCAGGTCAACACACACACAAACGCACACGCACACACACACATGGGTGTCAAAATCGTCGGGGGCTCCCGCCCCGACGCCGCCAATGGCGGACCAACTGGGCTGACAGGGTGCTGCTGCAGCGTGAGCGACTCTGGGTTTTGGAAAATCGGCTATGTCGCCGATTTGCCCTGATCCAGAGCGCTAGTGGCTGATTGAGGCACGGCGTCATACGGCAGGCAACTGCGAGGCATGCGGGGACGGAGGGCGGGCTGCTGGCAGGAGTCGGCGCCGCCATCGTCGGTACCCCCACGCAGCCACGGGCACCGGCACCGGGCAGAGGCTGCAGCTACGCTACAGCCAGGGAACCGGCTATGGGCATCGGCTATTGATTGACATCGGCTAAGGCTTCGGCTACGGCTAGGGACATCCTGCATCTGCACTCACATCGCATAGGCTACACGTCCGCCCTCAGGGCATCTGCATCTGCATCGGCCACGGCTACGGCCACGGCTACTGACATCGGCTGCGGCGACGGCTTCGGCCTACGGACTGCAGCTACGGCACGAATCGCGGGGCACTTCAGTGACCTGCATGGAGGGTCTCCATGCAGGGCGAATCTTACTTGCATGAGACACATGACGACGGAGGTGCACTGGCAGCAAGCGCCCTCGCAGCGCAAGCGCCATGCATAGAGGCTGGAGGCATGTCGGGCGTGCGCCACGTGATGAACGGAGGAGGAGGAGGGTGGCCAGGCTGGCTCCCCCGAACAGAGACGCACGGCGCGACCACATGTACTAGAGCTAGTGGGATGGACACAGTCAATGTGTATCCACTGAGTGGACTAGTGCGGGTGATAGTATCTGCCTGCATCAGGGATTGAGTGCGCAAGCACAAGTCGAATACGCCATTAAAGGCGTCCAACAAGACTGTAAAATCAACCACACACACACCTCCAGGTCAACGCCGTGCAGCCCGTGGGGGAATAGCTCGATGAGACGGCGCTTGCGCTCTGGGGTCAGCGCCTGCACTCATGCGTGTGTTTGCTTGTGTGTGTGTGTGTGTGTATGTGCGTGTGGGCGTGTGTGTGCGTGCATGTGTGTGACGGTGTGCGGCAATCACGGTGTGTGTGCGTGGTCGATTTTACAGTCTTGTTGGACGCCTTTAATGTGTGTGTGTGTGTGTGTGTGCGCGCGTGTGTGTGCGTGTTACACACGCATGCACTCGAACGACACCCACGACACACCGGGGAGTCGAGCATCGCGTCTGCCTTGAACGTGATGCGCCACTCCTGGTGCGCCAGCCACATTGCCTTGGCAAGCTCCACGTCGTTGTTGCGTGCGCCCAGGAAGCGGCGCAACGCATGCTCATCTGCGTGCGCGCGGGGGAACATGCGTGCGCATTGTGTGTGCAAGGGTGTGAGCGCGCATGCGTGCGTCCATGGAGTTTGCGTAAGGAAGCGGATGGGGGCGCCCATGCCCATGCGTGCATGTGCGGCATGCGTGCGTGTGGTATGCTCTGCGCGCGTGCTGCGTGGGGACGCCCACTCTCCCCCCCCCCACCGTGCTTCTCCTCGTCGTAAGCATTTTCATCCATGAGCTGCTTCTTGAGCATGACCATCTGCGCCCGGAAAGCGTAAGAGAGAGGTTCACGCTACCTGCGTCAGCCACGGCATGCGCCCCAACGACCCAATGCAACACATCCAAATGGGTGATGTGCAACCCAACAACAGCGCACCGGCTCCATCTCCCCGTCCATCTCATCTCGCTGCGATGCATGGCTTGCAGTCCTGCATGACGTCTCTAACACCTCGATGACGTTCTTGGAAATTGTCTTGAGCAGTTGCGCTGGCTGCTGACTGGAGAAGAGGGTGCTCATCTGACACTATCTGACACGCTCCCTGTCTCAAGCTTTCGCGCTTCTGGCGCGAACACAACACCTAACTTAATCACGAGCGGCGCGCATCAGCGCATGGCGAATCTTGCCTAAGACGCCTTAGAAGGAGTGCCACGTCGCAGCGTGGTGTGTGGCAGTAGGAGTGTAGACGAGTGACTGATGAAGAGTTGCACGAGTAACTATGACGAGTTGCAGCAAGCGTTCGAGTTTACATCTTACTTTCTACCAATTCCGAAAAGGGGCGCGTGAATTCATGGTGTGTGCGTGTGTGCAGCTGTGTGTGAATGCGTGAGTGTGTGTGTGTGTGTGTGTGTGTGTGTGTGTGTGCGCGGGAGGTTTTTATGCGGCGCACACACATGGTGTCCCTGCGGGTGACAGCCTAAAAATTCCTCAATCCAACCTCGGGAAATATCAATCGTATTTCATTGTTCAAAAACTCACCTCAGCAGTAACATCGGCTTTCCAGCGACATCGGATTTCCAGAAAAGCGGTCGAATCGTTCAAAACTGCCAACCAAAAAAACACCACGGGAAAGGGTGTGGAGGGCATGGAGGGGAAGGGGAGGGAGGGGGGCACTGGGGACATACATAAGCTAGGATGTGGCACAATTGTAACACTGGCACGTACAGTAGCTAGGATGTGGCACAAATGCAACACTGGCACGTACTGTAGCTAGGATGTGGCACAAAAAAAACACTGCCCCTGTGCCCTCTGGGAGGGGGGGAGGGGAGAAAGTAAAATCATTTAATTCAGGGCCAAGAAGCGGCGTATCCAAGTGTGAGTGACACATGAACACGTATCCTACGCTTTTGGTTCCATCACTGGTCGATTTTACCGTCGGACGCCTCTGATGGCACACTGGACCCACGAAGTGTTCACCAAGGGCCGCACAACACACACGTTTCTGGAAATCGTATTTATAGCTTGAAGACCCAAGTGCAAGTGTGCAAGCACTGATCATTTCTGGCAGGGGGTGGTAAACAACCAATCTTAATTCAGGGGGGGGCGAGTGCATGTTCGGTAGAGAGCGGAATGCGCAGTAAGTGCTCAATCACACCGCTTTAATTTGGGGTCCGCAATAATGGATGATAGTCCAGAGGACTGTGCCGGGTAGTAAGTTGCGAATTTCATGAGTTGCAGTCGAGGGGCCTAGATGTGTGCAGGGAAGGGTAGGCCCTGTCGCGGGTGCAACTTAAAGAACCACTTGAAAACATGCGGGTACGATTGCGAAAACATGTGGGTACGATTGTGCGACCGGCCGGCGCACGTGCTGTGCCCGCCTACTGCTCCCCGTGCTGCCCCCGCGTGCGTTCATCGAGCTGATTGCTGTCGGCCGTCGGCGTGGCAGCTCTCGCATCCTCGTCCAGGGACTCTGCCCCGGCGGAGAAGAGGAGTGCGCGCAGTGATGCATCAGGCGCGGCCGAGGTGTCTCCCGCTGGCATCAGCTGATGGAGTGCGGCCGGCATCATAGGCTCTAGGAGGCTCGCTGCCGAGTCGAGGGGTTCGTCACCCTGTCGTTCCGAGGCGATGCGCAGGAGGCGCGGTGGCGAACGTGCGGTCGGCACCGCGTCAGGCTGGGCGTGCACCCCGATGGATGGATCGGCGCCGGTCATAGAGGGACGCATGATGCGCTCCACCTATCGATAGGCGTCGCGGTGGCATGCACGCGTGCGTGTGTGTGAGAGAGAGTGTGTGTGTGTGTGTGCATTTCATCAGGGTGGGGTGGGGTGGGGGGCAAACAGAGGGAGGAGGGAGCACATCGGCGGCGGGGGGGGGGGGGCACACGCGCACAACCACACACAGCCCACGTGGCGCACCTGGCCCAACGTCATTTGCTCAGGCTCTTGTCCCGCATCGGTCCCAACGTCCAACTCTGCTTCGGAGCGCCCGCTGCGCTGCTCCGCGTCAGCGCTAACAAAGGGGGCACTTGCCAGCACGGCCAGGCACACCGGACGCAGAGGAACACGAGGCGACCTCGGCCTGCCGCTGACTGCGCCCAGTGGCGGCAACACACATGCGAGCTCCGCGGCTAGGCGATTTAGGTCGGCCTGAGCCGCGCGCATCGCTGTGAGCTGCCCCTGCGTTTGCAGATGCATGGAGGGGGGGTGGGGGTGGGGAGGGGGGGCATGCGCAGCCGTCATCAATTGGCATCAAGGTGGTGGGGGCATGCGTGTGCGTGTGCGTATGCATGTGTGTGTTTGGGCGGGGAAGTTCAACGTTGGACAATCCACCACTGAACAAACCCACCTGCGCGTGCGCGAGCTCGACCACCACCGCTCGGAAGAGTGTGTGGCGAAGGCGGGCCGCCTCTTCCCTGCCAACGTTGTCGACGCCATTGTCGCCATCATCGTCGGCGGCCGTTTCGGCTTGGGTGTCGGCCATCACAGTAACGCGATGCCGCAGCGCGCGGTGCTGACTGGCAGGCGCCGCTGCCGCCTTGCGCGAGCGCGCACCACCCACCACGAGCAACGCACTCGCTGGGGCCGTCGACCCACCAGTGCCGAAGCGCGCCATGAGCGCGTCGCGGATTGTTGCGAGGTCGTGCCCCTGCTCCGCAGAGAGCCCACCATCATCAGAGTTGTTACCATCACCAGGCATCGGCGCCGCCACATGCGCAGAGTCGTGGCCGTGGCCCAGGGCGCCGCTGGCGGTGCCATTGTTGCTCGGCCGCACGCGTCCACCTTCTGGTACAAATGGCAACACCATGCCCGCCAAGTCGAGCTGACTGATGAGGAAGGTACCACGATGTGAACCGCCAGCCAAGCCAGACTCAGACAGCCGCGACGCACGCAGCGATTCGAGTGCGGACGTGTTGCAGCGGCGGACCCTGCCTCCCCCTCGCATCGCCGCCCCCCGCCCCCCAACAGGCACGGCCGCCGCGTGCTGCACGGGCGCGCCGACACCGAGTGGACTTACCACGTCAGACAGCCCGGGCTCGGATGGCCGTGACGCACGCAGCGCGTCGAATGCAGACGTGTTGTTGCGGTGGGACTCTCCCGTGGACTCGCGGATGGGCTCTCCCCAGGCAAGCGTGGCCGACGACCGCAGCGCGGGCGTGCCGCCCCCGAGTGCACCGCCCCCGAGCGGGCTGCCGGCGTAAGAGAGATTGACGCCAGGGCTGCTCGCGCGGTACGCCCGTTGTTTGTGCTGCGTGAGCGCCGGCGATGACGGTGCAGATGCGCCTGCGGCCGACATCGGCCGCGTGGCAGGCCATGGTGACGCAGGCGCAGACGCAAATGCTGTTGCACCGCTCATGGATATTTGGCCACACGAGCGCGGGTAGGCGCGATGGTGCGCCGTGCGCGCGAGCGACGTTGCCGCAGCGGCGCCAGCGGCGGTGAAGGTGACGGAGGGTCTAGGTGCTGTTGGCAACCGGTCGGTGGGCTCCGTGCCGACAACCGCGGGCAGCTGGTCGCGCGGGGACGGCGGCGTGTGCGGCTGGTGGTCGTTGGTGTCCAGGCCTGGGCGCAACGGCAGAATGTGGCCACCCCCCTCCATGGCACTCCAGTCACGCAAGAACACGGATATGCCAAGGGAGTTCTCCCGGCGCGTCGCACGGTCGCCGGGGGTCAGGGGGTCGGCGGGCAGCATCTGCTTTTGCAGGTGCTGTTCCAGCTCCCCGGTCAGCATCTGGTTTTGCGACGGGTGTTCCAGCTCCCCGCGCGTTGCTGCAGCTGCCGCGTGCTGGCGCTCGATGAACATGTCGGCGAGGGAGGAGTTGTGACCCCCCGGCAAGGGGAGGGCGCTTGCGGCGATGGCGATCTGTGTGGTCGGCAGAAGGGGGTGGCAGGGGTGAGATTCAGGTGGGAAGGTGAGTTAAACGCGGCGGGGAAGAGTGGTTGGGGGTGGTTGGGGGGAGGAGCGGTGAACGTATGCATGATGTCAAAGCCCAAGGGCACCCAAGGGCACCCAAGGTGAATGCAACGCGGGTGCAATTGACTTGGGTCTTCACGACGGGCATGCATGTGAATCATGTCGAGCCTTGAAGTGCATGCACGCGGTGGGGCGTGTGGGCAGCGCATGGGGCAGCGCGCTGTGGCCCTTGGCATGGCTTTCCACACCCTTAGGGCCCTAACAACGAGGGCAGGAATGTAGGCACGTATGTTGAAGACCTGGTGAACCGACCCTAGGGTCACTGCCAACGGGCCAGCAGCCAACGGCAAAAATAAACGTTGGCTCAGGAGCAAAAGTTGAGCAAAAGTGCTCACATCATGGATCTGAGCAGCCACAGAGTAGTGGGGGTGATGCTTGCATGGGAAAAAACTAAAGACTGAGCAGACTCACACACAACACCCTTGAGTACTGGACGAGTGTGCGCGCCTGGGTATGCAAGTGCCCCCTGTGCCCTTCCAGGGTATCTGCTGCACTCCCAGCATTGCATGACCTATAAAGACAAGCCATATCGACATAGCGGCTCGTAGCGCGTATATTTCCTGATTCCACACTATTCTCGCTTCCGAGCACCGTTCGCGCTTCCGAGCAACGGCCAACGCCAACAGTAGGAATTGTTGGCCGTTTCCGGTTAACCACGCACCTGGTTGATGGACAGGTGCGACGACATGCGTTGCGGCGCACTGAGCGGCCTCCCCGCCTCACTGCCTCGCTGCCCCTCGCCACCAGCCGCGCGCTGCGACCGGTCAGAGAGCCACCCGCTGTCGCCGCTGCTGAAGGGCGTGTTGCGGGAGTCGGAGAGGCTGCCGCTGAACGTGCGGCGGCCTGCATGGGGGAGGGAGCACATATGTGCACACGCGTGCGTGCGTGTGTTAGTGCTGCTGCTGGTGGTGGTTGCTTCGATCAGACAACACTTGAGGCGCTGGCTGCGTTGTGGCGGGGCGGGTGGAGGCAATGAAGCGCATAAGAACGAACACACGCACACAGGCTTCCATTCACCAGCACGCACCCGAAATCGAAATCAGCGCCGCTCCCAGCTCCTTGCTGCCCACAAGCGACGAAAAACTGTCCAGCTTGATGCCGCCCCCTCCTGCTGCTCCTTCCCCCTTGATGCCACCCCTGTTGCTCGACCGAAAGTACGGCAACGTGCCGAGGTTGGCTCTCACGGCCGGGCCGGCGGCACTCCGGAGCACGGTGCGAGCGACGGTCGCGCGCGCGCGTGCGAGCAGGCCGCTTGGACCACCGCCCTCCTCCAGCACTGTGTGTGCGTGCGTGCATGCGTGTGTGTGTGTGAGAGAGAGAGAGAGAGAGAGGAGGGGAGGGAGAGAGAGAAGCAATCAAACAGAGAAATGGAGAGAGATGTAGAAAGAGAGATATGGAGAGAGATATGGAGAGAGAGATGGAGAGAGAGAGAGAGTGCATGGGCGTAGGTGGCTCAACCCCCAGCACCCAACAACCTCACCTTTGTCGAGCATCTTCTCGATGTGTGTGTTGGACGGCGTCTTGCGTCGCACCTTCTGCGCCCACCACTTGAACATGCGTCGCAGATCCTGTGTGAAGTGATGAGCGAAGTCAGCGATACGGTGCGTCGGTCGCACAAAACATGCATGCACATGCACACAACAAGTGAACGTACACTCTAGCACCTGCAGCGACACCTTACACACACACACCTGCGACACTGCCGGCATGCGCTTTGCGTACTGGTTGAGCCCCGCGTAGATCATGATGATGAAAGTGGCGAGGTACATGCGCAGCACCCACACGATTACGACGGAAGCCAAGCCGCGGAAGGCGGAGGCCATCGAGCGCTCGAGGGGGGCGTCGAGGCCGGGGATGGTGCACGCCTGCGTGCGTGCGTGTGTGCGCATGTTTGTGCATGCAATAGTGAGGTGTCGATGCTGCACACCAGCAACCCCCCCCCCCCTCTCCCACTACTTCTGGCACCACCCAGCCCCTAACTAATCGCACCACCCAGCCCATAACTAACCAAACAAATCCAAAGTTTTGAGCCCATTCAACACCCACGTAATACAGGTCCGTGTCGTCTCCAAACACCAGCATCTTGAACAGCGTGAAGATGGCCTCTCCAAACGTGGATGCTGCATAGACTCGGTAGCCGAACACCGTGTTTAGGAAGACGGCCATCATGCAGAAAAGAACAGTCACCTGATGAATGAGAGGGGATGGGTAGGGGGGGTGCAGGGGTGCGTGGACGGGAGAGAAGTATGCATGTACACTCGGTTGCCAAGATGGTGTGCATGCAGTCAGTCAGTCATCATGCATAAGAAGCTGGTGACCTGGGTGGCACGGGGGGGGGGGGGGCAGGTGCATGGGTGCGTGGGACTGAGAGGGGGAGTAGGGCGAGAGAGCCTGAGTGCTTCTTAACAAGAAGAAGAATGCATGTGTGCAAGAGACAGCCAACCCACATCCTTCCACACAGATCTCACATCCCAACATGACCAAACACACCCACCACAAGTAAGAAGTGAAAGAGCTCCGGCACGAGCGCCGCGAGGGTGCCTCCGATGATTGACAGGCGTCGCTGGAAGGAGAGATGCATGATGAGGCGCAAGATGAGGCCGATCAGAACAAAGCCCTGGAGGAAGTAGTAGAGCACGTAGCTGCAGAGGGGAGGGGGAGCAGAGCGGGAGGGGGGGGGGGAGGGGGAGCGTTTGAGTGGTTGTCTGTGTTGCCACTGGCAGCGATCTGAAACCAATCGTCCGTAAAGCAAATGTCAAGGGACACACACACCGTTCATGAACAGATGCATGTGGACACAAACGCCCCCACGTCACACAATACAAAACAGACACCACACCACTGCGCCTGGCCTACACTGCGCCCTCAAGGCCAGCCACTCACAACCACAAATACTCACACACAAAGACTCGTATTTGTGACATTGGAAAACACTCACATCGTGTACATTTCGTCCACGCGGGACGCTAGCTTGGCGGCATTTTCCAGGCCTGCCATATCCGCCGGCAGGCGCCAGCGGCCGGCGGTTCCAGCGGGCGGTACGCCGCGTCCTGTCAAGGTGTGAGGTGAGTGGGCGTACGTGTGTGTGCAGGTCTGCGTGTGTGCACGCGCGCTCCCTAATTTTCAGTGCGTGTGATTGTGTGCCGGGGCAGGCGCGTGGTCGCTCCCAAGCCCAAGCGCAACATCTCCCATGTGTGGCCGCTGCCACAGACGTCGCGTCGCGCCTATTTTGGGCTCTAATAGCCAGGGGCCTGTTAGTGCGTCACACGTGACTGTAAATCCATCATCATCATCAAGGGCTGTTCGGCGTAGGAGCCTAGGGAGAACCTGTCTCTGCTGCGAACTGTGCCGCGACGGCTGCTGATTCGCCGCGCATCGGGAGCAGGAAGCGTGCGGGTGCAAACGCGTCGGCATCGTACGCGCCGAACCGGGTGACAAAGACGTTGGAGGAGACGAGCTGTGGGTGGGTGGGTGGGTGAGAAGAGGGAAGCGGGGTGAGATGTGAAGGGGCACAGACAGAGACAGAGAAGGAGAAACACTCACAGAGAGACAGTGTGTGAGAGGGAGAGGAAGGGCGAGCGCATAGGCTATCATCCACCCACCTGCGCCGAGTAGACAAACCACAGCACGCCGCACACCACCGTCAGCGCGCACAGCGCCGCCTCGAATGCGATCCAAAATGGAGACATCGTCGTCGTGTACTTTTGCGCGCGGCGCACAGCCACGGCGCCCCCACCGCGCACACCGCCGTTGCCTCTGTCATTTCGCACCGCGTCCTCTGCTTCTAGGGCAGCCTCTGCAATCTCCGCCTCGATCGCGCGGTCCTTGATGTCCGCTATGCTCGCGCCACCCGCACAATGCACACTGAGCCCACGTGATGACAGTGTGGGGCCGTTGTGGTGGATGGAGGCAGCGGGGACGGGGGAGCGCTGCTGCGAGTGTGGGCGGGGCGACATGGTGCTGGCGCTGGCTGCGACGCCCGCCAAGCTCAAACGGCCAATACCGCAGCCTGCGCCGCCGCTGCCGATGCCCCCTCTAAGCGATCTGCCGCGAACAACACGCGTGGGTGTGTACACAGAGGTGCACGAGGTCAGGGGTGCTGCGTCCGTCCGGTCGTCGGCCCACTCGGTGCCCTCAGCGACTGGGCCAGCGCGCGTGGTGGTCAATTGCAGGCTCCCTGGTATGCTGCATCGTGTCGGCATCGTGGCATCACCGTAGTCGCCAGCCAGCTCTGATGTGCTGTGTGAAGTGAAGAACCCAGCTGACGCCGAGAGGCTGCCTTGGCGCCGGCCATGGCGGATGCTGCCCTGCCCAGTCAAAGCTCCCAGCGGCGACAACGGGCGGGGGCCGGCCGCTGTGGCAGAAACCAGACGAGAAGTAGGAGTGAGTTGTTGCTGTGGGTGCGAGACTGTGCCAGACCCTTGGCGCGATGTGACGGGTGATGTGCTGCCGCTCTCACCCAGTCCCCCAGCGTAGTCACCACCACCACCTCCACCAGCGCCGCCGCGCCTGGTCGGGGTCATGGCGGTGGCAGAGGAGGTGGAGGGCATGTACGCACCGGCGGCGTAGGCGGCTGTGACCGAGAAATGCGCCGTCGTGAAGGTCGGCAAGATGCCGGCGCTCGGCGGGCCGTCAGACCCATCCTCGTACGGAGGCAGGACGTGCAGTGATTGCACACGCGACGAGTCGCTCATGGGGCTGGGCCCATGCAGCCCGTGTGCTCCCTCCTTGTTAGAAATCATTGTCAGGTTGTTCTTCACGTGCATGGGCTCCGGGATGCTCTCCGCGCCTCTGGCTCCATCCCATAGCGGATTGGTTGCGGCGGTGGTGCTCACCGGAGACACCTTTGTGGATAGAGGCAGGTTGGTTCAAAAGGGGTAAGAATGGAGCGTGTAGAAGGAATCACTACAGGGGTTCGGAGCCAACTGCTAGATAGAGGGCCGATAATACCTTATACGCTGTTAGCCTTCGCGAATATGTGTTGTGCGATTTTTCGCGATTTGGACGTCAAATCGACTGAAAACAACGAAAAACGACGCCCGCGGATGACTACATAATAAATTTTTACCCCCCCCACCCCCCGCGAAGGCTAACTGCGCGTACGGTGTATATAAGAAAGATTCAAGGAACAAGCAGCGGATGATGCCCACCTGCCTTAGACATCTTTTGTTTTGGCTAAGCAACCTGAGTCAATCAAGGGCATGGGCAAAACCTCCTTCAAGGGAGGGGGCAGGGCACAGTCAAGGGACCCACTTTCGACATTGCTGACATTTTGCGCTGGCTGCGCAGCGAAGCGACGACGTCCCACGATGTGAGCGCAATGTACGCGACGATGAGGATGATGAGGAGGATGTCCGGAAGAAGCGTCTGCGGGTGAGGATTTGATGAGCAGGAGATCGGGGTGTGTTACTTGATGCATCCACGCTCGAGTGGCAGTGAAACTTGGCTGAACCTGAACCTGGGCGCACCTGCAGCTGCCACGAAGAGATTCCATGATTGTACTCGACGGCGGGCAGTGCCATGAGCTTGGAAGTCATGGAGATGACGCCTGAGTCGATCCACCTGAGAAGAGCGAGGGCAAGGAGGAGGGAAGGGGGGAGTTGGGTGTGAAGTTTAGGAAAGCAACAAAGTAAATTCCTCCCAAAACAATGACCGCAAATGTCACACCCATCAACGTACGTGAACGTGGCCGAGAAGTACCCAAACACGACAGCCTCGGGGTTGTACGTCACCATCTGCAGCGTCATGCTGCGCGTGAGCTGCGCGCTTAGCATGCCGCCATCCTGAATGTAGTGCAACAAGTCCACGATGCGCTGCGGAGGGGGTAGAGAGCAACACGCACGCGCGTCAGCGTCAGTGTGTGTGTGTGTGTGTGTGAGCTGATCAACCCCCAACGATGCATAGGGGTCTCCATGTAGTGCAGTGGGGTCTGATTTGTACTGTTGGCATCTGGAGTGCAAGCGCGCGCAACGCACGTGCATGTATTTGCATAATCCTGCGTGCTTCTGCGTGAATTTTGTGGGGGGTTATGAGTATGATGGATGCCACCCGTGTGTGTGTGTGTGCGTGTGTGTGTGGTTGACCTTCCCTTTGGCGTGCTCTCCACCAATCCCCCACCACACACCTTCTCTGGCATATGTGTGTCAAACAACAGCGGGTAGCCATCATCAAATCCCTTCAGCGGCGTGTGGAAGAACCCAAACGGTATGCCTGTCATGCTGTTGACCTCGGGGCTGCCGTCAGACATGTTGTAGAAGTCGGACATGGACACCTGTGTGTGGCGAAAAGTGTGCGCGTATGCAGGGGTTGGCTGGTTGGTTGGTTTGACCGAGGTCGAGAGGCGGATGGGTGGGAGAAAGTGTACGGTTGTGCATGTGCATGCTAGCTCAAGCGTTGGCATGCACGCATTCGTGAAGCATGCAAACAACACCACCGCCACACTTCATGCATGTCGTTGCACCACATCCACCCACGCATTGAAGCGCGATGAGAGCACTAGTAAATATGGATATATAATCAGCCAAAAAACAGGGCCGTTGCGCCACCGTCTCCCCAGCCACCCACACACCTCTTTGTTGTAGAGCGAAGAGAGTTGGCTGAACACGGGGTCATTCCCCATGCCGCCGCCGTCCACATACGCCACGGTCGTGGAGACTGCCTCGTTGCGGCAAGCCGTCACGAGGCTCGGGTAGCCTGTAGACCGGCACACGCGCAGCTGCATCTCCAATTCGTCGGTCGACGCATTCAAACGAACCCCCTCTGTCACCGACGCCACCGGCCGCCGCACCGTGTGGAGAAGCAACCCTGACAACACCCTGTTGCTGTAGCCCGACCCCACAAAGCGTGCTTTGTCGGCGTTCCAAGTGTCATACAAGTCGTATTGGTAAGATGCCGCGTCAGGGAACACGTCATAGCCTTGGAACACGTAAGGATCCCCACTCGGGGTGCCACTTGCGGTCGGGAGCAGGCTGCGGCGGCTTGCGGTGGTGGTGGTCCCGACCTTGAACGCGAAGCGCCGCCCAACGCTCGCGTTGAACACGCACTGCTGGAAGTCGGCGAGTGTGGCGTCATTGAGGATGCCGAGGCCTTCCAGGACGAGCTGGGCGTTGACGGCGGTCCTGGAATTCGGGGGATGCATGCAAATGATGGAAGAGGTGGGTGGTTCAATGGGTATCTGCTGGGCTTATTGCTGAAGACACAGACTCAATGTTGCATGCACAAAGTGTCGATTAACTCAACCACCATCGTGTGTGCCCCCCCTCCAAACAATATACCACTATTAGCATGTGTCACCCACACAGCCCACACACCTCGCCAGCTGCTGCTGCAGCAGCGTGAGCGTGCTCGCCATGAGAGCTCCAGTCGCAGAGAGCTCGTTGTTGAATGCCGCCTGCATGGCCGTGGTGGTGCAAGCAGAATTCGGCCAGCTCCATCACAACGCCATCTTAACTCCCGCAAATTCAAAATTATTACTGCGAGTTCCTTGTGCGGCGGCGAGATCACTTGTACTTGCGCCTACAATGTGCGCAGTAACAAGTCAATCCCGGCTGACACACACACACACGCACACACACCAACAACAACAATGATGATGTACCTGCGCCACCAGCGTGCGCGAGAGAAGGTCGTCCACCACCTCGAGTTGTGCGCTCACGTTGCCAGATGTCCATGACACGTCGTTGTACATTTGCGTGTACGCGGCCTGCGGTGTGTGTGTGTGTGTGTGTGTGTGCGAGTGCGCGATTGGGGTCTTTACATGCATGTCGGAGTTTCCGCGCCCACTCGACCGCCAGAGCTGCCAGAGCACCCACGCACCCCACCAAGCACCCACCTGGGCGGCCGTGTCATACAGGTCGAACGTGTCAACGAGTGGGACGATGGTGACCGCCATCGAGTCGGTTGACTCCTACGCGGGCGACGGGGGTTATTTGAAGTTAGTGGGGTGAAGGCCTGTTTCAGGAAGGGCTCCGGGCGCACCCCATGTGATGCACTTAGGTTGAAGGTGCTTCAAAATCAAACACGGCTGTACAATCCAACAACAACAGGTCAATCTGGCATGTGGCCGAGCCCCCAACCTCGCCTTAAACCCGTGACATCCAAGCCCTGCTAGCGTGACGCCCCAGATTGCCTCACTTGGATTGCCGTTGTCAACGCTGCAACGTCCGATGCAGCGCCCATAATCAGCGACATGTACATATCGTCTGACGATGGGTCGGGCGATGTGCACTGTGAACCGTTTGCGCCACCGGACACGACCGCCCCGCCAGGCGCCGCCGTTGCCCCCGCGTTGGGGGCGTTGCAGCCGGGTTGCAGCAAATGTCGGCGGCGCGAGTGCATGCCCATCACGCGGCGGCGCATAGATGTTGTGGCTTGGTGGGTACCGTCGGGCGATGGTGATATGGAGGATTCGCCTTCGTTGTTGCAGTCTTCACCGCCATCGTTGCAGTCCGAGCCGGCCAACACTACTGCAAGGTCGTCAATCAGTAGACGCACACGCAAAAGCGAAGCGACAACGCCGCCGACGCACGCGGAGGCCACGCGCAGGCGGGCTGTGGCGCCGCCGCCTCTGCTTGTGTCGGCATTGTCGCTGGTTGGAGGGCGGATGTTGTGCTCAACTGCAATGAGTGACGCACGATGCCGCTTGCTGCCCGCAGTGCCAAATGCTGTTGCGTCAGGGGCGCCCAAATCCAGCGAAGCCGAGCGCAGACGTCGCCCTGACCCGCTCGGTAACGGCAGGGAAGTGGAGGAGCCCTGTGGATTCGGAGGGGGCATGTATGTGTGTGTGTGTGTGTGTGTGCATGTGTGCCGTTTGTGTGAAGGGGGAAGGGCGTGCGAGTAGAGGAGCCCTAAGGGCACGCACTGTCCACATGATGGTGTGTGTGTGGGGGGGGGGATTCCCGACTCATCCATTGGCGGGCATCACATCGACGGGAAGTCCACCGTGCTGCATCACACCATCCAGTCCCCCCCCCCCCAACACACAGCCGCACCCACCGTGGTTACGGTCAGCACCACCGAGATGTCGTACACCGTACTGGCGCCAGCGACCCTCGCCACGATGCTGCTGCTGTTCATCACTACACCACGCACGGACGAGGCGCCGACGCCAAAGAGGGGCATGTGCTCTATGGCGGTCGCGAGAAGCAACGTGGCGTTGGAGGACAGTTGCGTTGCGAAATCGGTCGCGGCCGAGAGGGAGGAGCTGAAGGGGGAGGTGTGTGTGATCGTGTGTGTGTGTGTGTGTGTGTGTGTGTGTGCGCATGCATGCGGGGCCTCCATTCACCCCTCCCTTGCGCTTGCCTGCGTGGCAGACAAGGACCAGGCAGCCCTACCACCAACCAATCCACCCACCCGTCAGGCGACTCGAACGTGTACGCAAACTTAGTTGCCGCAAGCTGCTCCACCACGACAGACAGGTGTGCTGGCTGCGACGCGCCCGGCACAGAGTACTGCAGAACATACACGCCAGGCAGGCACGTGCCGAGCGACAACGCCGGTGCAGAGCATCGCCCAACTGCAGTGGCGGCTGAAGCACCGTCGTCAGTGCCGTCGTCCACGGGTGTCACGTCCGTGACCGAGATCGAGGAAGATAGGTCAGTGAGGGAGCCGTCGGCCGACAACTGGACGGCAGCAGCAGCGCAGCTGCCAACCGCATCAATCGACGTGCACGGCAGAAGAGACACAGGCGCGGACGTGCCATAGACCACGAAGACCGTTTGGTTGGATGGCGGCTCGCCAAGGAGCGCGGCCGCGGTCAGATTTGCTGACACGGCTGGCAACAACACGAGCACGGGGGAGTCCAACAACACGTTGGCAATGTCGCCGCCGCCCAAGGCGGCGATCGCACTCTCCAGCTGCGCGGGCGGCGGTTGTGTGGTTGGTTAGCAGCACTTTAGCGGTTGAGTGGTTGGTTAGCAGGGCTTAAGCGTTGGGGTGGACCAGAGTTCAGAGCCAGCCCGTCGGTGAGGGAGAGAGAGCACACATATTTTGCAAGGGGCTTGGGTCTCAATGGCCGTGGGTCATCATCCCTACCTGGCTCAGCATGGCGCAGTCGACGGCCTCGCATGATCCAGAGCAGAGGTAGGGGCGGTCCAAGGGGCAGCACGACACGATCGTTACAGCGCGGCTGACAGTGGCATTGAGACCCTCTGTGTCGTACACGACAAAGGTGAGTTGGTAGGTGGTGCCGACCTGCATGTGAGTAGGGGTCGGCAAATAACATCACCGGCCCGAGACATCGCGTTATTATAACGTTATGTATCATGGGGGAGGGGATAGACAATTATGTAACACACGATGCAAATAATTTGGAACCCTCCTCCCCCTGCCCCCCCCCCCCCCCCCCCCTATCTCACAAAACACACTATGCATGTAGCGGGGACCAATGCGCATGGTTACTTTACAGTGAAGGCTGTGCATAACAATGGCTAAGTCACCAGAAGGAAGCCAGTATAACCACCCAAATGCAGCAATACCATGGCTTGTGGACCCTCCAGTTCGGTCTTTCTAGGCAGATTCAGGGTTAACTCCTCTTGAGGTGTTTTGCTGTGCTCTTTTAGGAGATTCATATGGCATCGATCCCATCTTAATCCATGAAGGTTGCTCAAATCCTAGGTGGGCACTTCGTGCACCGTAGGGAGCACGCGGGGGAGTTAGGGCGTTGACGCCGGGGGGGGACCCCACCCTGTAACCCAGGGTCACTTCTTAGAGTGGATTCGTGCTCCTCTCATCAAGGCGGTTCCAATGGAGGTATTTCCGCCGAAAACGGCCCACTGGAAAGTAAGCTTTGAGCCTCCGTAGAAAGCTCTGGACCCCCCTCCTCCCCTTTTCCCCCCTCCCCCCCCCCCAAACTTTGAGCCCTCATATCTGGGCCCCCAGGTTTCAAATTTCAAACATCCGACGGTTTGGAAACATTCACAGCAAGGAGGCAAGAGTCCATCCTGTGCTCTATTTCTCGAGTTTTCTGCCCCCCCCCCCCGTGCCCACCCCTATTTATAACAAAATAACACGTTTCCGTGCAGGGCCTGTGCCTTCGCGAGTAAGTATTGTTTTGGACACCCCCGTGAAGCTGAAAACGATTAAAATCGCGAAAACGCGATTTAAGGCGTCAAATCAACCGAAATCAACCCCCGCGGAGCTATTAAACAATCATTGTTTTGACCCCCCCGCAAGGCTCAGGCCCTGTATGGTATTAGCATGTCATTTCACTCCAGAACCCATGTCATTTTTTCAAGTCGCCTTGGGAAGTCCCCCCCCCCAGATACATCCCAGCCTTATCTGTTGGAGCTGAAACTTGGTGGGCAGCTTCACAGCCTTGCCTGCTGGAGCTGAAACTTGGCGGACAGCTTCGCAACATCATTCCCTATCGATGGTTTCATTTGGAAGCTGCGCAACTCGCTCCAACTTCAGTAGATGGCCTCAGAAGGCGACCATGCGTCTCGGTGCAACACCACACTCCCAGGCCCCATTCACACCCTCCCGACCAATGAACCACATGAATGACCATGCATTTGGCATCTGTGCCACAAGACAAATATAGCATGCCCAATCGGAGGTCTGCAGAGCATCTTGGCTTTCAAGGGGTGTGAACTAGTGGTCCACACCAGCTGCCCGGTGTGGAACCCCCACACGCCGGCAATGTGTAGTGGGTGTGTGGATGATCTGAGGGTGGATTTGGACTACTCTTGATGAAAGGAATCCATCGCGACCACTCCCATGTTGAACGGAGGTCGGATTAGGACGTTGCATTTTTTGAAGAGTCCCCTGAAGGCCCCCCCCCCCCACCCGCGTCCCATTTTGTGGTTGTGGTGCACATGGACGTAACTAAGGGAGGGGAAGGGCATGGCGCCGGCCCGGTGCAATACATTGAAGGTTTTAAACGTGGGGTCTGAAATCGACTTTCCTGACCTCCACTTGGCATTTTGACACGTGTTTTAGATGTTGATCGACACATTTTCACAGATCCACCTGTGTGTCAGTGACCTCTTGTGACTTGTTGTTGATGAAAGCACCAAAACATTGGTGACATTTTATTCCTCTCTTCAAGGGCTTCCCTGACAGCTCAACCCAGTTGAAATCCATCCAATCCGTTATTTTGCACATTTTCAGCTTTTTCCCCTGAATATTTCTTTCCAAATATTTTGTTTCGAATAACATGTCACCGGTTGCTCATAACGTTATTTGTTATGTTATGTTATGTCGACCCCTGCATGTGGGTGCACGTGAGGGACAGGAACAGAGGAAGAATCAACTTGATTGAATACCTGTTTGCGCTTGTGTTTATGTGTACGCGTGTCAACATACACGCGCAGACATCCGCACCTGTGCCGATGTGTCCAGCCCGCATTTGCCCGCGTTCTTCTCAAACACACGGTGACCACTGCAACTGCCGGCCGCCATGCAGTCGGGCGGTGGACACAGCAGCACAGACATGTGCACGGCCGCGCCATCCTCGTCATCGTCCGCGTCTGCGCCCAGATCGCAGGGAACTTTCTCCGACGGCACCTGTGCCCATAGGGCAGGGAGAGGGGGAGGGCTGTTATTTGGCATATGAGGGTGTGGAGGGGAGGCAAGTGAATACCATGTGGCTGTTCCTGGGTGGTGGGTGCGCCTCTGTTAAAGCTCCCAATCACGGAGCCGCACCTGCCCCGGGGCACACATCGCGTACATCACGCCCTGCTGGATTGACACCGAGGAGCCGAACCCCGGCACCGTGCGCAACGTGAGCGTGGGCGGCGTATTAGCTGCCGGCGCCACCAACTGCATTTGCTCACTCGCATCAAGCCTATCTGACGCCCCTGTGGCGGTGGATGCCATGTCGCCATCGCACATGCCATCAGAGCTGCATGTGCCGGTGGTGCACAACGCTTCCCCAGCCGGGCAGTTGGCCTCCACGATGACTGTGCGAATGCCGATAGCGACTGTGCCGCTGCCAGCCTGCACAGTGTACGTCACCTGCACGCACACAAAGAGGAAGCAGCAGCGTGTGGTTGCAGCATGTGGTCAATGCGCGTTGTGCCCACGTGTGCATACGTTTGGGTGGGAGGAGGAGGGGAGGCACGCATCGCGCGTGCGTTATGCAGAGAGCCCTCCCTAGAGGGGCGAAGCACACGTGTAATGGACGTGCCATCAGATGCGCTCACCAAGGTGCAACATTCAGCATCAAAATGGCCATGCATCATCATCACAGGTCACACATCATCATCAGATATCACACCTCGTACGAGCCCGGAACATTGACGTTGATCATGCAGTACATCAGGCCGACCGCCGCATACGACTTTGGTGCTGAGACACCGAGCGCGCGTGCCTGTGCCGGGGATTGGGGGACGGGGGTGCAGTTGTGTGTGTGGCAGGGCGCCGATGGTGCACGTGCAACCTCCCTCCGTCTCGTTTCGGTGCACGTGCACACACACTACATTATCTTACTTGTGCCACTCACATTCATCCGCATGCGCCCACCCACCCGGCCACGTGCACCCACCCACCCACTCCCACCCACCCACTCACGCCAAACCCACCCGATCGGCGCACGCAAACACGTATGCCCGCATGTCGTTGGGCGTATGCAACGTTGCGACCACGCCCGGGTCGCAATTCATCTCCATGCCACCGTGGCATGCGCCATAAGGTGTCCCAATGCGCACGCGCTCGGGGTTGGCACCGAGCATCGCCAAGACGGTTTTGCCAGAAATGGTGGTCGCACTCCCGCCCACACCCGCCATCGCGGCAGCCATGGATCCAGACATGGAGGTGGCACCTCCGACGCCGCATATGCCACCGTTGCTGCACGAGAGCGCGCCGCTGGCGCCCACGCACACGGTCTCGCCTGAGGGGCATATGACCTCCACACGCCACCGCATGACTGCCTTGTTTGGGGGCACCGCAAAGTCCTGTGTGTGTGTGTGTGTTGTGTGTGTGTTGTGTGTGTGTGCGAACGCATGTGTGCGCGCGCGTTGTGAGATGTTGCACAACCACCGCATGTCCATCATGCAACCGCGGGGTGATTCCTGCCTACTTGAGCCTACGGTGGCTGCACCCCACTTCAGGTTGCCTCAACCAACCAATGGCCACGCTGCCGTTGCCAGGTGAACCTGCCTTCACTAGTAACCCTCCTAGCTAGGAGTACCCCCCCCTCTCCCGCCTCGCACCTGTGCTTCGTACGTGACAATGAAGGGTGCACCGTCTGCTGTCGGCGCATGCGTGCTGAGCTCGTCCACCCCGGTCACGACAATTTCCTTGTTGAGGTTGATGACCTGGTGTTGGGGTCAGTAGGCAAGTGTTAGCGGGAGGAGAGGAGAAGGTGGTGCGTATGCGTTTCCGCGCATGGTGAGTACAAGAGTGGCGGGGCAGCGTTTTATGCGTTGGTTGCGCGATGCCACGGCGTGCTTGCATGTTGCTTCCATGCACCGCCTGCAGTGAGCGGCCTACGTACCTAGCGCTGTTTATTGGCTGGCGCCTTGATGAGTGTCGATTAGGTGGGAATGAGGGTCGTGTGGGTGTGGATTAGGGTGCAAGCCCGCACCTGGCTCGGGTTGTTGGCCGGCACCTTGCTCGCGACCGCACCCGGGTCGATGTACGCCTCGCCAACCTCCACCGTCGTGATCACACCCAACGTGCCCTTCGACGTCACAAACGCCGTGGTCCGGTAATCGCCGGCGAGCAGTGTGAGCGTTGGCAGGATGCAGTCGGGCGGGATCCACTCGGGCACCGCAGTGGGCTTGATTAAGGTCTGTGCATCCTCTCCCCTGACGTCGCCACCACGCCACCACAGAACCACCTCACCACTGCCCTCACCAATCGATGCAAAGAGATCCGACACCGCCGCCGGCACCACCCCGCACAGGCCGTTCACGCTGCACTTTCGCTCATAGAGGCATGTGAACTCCGTCGATCCCAACGCCGCTGAGCACGCGTCGACCACGTGCAAAGACCGCGTCACTACACTCGTGAGGCCGCCCAATGCACTCACAGCGATGTACGTGACCTGATCAGGTGGGGGCAGGGTGGTATGTGCTGTTAGCGCGTGGCATGTTGTGATTGATGTTCAACGTATCTCTGTTGTTTGGGAGCTATGCACCGTTGAGATCACCGCAGTTGATTGTGCGATGTTTGGCCACGTTTGGGCATGCACGCTTGGCAAGACACTCGCACACGCTTGTGTGCACATGTCTCCTGGAGCTGCCCTGTCGCATACTACACTACACTGCTGCCCCTGATCTTCCCCACTCACCACCAGCGGCGCACTCGGGTCTGTCGTTGCGTCGGTGAAGTTTGTTGCCGGGGCGGACACGACCACCACGGGCACCGGGCCCGCAACTGCATCAGTCGCATAAGCGCCTGGGTCAGACCACTTGCCAGAGTAGAGGTTGAGAGTGATGACGGGGTCGCCCAGCAGCGTGAGCACGGGCGGCATACGGTACATCACCATCATCGACCTCACGTCAGTGGCGGGCGGCTGCTGCGCGGCCGGTGGCGGCAGCGGCGGCGCGGACGCCCCGGGCGGCAGCGGCGGGTCTGCAACGTAGGTGTTCATCAAATCCCCGTAGTCGATCACCTCGACGAGGACCGCCGGCGGCGGGGGTGGCGGCGATGAGGGCGCGAGCATCTTGGCGAGGATCGCGGATGCGGTCGCTGGTGGTGGCGGTCGCGGAGGGGGCGGCGAGGGCGGCGGAGGAGAGGGTGGCGGTGGGGATGGTGGTGGGGGTGGTCGGGGCGGTGAACGCGGTTGGGGCGGTGCGGGCGATGGTGGCGGCGGGGATGGTGAGGGGCAAGGCGGTGGGGGTGGAGAGGGAGAGGGAGGGGAAGGGGGAGTAGGTGATGGCGGTGGAGGCGGTGATGGCGGTTGAGGCGGTGGTGGCGCTGGTGATGGCGGAGGTGGAGAGGGCGAAGGCGGTGGGGGTGGAGAGGGAGATGGAGGGGAAGGGGGAGTAGGTGATGGCGGTGGAGGCGGTGATGGCGGTTGAGGCGGTGGTGGCGCTGGTGATGGCGGAGGTGGAGAGGGCGAAGGCGGTGGGGGTGGAGAGGGAGATGGAGGGGAAGGGGGGGTAGGGGATGGCGGTGGAGGCGGTGATGGGGGAGGAGGCGGTGGTGGCGCTGGTGACGGCGGAGGTGGAGAGGGCGAAGGAGTTGGGGGTGGAGCGGGAGATGGAGGGGAAGGGGGGGTAGGGGATGGCGGTGGAGGCGGTGATGGCGGTTGAGGCGGTGGGGGCGCTGGTGATGGCGGAGTTGGAGAGGGCGAAGGCGGTGGGGGTGGAGAGGGAGATGGAGGGGAAGGGGGGGTAGGGGATGGCGGTGGAGGCGGTGATGGGGGAGGAGGCGGTGGTGGCGCTGGTGACGGCGGGGGTGGAGAGGGCGAAGGAGGTGGGGGCGGAGAAGGATATGGAGGGGAAGGGGGAGGAGGGGCTGGGGGAGAGGGTGATGGGGGAGGAGGAGGCGGGGGGGAGGAGGGGGAGGGAGGCGACGGGGGGAAGGGAGGGGGGGGAGAAGGAGGAAGCGAAGACGTGTGGCTTGCCGAGTCGATCGTGACAGCAGCGATGCGAGCGAGCAGTCGCCCGTGGATTTGCGCCCCGGAACCGCAGCTGATGCTCTGGTCGGCCATCATCGTGCCTTCAAGGACGCTGCCGCCCCCAAGGGTGCCCGACGAGCCGACCTGCCAAAAAACATTTTCTGCTTTGGCGCCCCCCGACAGGATTACTTCGACTCCCGCGGCGCTCACGAAAGTTGAGGCCATCTGAAAGATAAAGACGGCATTGTCGTCACCCTGTGCATCGAGCGTGAGGTCGCTCGTGATTGCGAAGCCAGAGGTCGACTTGTAGAGCCCCGGGTAGCGCGTGACTCCTCCCAATTCGCCAGTAAACGCGTGGGACCCAGCGTGCGCGGCGCACAACGTGCGGCTGGCGGCGTCGTTGTAGGCAGTGGTGAGGTCCTGGATGCCGGCGGCGGCCCAGCCCCCAGCATCGGCCGTATAGATGGCACCATCCACCACCTGTCCGGGAGGGAACCCTTGCACGTCGGTGCTTGGGAAGACGCCAACGTCCCCTTCAATCACGGACAACCCTGTCGACGTCACTGTCGAGCCAGCGAGGATTGCGAAGCATGCCGCGTTCCCAAGAAATACCGAGTGCGGCTTGCATGAGTCGAGGGTGGCGTTGCTGGGCGAGGGTGACGTTGCCGGTGCACCGCATACGTTGAGGGCGCCGCCGGGAGGGGAGGGCGGCGGCGGGGGGGAAGGAGGCGGGCCAGGAGGGGGCGGTGGGGGCGGGTTGCCGAGTGCCACCTCTCGGATCACAAAGTTGCCGTCATCAGCCACGAGCAGCGTGTAACTCGAGGCCCGGAAGGCGAGGAAGCCGGGCATCTGCGGGGTTCAGGGTACCGGTACAAGTTCAGGGCTCAGCCACCGTCAGCCAAGAGCAGCGTGAAGGGTGGGGCGCACACGGCAAGCAAGGCGGTGTGTGGACGATTTTAGGTCCGCGTGTGTGTGTGTGTGTGTGTGTGTGTGCATGCGTGCATACACCGAGTCCCCGATGCAGTCCGAGCTAAATGCCCCCCCCCCTCCCCCACGAGCTTGCTATGATCCTAGCCTGCATACGGCCCCCCTGGTGCATCTTCGCTGATGAGAGCTCAGACAGCCCTCCGCGGCTGAAAACCACACTGGCAAATCGGGAACTGAGGGCTCCTAGCGGTTGCTCACAGCCCAAAGGTCAGTGGCATGACATATCTCTATTATTCCAAGAGCTCTGGCTTTGGCTTTGAGCACCTGAGGTCCCGGTCTTTCCCTGATTCAGTGATGAACAAGTACCACAGTGTTTTTGTTGTCGGCGCATGAAGGGGGATTTGCGAGCCACGGAGCCGGATTTTCAGGCAAATGGCTACAAAAACTCAATTTAAACTCATGCAAACAAAATCACTGAAGTACCGACATTGGCACGCCGGCCCATGCATGTATGGCGATCGGCCGGACGCATGGTGGCCTAGACCCCATGCATGGTAGGCTGGTGCTTGCGTGGCCTTGCGGGCTCTCCTAGCTGGTAGAGTCCCGTTCGACTTTTAGTCTAGGCCTTCGACCCACGCCCCGGGGTTGCCCCGGGGTCCTCCGGGCGCGTACGTTTATAACACTAAAAAAAGTGATGACCACCCACTTGTTTGAACCTCACCCCCCGTGGCCTGGAGGTACGGTTTGGGTGTGCACAGCCCTGTGATTTTCTTTGTGGTGGTAGATTGCCGCTGACGAGCGGGGTAAAATACGACTGGCCTGGCTCCTGCTAGACTGCCCCTCGGTGGAACACTACAAGGAGCGGCGAGTAGCCGCGGCGCTGCCGCGGCCCGTGCTGGGAGACGGCCCTTATCCTCCCCCCATGCAGGATGCCATGCGGCACCGATCTCGACGAGTCGATCGACGAGCGGAGGAGCTGGCGCCCGTCAATGCATGCTGGACATTGGTCAAGATGGCTGCCCGTGGAGGCGGGCTACCATCACGGCTTCAGCGGTGGCGACCGCCGAGGCAACACAGAGTAAATCCGCTTCACCAATCGCAGCGTTCGTCACCGCGCTCATCCTCGGGGTCGCTCGTCTGCCGGTGACTGGCGTTGGAAGGTCTTCAGGCAGCCTCCATGACAACTCTGTCGTCCATGCCCCCTGGAGGGTGGGACCTGGCCATGCATGAGGCATGGGGCGCCGGCTGAGCCCCATGCAAACGAGAGCTGGACAGCCATGCACTGCCAGGCGGGGACCGTTCCAGTCAGCGCCAGTCGGCTCTGCCGGCTTGACTGGCCACAAGGCCACTACTGTGACCCTGAGGAAGGTCCTCTCCTATATGCTCCTTGCCAGACATGTCTCTCAGAGACCGCTGTTTGGGGTAGTCTAGCCGGCGGGAGCGGTAGTCTATTGGCCGGGAGCCGGCGGTTCTCTAGTACACTCAAGTGGGCTGGAGTATCGGCGGGTGATCTCTAGTAGAAGAGTAGCCTGCTTAGCTGGAAACCCCGTGTTACTTGTTACTTGGTAGATTGCCATTTTGCTGTATTGTGGCTGAACTTCGACCTTGAACACAGCTCAACCCATTGAGTGGATTCGTGGTCTGATTGGAGGTTGCCCACTCTAACTGCCTTCGTCGCATTCTGGGTGTACGCCTGGTCGACCGGCACAGATTAACTTATATTCGGCAGGCGTGCGACACTGAGCCAATTGAGAGCCTTGTGGCAAAGCGATCAATGCAGTGGCTAGGCCATGTGATGCGCATGCCGGCTTCTCGTCTTCTCGTACGACTTTTGACTGCACAATGGATGTGGCTCGGCAGCAAGGCCGGCCTCCAGCCTCCTCCCGACACTATTTTCTTAAGCTACTGATTCAGCAGCTAGGCGAAACTAGTGGCACTCGTTCTGATTGGAAGACTTTTTCGGACACGGCGTTTGAGCGTGCTCAGGATAGGGTCGGGTGGAGAGCCGTGGTGTACGGTCCGGCTGCCCCTCAGGCGCCGGCCCCTCCACCACGGCGGTCAAGTAGATTGGCAAGCGCCACTTGACCCCCTATCCCTAGAAGCAGTTAGGACCTATTTTGGAGGCGTCGCACAATAGCTCTCCTTTTTGCTCTGGGACTACACGTTGGCAGGCAGCCGGCTGGTGGCTACCGCCCCTCACAAGTAATTGTTAGGGCCAGAACTGGACTTGGGTCTAGGCGGTGGTACTAGGACTAGAGGTAGTCTTTGCTGGAAAGCCGATGTAACTGTAACTGTGGTCTGATGAGCCTGCCGCATAGAGCTCGTCAAGAGTTTTCAAATTACCTACATAGGTATGAGGGCAAACGATGAACGGGTGGTTGGCGGTTGACACGGTCAAAGAAAAGTCGGGTTGTGGAACAATTAATTAAACATCCTGAAAATGACGCCACTGGCACAGCCTCACCTCTATGCCCGACAGCGACGACACTGTTCTGCTCGACACGACAATCTTGCGCACAACAGAGTTGCCAGAGTCCGCAACTGCGCACGTGTGTGTGTGTGTGTGTGTGTGTGTTTATGTGTGTGTGTGTGAGAGGGGGGGGGGCGATTTCGCAGTCCATTGGACGCCGTTGATGGCGCTTTAGTGTGTGTTTCAGATGATGATGAGAGTTTACAATCCAGAGGGGCAGGGAGAGAAGAGGGGGGGGCTGCGCTGCTGATAGTGGCAGACTGACAAATCGCATTGTAGCCTGCCACTCCCGGTTCTCCAGCGGGGTGGGTGAGGGGTGGGGGGTGGGGGTGCATGCTTTGTGGGGACCGTGGATGGCTCGGGAGCGACCAAAACGAGTAGGAAGAGTTGATTTGGTGGTGGTGGGTGCCGGGGACAGACTTGTGCACCCGTCGCGCTTGCGTTCGTGCATTCGGCCGCTGCCAAGATCTTTGCGCAGGTGTGGGAGCATGTGTGGATCGGTTGCTCGCACGAGTATAATGCAAGCTTGGTGGCGCTAGCACGCATGTATGGCAGCCTGTGTGAATTATCATAATGCTGGTGGTCTATGCGGCTCACAATACACGTCCCCACCTTGGTGCGAGTTCCCACGCGGCTGGTTAACAAGCGCCGCCGCGCCGACCCCGACCCCGCTGCATGTGCACCCACCCACACGCCGGCCCGCACGCGAGCGCACACATGCATACACGCACGCACACCTGTTGGAGGTGCCAGTCGTCGCCGAAATCGCAACACAACGGGAGCGCCTAGACCCTGAGTAGTAAACAAGCCCCAAGGGAAAAAGTCGTTGTTTGTAGCGCACAGGCTGACAATAGGGCTTACATCGTTTTTCGGGGAGGGGGTTTACATGGAATTGGAGGGGGCGGCTTGAGCGCGTGGGGGCGCGGGTGCATGCCCCTTAAAAAACTCAGGCTGCTTCGGAGCAGGCGGCTGCCCAGATCGAAGACTTGACCGCGCGTACATCGAGTGAGGTGTGGGGATTGCTCCGTGGAAGTCGCAGGTAACAAGCCCCAAGGGAAACAAGTCCCAAGGTAAATAAGACCCCCAAAGGCTAAAGCCAGCAAGGCGCGCGTTCCCCCCCAACACTCACTCGCACCGATCACGCTCAACCAACCACACCCACGCGCAATGCATCTCACTCTCTCTCTGACGCAGGTTGCGGTCTTCGACGTGCTCAGTGACCGCGAGGAGGCGCGGCACCGGGCGCTGTGGCCCGCTTTCCTCGCCGCCAAGGCTGCGGGCAAGCGGGCGCGTTCCACCGCGCGCGCCTCGTGGTTGACGGCGAGCGGGTGGCTGCACCTGTTTGCTAGTTGGCATCCCCTCTGGGGGTGTGTTGAAGGGGAGGTGGCGCCACACGCGCGCAGTGGCGGGTGCGGTGTGGTCGCTGAGTAGAGTGCTGCGGCGGGTGTGCTACCAGCCCCGCTTCCAGTGGTTTGGGGGAGGGCTTTCTGGTCCCTTCATGGTTTTATACCTTGGGCCCGCCCTCTGGCCATTTGAGGGGCTGGGTGTGCAGCCTGCACAGTGGTGCTGCTTGCTTGGCGCCCGCCACCAAGTGTGGATGGCGTTACCGTGGGCTACTTGTAGCTTGACCTTTTGTGGGCCTTGAGCCTTGTTTCTCTAAGTCCCACTGGAGCTTTAGAACCGTACGTGTGACCGCCAGAAGTGGATTGTAACCAAACATCATCATCATCTCTCTGGCTCAATCCCAGCGTGGGGATCGTCCCGGGGTCGCAGGGATCGCTCTGGGACCGCTCTGGGACTCGAGACCTCTCAAGAGTGGTGTATGCCTGCAGTTACAGTTACATCGGCTTTCCAGCAAAGACTACCTCTAGTCCTAGTACCACCGCCTAGACCCAAGTCCAGTTCTGGCCCTAACAATTACTTGTGAGGGGCGGTAGCCACCAGCCGGCTGCCTGCCAACGTGTAGTCCCAGAGCAAAAAGGAGAGCTATTGTGCGACGCCTCCAAAATAGGTCCTAACTGCTTCTAGGGGATAGGGGGTCAAGTGGCGCTTGCCAATCTACTTGACCGCCGTGGTGGAGGGCCGGCGCCTGAGGGGCAGCCGGACCGTACACCACGGCTCTCCACCCGACCCTATCCTGAGCACGCTCAAACGCCGTGTCCGAAAAGTCTTCCAATCAGAACGAGTGCCACTAGTTTCGCCTAGCTGCTGAATCAGTAGCTTAAGAAAATAGTGTCGGGAGGAGGCTGGAGGCCGGCCTTGCTGCCGAGCCACATCCATTGTGCAGTCAAAAGTCGTACGAGGAAGACGAGAAGCCGGCATGCGCATCACATGGCCTAGCCACTGCATTGATCGCTTTGCCACAAGGCTCTCAATTGGCTCAGTGTCGCACGCCTGCCGAATATAAGTTAATCTGTGCCGGTCGACCAGGCGCACACCCAGAATGCGACGAAGGCAGTTAGAGTGGGCAACCTCCAATCGAGTCAGTTGTGTTTTAGTAGGGGCCCATGTTTCGCAGCCGTACAGAAAGTGGGGCAGCACGAAAGTGTTGTAAACCCGCATCTTAGACTGCACTTGCATCTTCTTGCTGGCCCAAATCTTATCAAAAGACGCAAACACGCCCAGCGCGCGACCGACTCGCACACCGATCTCCTTTTCCACACCACCACTCTGGGTTATCCAACTCCCTAGATACTTAAATGCAGAGACGGTCTTCACTTCACCACCAGTCAGCGCAAACGTGGGCAGATCCGCGTCAAAATCTGCTGGCAAAATCATCACTTCTGTCTTGGCGGCGTTGATTTGCATGCCAAAGCTAGAGGACATGCCTGCATGTCTGTACATATGTCTGTTTGTCTGTAGGAGCTCCTTTGTGCGACTCACAATAAGCATTGCCTTCCGAGTACACTACCCCGCGTATGTCTGTATGTCTGCATGTCTGTTCGTGCGACCCACAATAGACATTGCCTCCTGAGTGTGCGACCTTGCGCATGTCTGTATGTCTGTATGTCTGTATGTCTGTATGCCTGCATGTCTGTATGTGCGACTCACAATAGACATTGCCACCCGAGTACGCGATCCCGCGCGGCTGGTTGACGAGCGCCGCCGCGCCGACCCCATCGCTGTACCCCGGGGTGCCAAACTGTCCGGCCAGAAGGTACACCTTGTCGTTGGCGCCGTCGATCCTTCGGACAGCCTCATTGCCGGTGTCTGCGTTTGCGTGTGGGTTGCGTCAGGGTGTGGGTGCGCGGGGGTGTGGTTTCTGCGTGTGGGAGTGTGCGCGCGTGTGTGTGTGTGTGTGTGTGAGGAGGTGAGGAGTGCGGCAGTCTGCGTGTGTGTGGGGGGCTGCGTCATGGCGTGGGTGCGTGTGTGTGTGGGGGGGTCAGTGCTTCCTCATTTGATTCAGATGAGTTAAAACCTGCCGCCTGGTCACCAGCGAAAGACCTCAACTGCTCGAGTCGGCGCTTTTTTGCCAATTTTGTACGGAGAAATGCGAAAATAGCAGAGTTCACACTTTTCGGCTGAAATTGTCGCGATTAAGCGGTGAGCTGGCCATTGGGAAACTAATGATTACCGCCTTTTGACCGCCGCTGGCGGTGGAACGCCTAGTTGAGGAAGCACTGGTGTGGTTTCTGTGTGTGTGTGTGTGTGTGTGTGTGCGCGTGTGTGTGTGTTGGTGAGGGGGTGAGGGGCAGTGATTTCCTTTTCGGCTCTGCACAGCCTTTTGGCTGTATTCTGGCTGTACTTTGACCTTCAACACAACTCAACCCATCCAGTTGATTGTAAGTCTGACAAGCTCGCCAGGAAGAGCTCGTCAATGGCAATCAAATTGTTGATATACAGGGGGCGCTGGCAGAGACAAGGAACAGGGACAGGGACACGCCACGATCAGAGTTTACAGAGGGGAAGGGGAGAGAGGCATGTGCTGCTGAAGGGGGTTGCATAGCAGCCCTCAGGCTTACAGGCAGGCTGCAGCATAGCAGTGCCTAGCCAGAGCCAGACTGCAAGGGGCAAACCTACTCACCTGGCAGAGACAAGGAACAGGGACAGGGACACGCCACGATCAGAGTGGCGTGTGCTGCCCAGTCCGTCTGCCAGGGAGGGAGAAAGTCCACACAGATAATAAACCTGGAGTAATCAATCAGAAAGATTCAGATAAGATCTCAGTAAGCAATATCTAAGAGCAGCAAAGAGCTCGTGTGACAAACAGATAGCCGTGGAAAAGCAGTAGTAGTAACAGGCAGTCAATGTGTGACCGTAGGCTGTCACTACAGCTCAACATGACCTATATTGGGGGGCAAACGGCCAACGTGAGGTCAACGGTCAACGTGGTCAAAGCAGTATCTGGTGTGGATAAAATAATTAAATCTCCTGAAAAGAAAAGACACTGGTGAGGGGTGCGTCAGAAGTTCCGCTGGGGATCATGGAAACATGATTTGGCCCAACCCGGGCCTCGCGGCTCCCCCCTCCCCAATCTTCGCACGCCGGAGCTTGTGCTGATCAGAAGCCTCTGCTGCCGCTACAGTGGAGGCCTAGGACACGATCCCGCGGGCCTGAGACTCCGGACTTGCCCCCACGAGGAGGAGTCAGATCTGGGGCCAAATTGCCCTGTCTAGGTCCAGTCCTGACCCACTAGCCCCCCACCAGTAGCCAGCCACCTGCCTGCTCGGGCGCTATACGCCTAGCAAGGTTGAATACGCTGCCTGTAGGTGCATCACACACGACTGTATAATCCATCATCATGTACGTGCACGCACACACACACCCAGGGTTTCCTTGGGGTCAGTCATCCTTTCGTTTCTCTCAAAGAGTATTTTCCGGGTTTGCACCGAATTTTGGGCTGCAGCCCCCCAAAACGCTTCGAATGCACCCTTTCCGAAACTATCGGGGGCACGCCTTTTTTCGTTTCCCGGTAAGGACGGAAACCCCTGACGCACGCACACACGCACGCACCGCTGACAAACACGTCGTGCGTAGCAGGGTCGACATCGACCCCTTCTGGCTGTCTGAACAATGCGCCCATCCGGTCGACGCCATCCACGCTTGATCCAGGCGTGGCTGCGGTTTGACACAGGGTGCCAGGTTTAGGATCTAGGGTTTGGGGCCCAGGATCTAGGGTCTAGCTTGGACGCGCATCGTCTGTGCCATCCGGCCGATGCTGTCAACGCTCGATTGAGGCGTGGCTGCGGTTTGGGACAGGGTATTAAAGGGTTCAGGGTGCAAGGTTGGGATCTATAGTTGAGGGTCGAGGGTCGAGGGTTAAGCGTCTAGAACGCGCGCCGTACGTGCCATTAGGTTAACGCCGTCGACGCTCGATCCAGGCGTGGCTGCGGTTTTGGACAGAGTTTTGAAGAGTTCAGGGTGCCAGGTTTAGGATCTAGGGTTGATGGTCCAGGGTCCATGGTCTAGGACGCGTGTCGTATGTGCCATCCGGTCGACGCCATCCATGCTCGATCCAGGCGTGGCTGCGTTTTGGACAGAGGTGGAAGTTTTCAGGGTGCAAGGTTTAGGATCTAGGGTCCAGTGTCCAGGGCCCAGGATCTAGGGTCTAGCTAGGATGCGCGTCGTATGTGCTATCCGGTCGACGCCATCCACGCTCGATCCAGGCGTGGCTGCAGTTCGGGACAGGGTTCAGGGTGCCAGGTTTAGGATCTAGGGTCCGGCCCAGGATCTAGGGTCTAGCTAGGATGCGCGTCGTATGTGCTATCCGGTCGACGCCATCCACGCTCGATCCAGGCGTGGCTGCAGTTCGGGACAGGGTTCAGGGTGCCAGGTTTAGGATCTAGGGTCCGGCCCAGGATCTAGGGTCTAGCTAGGATGCGCGTCGTATGTGCTATCCGGTCGACGCCATCCACGCTCAATCCAGGCGTGGCTGCGGTCTGGACAGGGTTCAGGGTGCCAGGTTTAGGATCTAGGGTTTGGGGCCCAGGATCTAGGGTCTAGCTAGAATGCGCGTCGTATGTGCTATCCGGTCGACGCCATCCACGCTCGATCCAGGCGTGGCTGCGGTCGGGACAGGGTTCAGGGTGCCAGGTTTAGGATCTAGGATTTGAGGCCCAGGAT
>VFSX01000045.1:452500-455000 GCA_016618255.1 Chlamydomonas sp. UWO 241
GAAGGTTTTGTTCTACCTGTGCTGCGCGTTTTTGGACACGACTTCACCTTGACGGAACTTCTGCGGCGCGTTTTCTGGCTGAATTGGGCGCAAAGGCTAAGCGTGGCTACGGTAGGTGCATCACACAAGACTGATGAAATCGATCATCATCAGGAGAAGCAGCTACGACAGGACAGTTGACAGAACACTAGACGGAACAGGAGACGAAGCAGCTGAGATGGGGAGCCTAGTGCCCGGACCAGGTCCAGGGCGTACGCGCACGTGGGGGTTTACAATCACCCTAACCAGGTGGCCAGCGAGTTTCAGCGTGAAACTGAGTGCAAGGTGTTGGGCGCTAGCACCGACACAGGTCTCATACATCATTACTGGTGTCTGTTAAATCCATCGTCATCAAAATTCATCATCATCATCATCATCATCAAGAAAGAAACCACCACCCACCCCTGTCCCCGCAAAACGTGAACACGGTGTTGGTGACGAGGTGGCTATAACTTCTTAACCCCAAGACAGAACAGAAGAACAAGAAGAAGCTAGGACAGACACCGCCACCCACCCCTGTCCCCGCCAACGTGAAAACGGTGTGAGTGACGAGGTGACTAAAACCCCACACCCCAAGACAGAACAGAAGAACAAGAAGAAGCTAGGACAGACACCGCCAACCACCCTTGTCCCCGCAAACGTGATCACAATGTTGGCGATGAGGTGGCTAAACTATAAACCCGAAGACAGGACAGGCAGTAACAGTAACACGGGGTTTCCAGCTAAGCAGGCTGATCTTCTACTAGAGACACCCGCCGATACTCCAGCACACTGAAGTACTAGAGTACCGCCGGCTCCCAGCCGATAGACTACCGCTCCCGCCGGCTAGACTACCCCAAACAGCGGTCTCTGAGAGACATGTCTGGCAAGGAGCATATAGGAGAGGACCTTCCTCAGGGTCACAGTAGTGGCCTTGTGGCCAGTCAAGCCGGCAGAGCCGACTGGCGCTGACTGGAACGGTCCCCGCCTGGCAGTGCATGGCTGTCCAGCTCTCGTTTGCATGGGGCTCAGCCGGCGCCCCATGCCTCATGCATGGCCAGGTCCCACCCTCCAGGGGTGCATGGACGACAGAGTTGTCATGGAGGCTGCCTGAAGACCTTCCAACGCCAGTCACCGGCAGACGAGCGACCCCGAGGATGAGCGCGGTGACGAACGCTGCGATTGGTGAAGCGGATTTACTCTGTGTTGCCTCGGCGGTCGCCACCGCTGAAGCCGTGATGGTAGCCCGCCTCCACGGGCAGCCATCTTGACCAATGTCCAGCATGCATTGACGGGCGCCAGCTCCTCCGCTCGTCGATCAACTCGTCGAGATCGGTGCCGCATGGCGTCCTGCATGGGGGGAGGATAAGGGCCGTCTCCCAGCACGGGCCGCGGCAGCGCCGCGGCTACTCGCCAAGCCATGGCAGCGCCGGGCAAGCCGCTCCTGAAGTGTTCCACCGAGGGGCAGTCTAGCAGGAGCCGGGCCAGACGTATTTTACCCCGCTCGTCAGCGGCACGGAGATCCTCGTCACCAGCAGCGCCGCATTGCTGGGTCCAGGGCTCGGCGACGAGAACGCGCCTCCGTTAATCGAGCCCAGGACAGGAGAAGAAGTAAAAGCTAGGACCGACACCGCCACCCACCCCTATCCATGCAAACGTGAACACGGTGTTGGTGACGAGGTGGCAGAACTCTAAATCCTAAGACAGAGCAGAAGAAGAAGCAAAAGGTAAGACAGACATCGCCACCCACCCCTGTGCCCGCGAACGTAAAGACGTGGTTGGTCGAGGTGACGAAGCCGCGGATGACGTTGTTGTGCGTGTCTGCGATGTACACCACCCCGCTGTAGTACGCCATCTGTGCGTGCGTGCGTGCGTGTGTGTGTGTGTGTGTGTGTGTTGTAGAGGCGGATGACGTTGTCCGTGTCTGCGATGTACACCACCCCGCTGTAGAACGCCATCTGTGTGTGCATGCGTGTGTGTGTGGGTATGTGTGTGTGTGTGCGTGTGCGTATTTGCGTGTGTGTATTTGCGCGTGTGTTGTAGCAGCGGATGACGTTGTTGTCCGTCTCTGCAATGGACACCACCCCGATGTAGTACGTCATCTGTGCGTGTGCGTGCGTGTGTGTGTGTGTGGGAGTGTGTATATGTGTGTGTGTGTGCGTGTGCGCGTGCTTGCGTGTGCATTGTAGCGGCGGTTAACGTTGTCCGTGTCTGCAATGAACACCACCCCGCTGTAGTCGCCATCTGTGCATGTGTGTGTGTGTGTGTGTGTGTGCGTGTGTGTGCGTGTGTGTGTGTGTGTGTGTGAGTGTGTGTATTTGCGTGTGTGTTGAAGCGGCAGTTGACGTTGTCCGTGTCTGCAATGTACACCACCCCGCTGTAGTACGACATCTGTGCGTGTGCGTGCGTGTGTGTGTGTGTGTGGTGTGTGTATATGTGTGTGTGCATGTGCGTGTGCTTGCGTGTGCGTTGTAGCGGCGGT
>VFSX01000045.1:460000-510356 GCA_016618255.1 Chlamydomonas sp. UWO 241
AACAGTCGCACCCAACCCCCTGCCGCGCCGCTACGGATAGCCAGCCCCCCGCGACGCCTCCTACCGATCGGTACCACCCGTGGCATGCACTTGAGGAGGCGCTGGGTCCCGTGCCGTGTCGCGTTGCGGTAGCTATGCTGGGCGACATCAAACTTTCGCCATGTTTTTCGGCGTCGCCTCTGGACCAAATCTACTTTTGACGGGTGCTTTTTAGTTGCCACCAATCTCATTTAGACGTATGCTTCGTGGGGGGCCGTGGCTTGGAGAGACGGTGAAATGCGGAACGAAATCGTTTGGGGTCAAACGTTACACGTCACGATAACGTTTGACCCCAAACGGCTTCGCTCCGCATTTCACCGTCTCTCCAAGCCACGGCCCCCCACGAAGCATGCGTCTAAATGAGATTGGTGGCAACTAAAAAGCACCCGTCAAAAGTGGATTTGGTCAACCAGGGAAGCCACAAGAAATTCCCAAAGTTTGGTGTCGCACGTTTGGCCGCTTTTCCCCCCGGGGCAGGCCCAGGTTGGGTGGGGATGGCCATTTGGGCCTTCGAAATGAAGCGGAATATGCAGCAATGTACGCAATGGCAACGCAATGGATGCAGAGAGGGCTGCTCAATAACGCGCCAGAGTTTGCAGTCCGGCTGAACCCTCATCTTTTCGTCTTCTCAGGCCACCGGATCCCTATCAATAGCTTCTGCCCTACCACACTCACAATGCCTGAGACGGCGCCTCAGGCGTCCCATTCACTTGCACGGATCAGGCGGTGCCTCATGCGCTCCGACCGCCTGAGGTGCCGCCTGAGGCGCACACACTATCGCCTCAGGCGTCGCTGTAGCGTTACCCAAACCGCCGCAGGCGCCACCCTGACCGCCTCAGGCGCCCACCACCGCCTGAGACGCACCCCGGACCGTCTCAGACGTTACGACCGCATATACTTGCGCGGATCAGATGTTGGCATTTTGGTAGCGCTGTTGCTGCCCTACCACATTCCCAACGCCTACGGCAGCGCCTCAGGCGGCGCATTTACTTGCGCGGATCAGGCGGCGCCTCAGGCGCGCTGACCGCCTCAGTTTCATCAGTTACATCGGCTTTCCAGCAAAGACTACCTCTAGTCCTAGTACCACCGCCTAGACCCAAGTCCAGTTCTGGCCCTAACAATTACTTGTGAGGGGCGGTAGCCACCAGCCGGCTGCCTGCCAACGTGTAGTCCCAGAGCAAAAAGGAGAGCTATTGTGCGACGCCTCCAAAGTAGGTCCTAACTGCTTCCCGACACTATTTTCTTAAGCTACTGATTCAGCAGATAGGCGAAACTAGTGGCACTCGTTCTGATTGGAAGACTTTTTCGGACACGGCGTTTGAGCGTGCTCAGGATAGGGTCGGGTGGAGAGCCGTGGTGTACGGTCCGGCTGCCCCTCAGGCGCCGGCCCCTCCACCACGGCGGTCAAGTAGATTGGCAAGCGCCACTTGACCCCCTATCCCCTAGAAGCAGTTAGGACCTATTTTGGAGGCGTCGCACAATAGCTCTCCTTTTTGCTCTGGGACTACACGTTGGCAGGCAGCCGGCTGGTGGCTACCGCCCCTCACAAGTAATTGTTAGGGCCAGAACTGGACTTGGGTCTAGGCGGTGGTACTAGGACTAGAGGTAGTCTTTGCTGGAAAGCCGATGTAACTGTAACTGTAACTGCTTCTAGGGGATAGGAGGTCAAGTGGCGCTTGCCAATTTACTTGACCGCCGTGGTGGAGGGGCCGGCGCCTGAGGGGCAGCCGGACCGTACACCATGGCTCTCCACCCGACCCTATCCTGAGCACGCTCAAACGCCGTGTCCGAAAAAGTCTTCCAATCAGAACGAGTGCCACTAGTTTCGCCTAGCTGTTGAATCAGTAGCTTAAGAAAATAGTGTTGGGAGGAGGCTGGAGGCCGGCCTTGCTGCCGAGCCACATCCATTGTGCAGTCAAAAGTCGTACAAGGAAGACGAGAAGCCGGCATGCGCATCACATGGCCTAGCCACTGCATTGATCGCTTTGCCACAAGGCTCTCAATTGGCTCAGTGTCGCACGCCTGCCGAATATAAGTTAATCTGTGCCGGTCGACCAGGCGCACACCCAGAATGCGACGAAGGCAGTTAGAGTGGGCAACCTCCAATCGAGTTAGTTGTGTTTTAGAAGGGGCCCATGTTTCGCAGCCGTACAGAAAGTGGGGCAGCACGAAAGTGTTGTAAACCCGCATCTTAGACTGCACTTGCATCTTCTTGCTGGCCCAAATCTGATCAAAAGACGCAAACACGCCCAGCGCACGACCGACTCGCACACCGATCTCCTTTTCCACACCACCACTCTGGGTTATCCAACTCCCTACTTAAATGCAGAGACGGTCTTCACTTCACCACCAGTCAGCGCAAACGTGGGCAGATCCGCGTCAAGATCTGCTGGCAAAATCATCACTTCTGTCTTGGCGGCGTTGATTTGCATGCCAAAGCTAGAGGACACTTTGTCAAGGATTTTCAGCATAAGCGCCAACTGAGCTGGGTCATGCGAGAACAAACATAAATCGTCGGCATACATCAGCATTACTATACGCTCAACGGAATGTTACAAGCGATCAATGGGTGCAGTTTCGTAGTGTTTGCGGGTGGGGTGCAGAGCAAGACCCTCGGGCTCATACAAGGCTGGGGCAGGCAGGCACCTGACTGCATGGGCACACTTTCCCTCACCCGGGGGGGGGGGAGCGGCAGAGACACGGTGTCACAGGATTCTCTAGGCGTGCAGAGGCAGCTGGCTTAATAAGACTAAGCGAGGTTGATGCTAAGGCACCCTCTATAGACATCTGTGTGCGTAGCGGGCAGCAGTGCTTCCTCAATTGATTCAGATGAACTTACACTTACCGCCTGCACCGCCTGTACCGCCTGGCCACCAGCAAAAATCCTGAATTGCATTTTCGGCATTTTCGGCGTATTATTTATATTATTATTATTATTATTGACGAACAAATTGCAAAAAAGTGTTTGCGAAGAAGTTCGAAAATCGCAGATTTCACACTTTTCGGCCGAAATTGTCGAGTTAGGCGGTGAGGTAGGCGGTTTCTCCGCCTGTTGACCGCCGTTGGCGCAAGATCCGAGGCGGTCTTTCGCCTCGTTGAGGGGGCCCGTCCGTGTGTGACCTTGTTCACTCCGCCTCCACACCAAGGAGGAGCGCAAGGCCGCGCTCGAGCTCAAGAACACGTTCATCACGAAGGCACGTGCAAAGCAGCAGGCAGGGAGGGGACGAGGGCAGCGGGCAGAGAGGCTGGGAGCACGACTTCGGGCTGGCGCAGAGGAAGTCAGTGTTGGTCGTGGTCTACTGTCTGGGCTGTAGGCTTCAGACGAGGGACGGTGAAGGCGTAGTTATTACAAATATACAGAACTCTGGAACTGGACTCTGGGGCAGGAGAGAGCTTAGCTATGTATATTGCGTGAAGTGTTCGATCCGTACCTTCCACCTCCCCCATGACGCTGCCGGGGAGGAGAGACTCAGCAAGGCCTCAGCCCATGTGTACGGCATCAAGCCTTAAATCGTCATGACTGTGTCCGTCGGTGACACACGACGTGACTCTGCCCACAACCTCCCGGAATTTAGAGAAAGTTAGCACCTGCAACAACCGCAACAACCTGGGGTGGACGCTTCACCTCCCACCCGGGGGGACGCTCCAATCGAATCCTAATCAACTAGTGCCATGCACGGCTGGCGTGCCAAATGACTCAGTGCCTGCAGCACTGCATCTTATCAGGTGAGGTGGAGGAGAAGGCGACTGCTGCTGGTCTAGGGACACGAGGAGGCGGTCGAATGGCCTTTCGTCAGTCCGCGGCGACAACAACAGCCATTCTTGGGTCATTGTTTCATCTCCACGATCTTGGCGCGAGTGCTCGAAGCTGCTCTATCCTGGGATTTGGTCAACGTTCTCTCTTACAGTTTAGGGACTGCTCGACTGATAGCGCACGGCGTTTTCAATGTTGGATCCAGGCGTTCAGTCTGCGTTCATGATTTTCAGCTTTAAGCGGCGTCCTGGACCAACCCCCATCATGATTTACTAGGGCAACAGTCATTAAGACGTCCAAATGGATAAATACTGAGTCAAATCGTCGCATTCATTTCTACCCCATGTGTCTTCCCCCGCGTCAGCATGTCTTACACCGGGTCAATCGATCCGTGAAGTCGAGCACCTAGTAACGAGCGAGCGCTCATTGCGCGGCAGCGACATGCTCGAAAGAGGGATAGTTTTTTTTAGGTGGGGTTCTAGGTGGGTTCAAGTCTAGGGACTAAAAGCGCCCACGACTAACATCCATCATCAATGATGGATATTACAGCCAAGGGACATATCTTAAGGCTTATAAGGCCGTGCGCGCCAGCCGCTCCATGGGGAGTGAGCTGCCAAGAAAGAGATCCCCAACGTGGAAGAATGGCCGCGCGGCCTGTAAATATGAATCCGTCCTCATCACCGAACAAATGATTGACACACAACCAGACTTCCTCGCGTCCTCACCCAGAAAAATTGCGCACGGGCCCAAACGTCATAAGGGAATGGTGGGCCTTGGTGCGGGGTTAACCTCATGAAAGTGGCAGGCGCATGCGATTGTGTGGCCACATGGGGCACACGTCGCGCCCGCCTGCTGTTCCACGCGCTTGCACTACATGTGCGCATCAAACTGATGGAGCACGGCCGTCAGCGCAGTAGCTTCCGCTCCCTCGTCCAGGTGGGACTTGCCACTGTCGGAGTGAGCACGAGGGGGCAAGGTGGGCGAGTCCGTGGTGTGCTCCTGGAGGCGTTGGACCGTGAGCACTTGCGGCGTTGCTGCAGCACTTGGCACGTGCGCTTCAAGAGAAGCTGGAGGTGCGCGGCGTGGGAGCGTAGCGTTTTGGCGCAGCACTCGCTCCACCTGTCGAGATGTTGTGTTGCGGTGCGTGTGGGCCTGATGCAGCTGTGGCATGTGTCTGTGTTTGCGTACGTTTGCACGGCGGGGGGGGGGGGGGGGCAAGACAACGGGGCACATGCACACAGCCATGCACAAAGTTGCGCACCTGGTTCAACGTGACCAGCCCGGGCATATGCGCCACGTCCACTTGGTCGGCCCACTTTTCTACGGGGCGCCCGTGCTCCTCAACTGTAGGAGCCAACGACGTGCCACGTGGCAGCGTAGGGCTTTGACGTAGAATTCGCTCCACCTGTCGAGACATGGTGTATCGGTGCATGTGTGTGTGATGCGGCTGTGGCATATGCATGTGTGTGTGTATGTATGTGTGTGTGCACATGCAGACTTGGTGGTGGTGGTGGGGGAGGTACTCCATGCAACATCGAGGGCACACACGCACAGCCACGCAGAACCGTCACGCACCTCAATCAACGTCATCTGCCCGGGCATGTGCGCCGCGTCCGCTTGGTCGACCCAGTTTGCTTTGAGGCGCCCACGCTCCTCGACCCCGCCATCGGGGTCCATCGTTGCCGGTGCAGCCAGGGACACTGGCTGAGACATCAGCATGCCGCTGCTGCCAGACCTGCCGAAGGCCGTGGTTGCAACCGCCGTAGTCTCACCCGTGGGCTCTGTGGTAGCGCTACTGGTGGCGAGCGAGGTACTCGGTAACGGCTGTGGCGGCGGCGGTGACGTCCTCGACCTGCCACTCCCTGCGGTCTGCAGCGCAGCCGCGAGCGTGGCAGCTAACTGCTCTAGCTCTGCTTGCGAAGCACGCATTTCCGACAGCTGGCCTTGCGCACGCGCGAGCTCGACGACGGTCGCGCGATAAAAAAAAAAGCGCTGTACGCAGGCGGTGCGACTCCCCGCTGCCGACACCGCCACGGTGGTCGCTGCGGCCGCTGACACCGCGTGTGGATGTGGGCCTCTGCCCGGCAGCCTGGAATGGTGACACGCGCTGGCTAGCGGCACTTGCGCCGACCTCGGCCGCCGTTCCGGCTGTTGTCCCAACTCCGGCGCCCGTCAAGACGAGTTGCTGCCGCAGCGCGCTGTGCCCCGCTGCTGCCTTGCGCGAGCGCGCACCGCTGAACACGGGCGCGACACCGCCGCTGCTGACAACGTTGCCCTCCCCACCCACATCAGCACCACTGCCGCCAGCGGTGCCGAAGCGCACCAAGAGAGCGTCGCGGATCGTGGCGAGGTCATGCGCCTTCTCCGCAGTGCCCCCCCCATGGCCAGTACCTCCACCTCCACCTCCAGGCAACGGTGCAGCCATGGGGGCCACGTTGTATCCGGGGCTGGCGGCGCCACCGGAGGCAGGGTGCGTGTTGGAGGACCGAGCCGGCGCCCCGACATAGCGTCGGCCGAAGGCGGTGCCATCCGGCGCACCACCGGCCCAAGACGGCCGCGACGTGCGCAACACATCGAGCGCCGTTCCGTTGCTGCGGTGGACCCTAACCACACCATCCAGCCCTCCGCTGAGCATTGCAGATGCGCGCGGCATGAGCGGCCGGGCATTTGCAAGCACGTCGGAACTGCTGTAGCTTGCTCGGTGCGTTGGCCACGGGCGCGTGGCCGGGGACGCAGGCGTAGACGTAGAACCGCCGGGCATGGACGACTCGCCCCGCATGCGTGGGTACGCGCGGTGGTGCGGCACGCGCGTGAGTGACATTGACGCAGCGATGCCAATGGCAGGGGGAAGGGGGGAGGAGGCGGAGGGCGCCATGTCAGCGCCCCCCTGAGCCGAGCCGCCGATGACCGGGGACGGCTCGTCACACGGGGATTGCGGCGCGGTTGAGGGCTGTGTCATGCCAGCAGAGTCGCGACCGCCCTGTCTCGGTTGCACTGCTGGGCTGAGGCACTCCAAGGGCATACCCTTGAGCCCACCCCCCCAAAGGAAGGACACACGCCGAGTGCGTCGGCCGGGGGTCAAGGGGTCGGCTGTCGGTGCGCCCCCTGATGCACTTACACCCCTGCGCGCCGCCGCACCCGCCGCACGTTGAGTGGCGTCACTGCATGGCACAGTAATGTCACTGTGTGTGCTACGCACCTGCGCGATGGACAGCCTCGATGACATGCGCTGCGACGCCCTAGGCCCTAGGGCGCTCCTCGGCTCGATGCCAAGCGCCCCATGGCCAGTGGCCGCGCGCTGCAGCCGATTTGAGAGCCACCCATCGTCGCCGATGCTGTTGGCTGTGTTAAGGGAGTTAGAGAGGCTTTTGCTGAGCGTGTGGTGGCCTGCATGGGGAGGAAGGGAGCACGTGTGTGTATGTGTATGTGTGTGTGTGTGTGTTCGTGTGTGTGTGTTTATGAGGCTGGTGGTGGTGGTCCCTTCGATCAGACGGTGCGGAGGCGCTGGCGGCGTTCCGGCAGGGCGGGTGGTGGCACTCGACTGCAGCAGGATGCTCACACAAGCACGCACACCAGTGATTTGCTTTTTAGGAATTTTTATTGATAACTCCGCAGCCGGATTATGCTTTGACCGCGTTGACTCAGCGTTGACCGTTGACCTCTTGTTGACCATTTGTCCTCATATATAGGAAATTTGGAAGCTGTTGACGAGCTCTGTCTGGGGGTCTTGTCAGGCCAACAATCAACTGAAGGGGTTGAGCTGTGCTCAGGGTCAAAGCACAGCCAGAATACAGCCAAATGGCGATGGAGAGCAAAAACTAAATCACTGACGTATGCACGCACATGCACACACGCACCCGACGCTGACATCAGCACAGCTCCCAAAGCCTGTCACGTCTGATGCCGGCCCCTCCCGCTCCTCCTCCTCGCCTGATGTCGGCTCTCACGGCCGGGCCAGCCGCGCCCCGAAGCATGGTGCGAGCAACGGTTGCGCGCATGCGCGCGAGCAGGCCGCTTGGACCACCGCCCTCCTCCAACACTGCGTGTGCGTGTTCATGTGTGAGAGAAGGGGAGAGAGAGAGGAGACATGGAAGCAATATGCGATAGATATGAGATAGAGAGCGATGCCGATAGAGAGATGGAGAGAGGGAGATGGAGAGAGAGGAATGGAGAGAAAGAGAGAGAGAGAGAGACAGAGATGGCGACAGAGGGAGAGAGAATGGGAGGAGGGGTGTGCGCATGAGCGCGCGAGAGGCCAAACAACCAGCGCCCAACAGCCCCACCTTTGTCAAGCAACTTGTCGATGTGCACGTTCGACGGCGCCTTGCGTCGCACTTTCTGCGCCCACCACTTGAACATGCGTCGCAGATCCTGTGTGCCGTGTCATGAGCAAAGTCAGCCAGCGACACCGTGCGTCGGTCACCGGGGGGGGGGGGGGCAGAAAATGCAGTTCTGGAACGCATGGTAGAAATAATTTGGACCCCCCCCCCCTACCTGCTCCCCGCCCCCCCCCACCTCACAAAATACGCCATGCATGGAGCCGGGACCAAGGCGCATGGATTCCTTACAGCAAGGGCTGTCCATCGCAATGTCAAACTTCTCAAAAGATAGCCAAAACGACTCCCAACATGCAGCCATGGTTTCGTTGGCCGCCACCACAAAGTGTGGACCCTGCAGTTCACACCTTCCAGGCAGATTGAGGGTTCATTGACTATCTTTAGGTGTTTTGCTGTGCTCTCAAAGGAGATTCGGATGACACCAGTCCCATCTCAATCCATGAAGGTTGCTCAAATCTCTAGGTGGGCTTTTAGTGCATTGTAGGGAGCACGAGGGAGAGTTGAGGGTGTTGAGAATTCCAACCTATAACCCAGGGTCACTTCTGAGAGTGGATCCGCGCTCCTCTCATTGAAGCGGGTTATAATAATGATATTAACATCGAAAACGTCTCACTGGAAATAAAGCTATGAACCCCCCAGTTTTTTGCCCTCATATCTCGGCCCCCCATTCCTGAGTCTTCTGCCCCCCCCCCCCCCAGTATCCATGCACACACACACACACACTCAAGCAAACGTCCACTCCTGCACCCGCAGCGAAACCATACACACACGCACCTGGGAAACCGTCGGCATGTGCTTGGCGTACTGGTTGAGCCCCCCGTAGATCAGGATGATGAAAGTGGCGAGATACATGCGTAACACCCACACAATTACAACGGAAGCCAAGCCACGGAAGGCGGAGGCCATCGAGCGCTCGAGGGGGGCGTCGAGGCCGGGGATGGTGCACGCCTGTGTGCGTGCGTGTGTGCGCATGTGTGTGCATGCAATAGTGAGGTGATTTGGTGTCAATGTTACACACCAGCAACCCCCCCCCCCCCTCTCTCCCCCACTTCCCGCACCACCCTGCCCCTAACTTAACCGCACCACCCAGCCCCTAACTTCCCACACCACCCAGCCCCTAACTAACCAACCAAATCCAAAGCTTTTAGCCCAGTCAACACCCACATAGTACAGCTCCGTGTCGTCTCCAAAAACCAGCATCTTGAACAGCGTAAATATGGCCTCTCCAAACGTGGCTGTTGCATGCACACGATAGCCGAACACGGTGTTGAGGAACACGGCCATCATGCAGAACAAGACGGTCACCTGATCAATGGGAGGGGATGGGTAGGGGGGGGGTGCATGGGTGGGTGGGCGGGAGAGAAGCGTGTATGTACACTCGGTTGCCAAGATGATGTGAAGGGAATGCAGTCCTCATGCAGAAGAGGCTGGTGACCTGGGTGGTAGGGGGAGAGGGGAGGTGCATGTGTGCGTGGGAGGGGTAGAGTAGGGCAAGAGAGCTGGAGTGCTTTTGAACATGAAGAAGAATGCATGAGTGGAAGAGGCAGCCAGCCCACCCCCTTCCACGCAGATCAAACATCCCAACCACGCAACACACACACCACGAGAACGAAGTGGAAGAGTTCAGGCACGAGTGCTGCAAGGGTGCCTCCGATGATTGACAGGCGTCGCTGAAAGGAGAGGTACATGATGAGGCGCGCAATGAGGCCGAGCAGGACAAAGCCCTGGAGGAAGTAGTAGAGCACGTAGCTGCAGAGGGGATTGAAGGAGGGGGTGGGGGGAGTGCGTGTGTGTGTGTGTGTGTGTGTGTTGGCAGTGTCCCACGAGACACAATCTGGAACCAAATGTCTGTATCACCGACGGAAGGGGACAACAACACCGTTCATGCACACACGCATGACACAAACGTCCCCCAACCCTCACAATGCAAAGCAGACACCAGCTGTGCCTGGCCTACGCCGTGCCCTCGAGCCAGCCAGCCAGCCAGCCACACACACACACACCAGTGGTTCCGTTAAGGATCTTGGAAACATGATGGCTCAACCCGGGCTTCACGCTCATTTCGGCAATCTCAACCCGGCGGAGCCGATTTTGGCGGAAAAGTGTGAACATTTCGATTTCACACTTTTTCGGGTCGGAATTCGCGCAATCTCAACCCGACGCGCCAGCCCGAATGGGCCAATCCCAACCCGAAAGTGCACTTTGTCGGGTTACGGGTTGGCTAACGGAAACACTGACACACACACACACACACACTGGTGTGTGTGGCATTTGAAACCACTCACATCGTGTACATCTCATCCACGCGGGACGCCAGCTTGGCGGCATTTTCCAGGCCTGCCATATCCGCTGGCAGGCGCCAACGGCCGGCGGTTCCAGCAGGCGGTTCGTCGCGTCCTGTGGGGGTGTGAGGTGTGGGCGTGTGAGCGTGCGTGTGTGCATGCACGCATGCTTCTTTGTTCTTCAGTTTGTGTGCTTGCGTCTCGGCGCAGGTGTGCGGTCGCCCCCTCGCCCAAGCGGAGCATCCACGCCCATGCGGACGCAACATGTCTACAAACTGCGCGGCCGCTGCAGCTGACACTTGACGTCGCGGGAGCAAGGAGCGCGCGGGCACCTAGTTCGGGGTGTCTAGGTAGCGGTTCAGAGGCTGAGGGCGAACCTGTCTCTGCCGCAAACTGTGCCTCCGCGGCGGCTGATGCGTCGCGTATGGGGAGTAGGAAGCGCGCGGGCGCAAAGGCGTCAGCGTCGTATGCGCTGAACCGGGTCACGAAGACGTCAGAGGAGACGAGCTGCGGGTGGGTTGGTGGGCGGGTGGGTGGGTGAGGGGGTGAGACGGTGGGGGGTGGGGGGCAGGGGGACAGACAAAGACAGAGGGAGAAACACACAGAGACAGGCAGTGAGAGAGAGGGCGAGCATGCGTGCGAGCGCGTGGGCCATCGCGCACCCACCTGCACCGAGTACACAAACCACAGCACGATGCACGCCAGCATCAGCGCGCACAGTGCCGTCTCGAATGCGATCCAAAACGGAGACATTGTCAACGTGTACTTTTGCGCGCGGCTCAGCGCTGGGGCATCAAGCCCACGGTCCTTCCGCACCGCAGCCTTTGCTTCGAGCCTTGCCTCGGCGATTTCACCCTCGAGCGTGCGGTCGGTGGCGTCCGTCTTGCTTGGACCACCCGCATAGGACAGAGCGTGGACAAAGGCGACGTTGGGAGAGCGCTGCAAGCGCGGGCTGGGCGTCATGGTGGTGGTGCTTCCCACTCCGGTAGCCGAGCCCATGCGGCTGATGCGAACTCCGGCGTTGCCGCTGCCGATGCCCCCTCCGTGGGAGCCGCTGCGCGGCCCACCACGCGTGGGCATGCACACAGAGGTGGACGAGGTCGGGAGCGTGGCTCCGGCCCACTCGGCGCCCTCGGCAATAGGGCCAGCGCGCGTGGTGGCCGAGTGCGGGCTCCCTGGGAGGCTGTGTCGTGTCGGCGCAGTGGAATCACCGTAGTTGCCGGCCAGCTCTGATGTGCTGTGTGAAGTGAAGAGCCCTGCTGACGCCGAGGGGCTGCCCTGGCGCCTGCCATGGCTGCTGCTGCCCTGCGTTTCCAAGGCGATGGCACCACCACCATACTCACCACCAGAGGTGACTCCCAGCGGCGACAAAGGGCGGGGACCGGCGGCTGCGGCAGAAACCGGAAAATAAGTGAGTTGTTGCTGTGGGTGCTGCCATTGGTGCGTGGTTGTGCCAAGACTCGGGCGCGATGCGATGGGCGATGCGCCTCTGCTCTCACTCGGTCCCCATGTGTCGTCGCAACCACCACCACCACCACCACCGCCACCGTGCTTGGTAGGGGTTGTGGCGGCAGAGGAGGAAGGGGAGGCGTACGCGTTGGCGGCGTAGGCAGCTGCTACCGAGAACGGCGCCGGCGCGAGGGTCGGCGAGGCGCCGGCGCTTGGCGGGCCGTCAGCCCTATCCTCGTACGGAGGCAGCACGTGCAACGACTGCGCAAGCTGCGGGCCGCTCAGGGGGCTATGCCCATGCACCTCGAGCATTGCCTTGTCAGCGATCATTGCCAGGGTGTACGGCACATGCATGCGGGCGGTTGGTCTCACCGCCCCTCCTCCGCCCTGGGGACTGTCGCCGTTGTTGGGAGCCGTGCCGTCGTACATACGCCCGCCGATGCCGATGGGCGCGTTGCTAGTGAAGAGTGGGTTGAAGGCGTCCACCGGAGACACCTTTACCACAGGAGGGGTGAGGAGTGTGTAGAAAGGGGTGGGTGAGAGAGGGGGGTGGCGCTTGAGAAGAGTGGGCTGGGTGCATCAGTGCGTGCACTGGAGACGCCTTCACCACAGACATACACGGGGCACATAGGGTCAATTGGAGGTCAAGAACCGATGGCCGCCCATATAGATGGAGGGTCGAGAGTCGAGGGTCAAGAGCCGGAATTGAAAGAATACACGCTGCTGGTGGCGCCCACCTACTGTTGAGATCGATGATAGCTTGCGCTGGCTGCGCAGCGATGCAACAATGTCCCACGGCGTGAGCACAATGTACGCGACGACGAGAATGACGAGGAAGATGTCAGGAAGGAGCGTCTGCGGGTGCGGATTCAGCGAGTAGGGTTCTGACAGATGGAGGTGCCACTCTGTGCGTCTTGGAGTTGGAGAGATGCGGATCGGGCATCAAGTAATGCCATGCTGCCTTTGGGCATACCTGCAACTGCCCCGATGAGACCACGTGCATGTACTCAACGGCGGGCAGCGCCATGAGCTTGGAAGTCATGGAGATGACGCCAGAGTCGATCCACCTGTGGGGACATAGGCGGGAGGAGAGGAGTGACGGTGGAGGTGGGTGAGTGAGTGTGTTTGCAGGGAGGGCAATGTCAACTCCCCTAAAACAGGGCAAGGTCAACTCCCCTAAAACAGGGCAAGGTCAACTCCCCTAAAACAACGACCACAAACGCAACACCCATAACGCACGTGAAGGTGGCTGAGAAGTATCCAAATACGACAGCCTCGGGGTTGTACGTCACGATCTGCAGCGTCATGCTGCGCGTGAGCTGCGCGCTTAGCATGCCGCCATCCTGAATGTAGTGAAGCAGATCCACAATGCGCTGCCAAGGGGTAGAGAGCAACACGCACACATGTCAGTGTCAGTGTGTGTGTGTGTGCGTGCGTGTGTTTGTGTGTGCACTGTGATAAGCCCCCCACAATGCATGTGGTGCAGAGGGTCTGCATTGCGCTGCTGGCGTATGCAGCGCTTCTGCATGTGCATGGTACTACCAGGATGGTATAGGGTGGATGGGTGTATTTGGGGGCCTAGTGCCATTTTAAGTAGGCTTAGGGATGTGTCCTGTGCCTCTTCCCTACAACAAGGGGGGGGGCCTGCGACACGTACAATGTCGTACTCGGTGCAACAACAAGGGCCCAGCTTTTGCTCAGCAGGGTAAAGGGTAACAGGTTGAGAACCATGTGTATGAAGGTTGAAATTCCAGCTCGAGAACCCCTTAACACGTTTGAGATGGCCAGTTTTCATCCTTTCAGCCCACGTCTTGGCTTTTCTCCCCATGTGGGGGATCTCTCTATTGGCAGTTGGCAATGCACTTGCCTCTCGCCCCCCCCCCCCATTTGCGCAAACCTTCTTCAACAAGCATTTGCTGCCGCTGCGGTAGGGGACTAGGGGATGCGCCTAGGGGGTGCGCCTTTTGCAGAGTGGGGGTTTCCTTACCACCAACAGCCCGTCATCTCATCAAGGTGCCCGGGCCCTACGTGCCGAGCATGGTCTTATGGTCTTACGACTTCAGAGGTGTCCCTGACTGACACATCCATCATCATCATCAGTGCCTGGTCTATAGACCCAATGCGTGTGCATGTGGGGGTTACCATTACCACTACCAGCCAGCCATTAGAGTAAAGATGTCGGGCGCTAGCGCTGACACAGGTCCAGGCTACTAGGTCTAGGTTACTAGGTTTAGGACAGGCCCCTAGGCTACTTGGCAGTCTGGGGCTTGGGGCTACTTGGCAGACTACAGCTTTCGGGCTACTTGGCCGACTGCGACCATGAGGCCATGTGACAGAATGAGGCTATGAAGTGCCCCTTGGCAGTTTGGGGCTATTGAGGAAGACTTTAGTGAGGCTATGAGCTGTGCTGGTGGCGTGTTGCGTGGCGTGGAGGGGAAATTGCTGGCGGGCATGGAGGGCGCGATCCCGCAGGCCTGTGAACCCCGGCCGTGCCCCCACGGGAAGGTGGATTTAAGGGCCCAGTGCCCAGTCTAGGTCCAGCCCCGACCCACTAGCCTCCCACCACCAGTAGCCAGCCACCCGCCTGTAGTGCTCTACACCGAGCAAGGTTGAATACGCTGCCTGTAGCAGCGTCACACGCGACTGTAAAATTCATCCTCACCAGGTATCACACATCATTACTGGTGTCACACAGACTACAAGATCCATCATCATCATGGTGATTGTGGTGAGATTGTGGTGTGTCGGAGGCCAATAGTGTGTGTGTGTGTGGGTGGTTGACCTGCCATGCCGCAGCCCTTGCCCTCTCCCCCCATCACAAAACCACCTTTTCCGACACGTGTGTGTCAAACAACAGCGGGTAGCCGTCGTCAAATCCCTTGAGCGGCGTGTGGAAGAATCCAAACGGCATGCCTGTCACGTTGTTGACCTCGGGGCTGCCGTTGGACATGTAGAAGTCGGACATGGACACCTGTGTGTGGCGAGATGTGTGCGCGTGCGTAAGGTGGGGTGGGGGTGGTGGGGGGCAGTTAGTTTGTAGGTTGGTTCAGACGAGGTTGTGGAGCGCTCAATAATGTGTATGGTTTTATGCATGTACCTGCTAGCCCAAGGGCCGACACACACGCATGCGTGAAGCATGCAGACAACACCGCCGCGACGCTTATTTGTATATAATACACATTTGTTGCACAACATCCACCCACGCATTGTAGAGCAACCAGAGCTCTACAATACAGGCCCATAACCAACGGCCGGTGTTGCACTCTAAACATGGCCATTGCGTCACCCACCCACCCCCACCCGCCCACCCGCCCATCCATCCATCCACCACCACCACCCGCACACCCACCCACCCGCCCACTCACCCACCCATCCACACACCTCTTTATTGTAGAGCGACGAGAGTTGGCTGAACACGGGGTCATTCCCCACACCGCCGCCGTCCACATACGCCACGGATGTGGAGACTGCCTTGTCACGGCAGGCCGTCACGAGGCTCGGGTAGCCTGTAGACCGGCACACACGCATCCGCATCCCCATTTTGTCAGTCGACGCATTCAAACAAACCTCCTCTGTCACTGACGCCACCGGCCGACGCACCGTGTGGAGAAGCAGGCCCGAGAGCACCCGGTTGCGGTGGCCCGATCCCACAAAGCGTGCTTTGTCGGCGTTCCAAGTGTCATAAAGGTCATATTCGTAAGATGCCGCGTCAGGGAACACGTCATAGCCTTGGAACACGTAAGGATCCCCACTGGGGATATAATTTGCGGTCGGGAGCAAGCTGCGGCGGCTTGTGGCGGTGGTGGTCCCGACCTTGAACGCGAAGCGCCGCCCAATGCTCGCGTTGAACACACACTGCTGGAAGTCGGCGAGTGTGGCGTCATCGAGGATGCCGAGGCCTTCGAGGACGAGCTGGGCGTTGATGACAGTCCTGGAATTCGTGGGGTGGGGGCAAATGTTGCGTGCGTGGATGTAGGTGGGTGGTTCAACAGTGTCTGCTGGGCTAATTTCTGCTGATCCATGCGCAATGCACACACAAGGTGTCGATAAACTAAATCATCACTTTCCCCCCCCAAAGACCACCATTGGTGTGTGCGACCCACCCACTCACCCACGCCTACACATTGTCAGTCCTGGAATTTGGGGGGGTCCGGGCAGATGGTGCGTGCGTGCGTGGGTGGTGATGGCTAAGTCAACGGGAGTCTGCCAGGCTTGTTGCTGATGACATGCATTCAATGTTGCACACACTAAGTGCCGATTAACTCATCCACCATAGTATTGTGCCCTCCCCCCCCAAAAGACCGCCATTGTTGTGTGCCACCCACGCAAAAGCACATCCATGCCCACACCTTGTCAGTTGTTGCTGCAACGGCGTGAGAGTGCTCGCCATAGTGTGTGCCCCTCCCCCCAAACAATATACCACTATTAAAGTGTGCCACCCACGCAGCCACACACCTCGTCAGCTGCTGCTGCAGCAGCGTGAGCGTGCTCGCCATGAGAGCTCCAATTGCAGAGAGCTCGTTGTTGAACGCTGCCTGCATGACCGTGGTGGTGAGCATAATTCTGCCAGCTTTTAATATTACAAAAAAACTTCTGCAACTTATTTAATAGTGATCACTATGAGTTTTGCACGGCGCAATATCACACGCCTGCAGAGCGCAGCAGCAAGTCAACTCCAGCTGACACACACACACACATACACCACCACCAACTTCAACAACAACAACGTACCTGCACCACCAGCGTGCGGGAGAGAAGGTCGTCTACAGCCACGAGCTGCGCGCTCACGTTTCCGGACGCCCACGACACATCATTGTACATTTGCGTGTACGCGGCCTGCGGGGGATGCGTGTTTGTGTGTGTGCGAGTGTGCGAGTGTGTGATTGGGGTCTTGACATACACGTTGGAGTTTACCACTTGATTGTTCAAGCTACAATAACACCCACCACCCCACCAAGCCCCCACCTTGGCGGCCGTGTCATACAGATCGAACGTGTCAACAAGTAGGACGATGGTGACCGCCATCGAGTCGGTCGACGCCTGTGCGGGTGTGCGGGGTATTTTCAAGTTAATGGGGAAGACCTGTTTTGAGCAAGGCTCGGGGGTCACCCCATGTGATGCGCGAAGGTCAACATGGCATGTGGCAGAGCGCCCCACCTTGCCCCCCCCCCCTTAAACCCTCAACACCAAATACGCGTAGGCGTTGCCCCGCTAATTGCCTCACCTGGATCGCCGTTGTCAACGCCGCGACGTCCGATGCCGCTCCCAAAATCAGCGACAAGTACATCGCATCTGTGGAAGGCACTGAAGAAGTGCACTCTGGCTTGGTCGCCACGCTGGACACCACCGCACCGCCAGTCGCCGCCGTTACCGCCGCGTTGGCATTGTTGCAGCCAGATTGCAACAACTGGCGGCGGCGCGACTGCGTGCTCATCATGTGGTGCATCGGTGCCGCGACCTGGTGGATACCATGGGGCGATTGTGGTGGGGAGGAGCCATCATCGTCGTCGTAGACATCATTGTCGTCGCTGTAGTCAGAGTTGGTGTTGGCGCACGTGCCTGTGTCGCACGCCAGCACTGCCGCAAGGTCGTCGATCAGCAGGCGCACACGCGACAGCGAGGCAACAACGCCGCCGACGCACGCGGACGCCACGCGCATACGGGCTGTGCCGCCGCCGCCTCCGCTAGTTCTGGTGTTGTCGCTGGTTGGGAGGCTGATGTTGTGCTTAGTTGCACTGTGTGGCGCATGATGCCACTTGTTGCCCGATGTTGTGCCATCTGCCGTTGCGTCGGGGGCGTCCGAATCCAGTGAAGCCGAGCGCAGCCGCCGTCGCCCCGCTTTCCCTGGCAGCGGCAGGGGAGTGGAGGAGCCCTGCAGGTTTGGGGGAACATGTGTGTGTGTGTGTGTGTTATGTGAAGGGGGAGGGGCATGTGAGGCAAGGAGCCCCGAGGGCATGCACCATCAACTTGATGGTGGTGGGGAAATGATCGTGAGGGGCGGGGGATTCTGGACTCATATATTCGCGGGCGGCACATCGCAAGTGCTTTCCACCATGCTTCACACACACACACACACACACACACACACACACACACCACCTGCCCGCCCCCATCACACACCCGCAGCCACACCCACCGTGGTCACGGTCAGAACCACCGAGATGTCGTACAACGTCCCGGCGTCAGTGACCCTCGCCACTATGCTGCTGAGGTTCATCACTACACCACGCACGGTCGAGGCGCCGACGCCAAAGAGGGGCATGTGCTCCATGGCGGTCGCGAGCAGCAGCGTGGCATTGGAGGATAGCTGCGCTGCAAAGTCGGTGGCGGCCGAGAGGGAGGAGCTGCAGAGGGGAAGGTGGGAGAGGTGTGTGCGTGTGAGTGTGTGTGGCGACTCCATTTACCTCTCGCCCTCATGCGCGCATGCGTGACGGACAAAGTATCCAGTCAGCCTTTTCTTTTGGCCGATATGAAAATGTGCGCAAAATCTCCACGCACCTCTTTACCTACATAAGTATGTGTGGGGCAACAACACCAAAGTGGCATGAACAACGAGGTGCCTCGACCCGTACCAACTACCAACCCCAGCCAAGAGGCACCTACTCGCGGTAGGAATGTGTGCATCAAATCTTTCTGAATGAAGCCCTCTCCAGCCAACTGAACCACGCCACCCACCCGTCAGGCGGCTCGAACGTGTACGTGAACTCAGTCGCCGCGAGCTGCTCCACCACGACAGACAGGTGTGCTGGCTGTGGCGCGCCCGGAACCGAGTATTGTAGAACATAGATGCCAGGCAGGCACGTGCCCAGCGACAGCGCCGCTGCGGAGCAGCGCCCGAGCGCGGTGCCGTCGCCCACAAGTGTCACGTCAGTGACTGAGACAAAGGGAGACAGGTCGACAAGGGAGCCGTCGGCCGACAGTTGTGCTGCAGCTGCCGCGCAGCTGCCTACCGCACCAACCGACGTGCACGGCAGAAGAGACACAGGCGCGGGCGTGCCGTAGATTGCGAAGACTGTCTGGTTGGATGGCGGCTCGCCAAGGAGTGCTGCCGTGGTTAGGTTTTCTGACGTGGCTGGCAGCAACACGAGCACGGGGGAGCCCAACAACACGTTGGCAATGTCGCCGCCACCCAGGGCTGCGACCGCACTCTCCAGCTGGATGCGTGGGCGGTGGTTGATGGTTAGGTGGTTGGTAAGTAGGGCTTTCCCTGTGTCGTCTGGTGTGCGACAGGGGTGCGTCATTGCTCCTGTGTTGTTCAATGTTTCTATTGACCACAGTGAAAAAGGCGCTAGACATGATGCCAGAGGGGGCTGGCGTGTCAGTCGTGACCTGAGCCGGCGGCTCTGTGTTGTCGTCGTCGGTTGAGCGCATAGTAATGCTGATGTATGCCGACGATTTATGTTTTTTCTCGCATGACCCAGCTCAGTTGGCGCTTATGCTGAAAATCCTTGACAAAGTGTCCTCTAGCTTTGGCATGCAAATCAACGCCGCCAAGACAGAAGTGATGATTTTGCCAGCAGATTTTGACGCGGATCTGCCCACGTTTGCGCTGACTGGTGGTGAAGTGAAGACCGTCTCTGCATTTAAGTATCTAGGGAGTTGGATAACCCAGAGTGGTGGTGTGGAAAAGGAGATCGGTGTGCGTGTCGGTCGCGCGCTGGGCGTGTTTGCGTCTTTTGATAAGATTTGGGCCAGCAAGAAGATGCAAGTGCAGTCTAAGATGCGGGACGCACTTGCTGGAGGCTTGTCAGCCAGGGGGGCACTGAAGCACACGCAGACCACATGGTTTCCCTTCCTTAGAGTCGAGGGTCGCGCTTCCACTGTAGCGCGGCTTCTGCCAAATCAAATCTTGGATTGTGTGTACAAGATCCGCACCTGGCGGCCCCCCCACCTCCTCCCTCCCACCCCTCCCCCGCGCACGCAGGCCATCCTGCGCAACCCCCAACTTGAAGCTTCTTAAGGGCCACCTCTCAACACGATTGCCGCTTACATCGCTCCCGTGTCATGATGATCCATCTCCCCCACTTCTGCCCTGAGAAACGTTACCCTGAGCCAACCCTCTAAGGATGCTCCAAGTAGTGCAGGTATGGAAGCCCCACGCTTCTGCACTTCTGAACCTCTCATAAGCTAAGCTTTGGATGGAGAGGACAATCAAGAGCGAGGCGGGGCTCCTGATATTCACAGTCACTAGAACCCTTCCTCACAGCTTCACAACCTGAGATGTCCACCACCCCCCTTGCACCTAACACCCCGCGCACAAGTGCCGCTTACATGTTCTGTCCCCCCTCTCCCCCCTCTCTTTCCCCTATTCCCCGTCTATTTTTATATTCCCTCTCTCTTCCTCTCTCTCCCCCCGGAACTGAATGCGACCGATCATCCACAAACCACCGCCCCCCGCCGTGCGCGCCCACGCAGGCCGCCCCGTCTGTGGACCACAGTGTGGATATGTATGAGAAGGACAAGCTCGCTCAGTACGCGCCGCCCCCGCCCCGCCCGTCTTGCGTGCGCGGCAACCCGGGGCCCGTGGGGCTCCTTGCCTTCGGAATGACAACTCGTGAGTGTTGGGGCATGAGGTTGCGGTTTTGAGGGGGTGTGACTCAAGGTTCATGCAAGGGCTAGGGTTGAGAAACGCTGCACCCGAATCTGCACCAAATCCGCACCAAATCTGTACCGACTCCACACATGTGCACACATGCACACCCACCCACCCACCCACCCCTCCCACCACGCCTTTGCAGTCATGCTCATGTTCATTGAGACAGGCTGGACTGCTACAAGCGACGGGCCATTCAAGCCGACGGTTATAGCCTACGCGATGTTTTATGGAGGGCTGGCGCAGTTCATCGCTGGCATCCTCGAGGTGGGTGTGACATTGAACCTGTACTCTGTAATTGTCTCCCCCCCCCCCCATCCTCTCTCTCTCCTTTTCTCTCTTAAAGCCCTCTCCCGCTCTCCTGCTCTCCCGCTCTCTCTCTTTCCCCCCGTCCCCGTCGCTCCCTCTCCCTCTGCCCCCTCCCCCTCCCTGTCTGTCCCTCCTCCCTCCTCCCCTCCCTCCCCTCCCTCCCCGCTCCCATGGATGAGACATACCACTGTTTGGGACATAGCGCACCGGTATTGTACATCCGGAGCCCGCATCTTGAAAAATACCGATAAATACACGCGATAAACACCGCGTCCTGGTGTTCCGTGGGCAAACCTACACAACTTTTTGGAAACTCAACGGAATTTGATGAATGTAGACTCTCTGGAAAGCCCTTGAGGAGAGGAAGAGGGAGCAATCACAAAAGCAAGGGGAATGTCCCATTGGGCGGCCTCCAGAGCCACAAGCAGATCCACACTATCAATCAGTTCACGGCCACCCGTGAGCAACCCGGCACTCCTCTTGGGCCCAGCTCCCCCCCCCCCCCCCTTCTCCCCTCCCATGCATTTACTTGAGAGTCCTAAGGACTGCTGGGGGGTGGGGTTGGGGGCTGTGGGTTTGTGTGTGCACAAAACGCCTCAACAGTTGAGCGCACGCTTGCTGGACTTCTGAGACAAACGCCCACGGGCCTCTCCCAGCCTAGAGAACCGGCACCGGCTCTGTCCGAGGATGAGGGCCTGGGTCTACTCGGGTGTAATGACGGTGTGCTGGGGTCTATAGGATGCCCTGCCCTCTCCCCTCTCTCTTCTCTCCCCACCCCTGTGTCTCTCCCGACTTGCCCTCTCTCTCCTCTCTGCCCTCCCTCCCACTCTTCTCTCTCCCCTCTCCCCGCTTTCTCCCTCATCTCCCTTCTCTCTCCCTTCTCTCCCACTCTCTTCTACCTCCTTCTCCCTCTCCCAGTTCTCTTTCCCATCCCCTCCCGTTCCTCTGCCCCCTCTCCCTCTCCCCTCTCTCTCCCCTCTCCAGCCCCCCCCCTCCCCTTCTCCCACACTTACCCTCCCTCCCTCTCCCCCACACACACACACCAACTGTCCCCGCAGCTCATCAAGGGCAGCACTTTTGCCGGCACTGCGTTCATGTCTTACGGTGCCTTCTGGATGGGCTGGTTCCTGCTCGAGTACTTCCTCACCATCGACCCATCCTGTCCAACTCGCTGACCGGAAAGACGCTGTGGTGGGTGTGCCGACCCTGGATTTGTGTCACACGCATGCCCACGCACGCAGGCTCGCACACACCCTCGTGTACGCCCACGCCCTCGCGCACGCCCTCGCGCACGCCCTTGCACACACGCTCGCTCGCGCCCGCACCCATGCCCTCGCCCGCGCCCACGCCCACGCCCTTCGGTTGTGCCATTGCAACGCGCCCTGAAGATTGAAATCAAAATCTGGACATGAATCCCAAACCCTTTACCCTGCATACACAGGCTCGCCCTGTGGGGCGTCCTGACCTCTGGTTTCTTCGTCGTGACGCTCCGCAAGAACTTCGGCCTCATGTACGTTTTTTCGTCGCTCGCGATCACCTTCTTCATGCTCGCTGGCGGAGTCTACAGCCACAACGTGGGTGTAGTGACAGCCTAGAGGTCTAGCTAGCTCTCATCGAGGGCTTTCCAAAGATCCCGGTGTCGGTTTTGCGTGCTGTGTTGATGCACCGAAGGCGCGTGTGCGTGGTATTCGCAAACCCTCAATCCCCTACACCCCCGCACCCTCCAAACCCCTCGCAGACGACAAAGGCGGCTGGCTACGTTGGTTTCTCGTGTGGCTCGGCTGCGATCTACACTGCGCTTGCGATGCTATACCAAGACGAGCTGGGCATCACGCTGCCCTTCATCAGCCCCGTGCACTTCATCTGAGGCGTCAGATTTTGAGCAGACTCTGCACCAGATTCTGGCCTCAGATCACATGTGGCGGTGGTGGCGGTGGTGGCGGCGGTGATGGCAGACAAATCAGAAAGCGCACACATGCTGGTTTTCGATCTGCTTGGTGCCACCAGCCAATCAAACATTTCGAGGCAAGATTTCCGGTTATATGGAGGCTGAGGTGTGGGGCCACAATTCAGGCCAAAGTCAGCCCAAAATAACTGAAGGCACCAAATGGCTTTGAATTCTCAAGAGCCCAGCAGATAAATCTTCGCAAGAGCTTAAAACCAAATTAACTGATAAGTGAGGAGCAAAGGTCAATATGGTCGTTACTTGAAAGGGGGTGGTGGATCCCTGTCTGCCCCTGCCTGAATATCCCCATCCATAATGTTGCCTGCCAATAATACTTACCTAAATAAAAGTCGTTTCGACTAGTCGTTTCGACCCCCCCCCCCCCCCCGTGATGAAAATACCTTGTCGGGGGTGTATCTGAGAATATATTTGCCAATACCTGGGTGTTCAGCGTTCGAAAGCTCCCGACGAGCACTGAACATAACGGGAAGGACATATGTGTAGGGAACATGATGTGATGAAACACATTAAGGATGCTGTCTGTGCTTGGTGGTCTATGCTTTGTGCTGGCTTGTCTTGAGGGAGCGGCTGGTTGTTGGAAACCGCATCGCTCGAGTACTGTAAAAACTGAAACCATTTTGCACAGCACAGAGGGAGAGGATTGACAGCAGCTGTGACAAGTGTGCCCCCCACACGCAGCGCTTGCCCACACGTCGTGTTGTGAGTGACAACACCCACACGCGTGCACACGCAAACAGACTCACGCACACACTGGTGGCACCAGTCCACGCCCTCCTGTGGGATGCAGCAGCGCACGTTGGGGCGGTGCCACACATGGCAGGGCAGAGTGGCATGCTGCGCAGGCACGCAGCACATGCCAGCATGACACACAACATGGCGAGGCCTCGCGTGCACTAGTGGGTAGCAGACAGATAAGAGAGACAGGGGAGATGCGCACGCCAGCAGGTGTAGGTAGTTCCTGCTGCTGCTGCTGCTGCGGTAGGGGACCTAGGGGTGCGCCCACGCTCTGTACAGAGTTGGGGTTCCCTACCACCAACAGCCAGACATCTCAGTAAGGTGCTCGGGCCATACGCACCGAGCATGGTCTTAGGATGACTTTGCCAGCAGATTTTGACGCGGATCTGCCCACTTTTGCGCTGACTGGTGGTGAAGTGAAGACCGTCTCTGCATTTAAGTATCTAGGGAGTTGGATAACCCAGAGTGGTGGTGTGGAAAAGGAGATCGGTGTGCGTGTCGGTCGAGCGCTGGGCGTGTTTGCGTCGTTTGATCAGATTTGGGCCAGCAAGAAGATGCAAGTGCAGTCTAAGATGCGGGTTTACAACACTTTTGTGCTGCCCCACTTTCTGTACGGCTGCGAAACATGGGCCCCTACTAAAACACAACTGACTCGATTGGAGGTTGCCCACTCTAACTGCCTTCGTCGCATTCTGGGTGTGCGCCTGGTCGACCGGCACAGATTAACTTATATTCGCAGGCGTGCGACACTGAGCCAATTGAGAGCCTTGTGGCAAAGCGATCAATGCAGTGGCTAGGCCATGTGATGCGCATGCCGGCTTCTCGTCTTCCTCGTACAACTTTTGACTGCACAATGGAGTGGCTCGGCAGCAAGGCCGGCCTCCAGCCTCCTCCGACACTATTTTCTTAAGCTACTGATTCAGCAGCTAGGCGAAACTAGTGGCACTCGTTCTGATTGGAAGACTTTTTCGGACACGGCGTTTGAGCGTGCTCAGCATAGGGTCGGGTGGAGAGCCATGGTGTACGGTCCGGCTGCCCCTCAGGCGCCGGCCCCTCCACCACGGCGGTCAAGTAGATTGCCAAGCGCCACTTGACCCCCTATCCCCTAGAAGCAGTTAGGACCTATTTTGGAGGCGTCGCACAATAGCTCTCCTTTTTGCTCTTGGACTACACGTTGGCAGGCAGCCGGCTGGTGGCTACCGCCCCTCACAAGTAATTGTTAGGGCCAGAACTGGACTTGGGTCTAGGCGGTGGTACTAGGACTAGAGGTAGTCTTTGCTGGAAAGCCGATGTAACTGTAACATGGTCTTATACGCCTTCTGAAGGTGTCCCTGACTGTAACATCCATCACCATCATCATCATCATCATCATCATCAGTTGGGAGAGAGAGGACACGTGGCGGGATCTGGGCCATCCCAGTACACCACGCGGGGCCATGGTCTCTGGCAGGCATGCTTGTGTCCTGGCTCGAGGAATAGGCGCCCGGCGGATGTAAAATCGACCACACACCTGCGACGCGAGCGCGTCCCGCCACGTTGCCGCCCCGGCCGCCCGCGGCTCGATATAAGTACATCAGCATGCACGCGGGCGCAGCGGGGTTAGGCGCACGGCCATGTCGGGCGCACGGCCGTGAGCATGCTGTGCAGCTTCACGTCATGTTGAGCAGTCCCTGGGTTGAAGTTTTTTCTATGCCTTAAGGGTGTAGGGCCTACCGTAATCGCCCCGAGCCTTTGTGCCCCCCACCCCTGGTTAAATAATTAATGGCGTTTTGCGAGAGGCGCTTGCGTTTCCAGGAAACGTTTTTTAGTTGTTTATTTTGCGACGCCCGGAACATACTGTACATCTTGGGTTTGCGAATTCGCAGTGGTAGCGATGATGGATGTTACAGTCAAGGGCACCTCTAAAGGCGTGTACGACCGTGCTCGGCGCGTATGGTTCGAGCACCTTGATGAAATGGCTGGCTGTTGGTGGTAGGGAACCCCCACTCTGTAAAGAGCGTGGGCGCACCCCCTGGTCCCCTACTGCAGCGGCAGCAAGCGCTTGTCGAGGTAGATCGGCGCATGTGGAAAACAGAATCGAGAGGCCAGTGCATCGCCAAAAGAGACCCCCCCCCGTTGGAGAGAAAGACCAAGACGCGGCTGGAAAGGATGAAGAGCCGGGCCGCAACCCCCACTGTGTTCAGGTTTTTCTAACTGGGAGTAAAACAGCATTTTCCGGCCTTTTTCTTCACATTCGCTTCAAGTTGTAGCGTTCTAAGGTTCGAACCAGGGTGCGCCCCCCCTTGAATGATTCCCTTGATTTTGCGCCCGAGAGGGAGGGGAGGAGGGCAGCCTTCTTCTTTTCACTCCCTGGTAGGTTGGCGCGCTGCGCGGCCTTGTGGGCTCTCCTAGTAGAGCCCCCCTAGACGTGTAGTCTAGGCCTTAAATCATGCCCCGGGGTCCTCCGGGCGCATACGTGTTAACACCTGTAAAACCTGCGCCCAAATTCTGTGCTGGGCTTCCAGCAATTAATTCGGCAATTGTGGGAGGGCCTACTTACGGCTGAGTCGCTGCTGCTTCCAGGACCCAACTTCTGGTGGGTGTCAGGTGTGCGGGCATGAGCTTATTGTGCGGCTTCAAGTCGTGGTGCGCGATGCCATGGTGCCCGGGTGAGAGTCCATTATGCAGCTGCTCATGAAGGGGCAGCAGGGCGCCGGCGGCTGAGGAGGATGCTGCGTGCCTGATCTCTGGCCTGCTCCTCAGCTGCAAAAGTCATCATGCGTTGGCATGTTTCCGAAAACATGACGACTGGGAAGCTGTGATCACGCCTCATCTCTGGCCTGATTGGCAGCCGCAACGTCACTGCTGCCCGCGCATACTCACCACCCTTTCCAGCACACAACACGCGCAGCCCTCTCATCCGTGAGTCCCCCAGGCTCTTTGTGCGCTTGCGTGGCACCGTACGTGTAAAAACTGTAAAAACTGCGCTGGCGTGGCACCGCCGGCACGCACCTGGCCTCCACCTGCCAGGCTGCCCTGGAGCAAGCGTCCCTGGCGGAAGGTGGACGGGTGCTGCGCCTCCTCCGCCCCACCCACAACTCTGCTTGCAAGCGGACAATTGTCAGCACCGCGCCACTCACGCATTGCAACTCCATCGATCGGGCCGCGACAAATGAGTTTATACCGTAATATCGGCTTCTTTCAGCAAATACTACCTGCTAGTCCTAGGACCACCGCCCAGAACTGAGGCAAATTCTGGCCCTTACAATCACTTGTGACGGGCGGTAGCCCAAAGCTGGCTGCATTCCAACGCTTAGTCCCACAGCAAAAAGAAGCTATAATCTAACGCCTCCAAAATACGTCCTTCATGACTTCCTTCAGGGGTAGGAGGTTAAGTGCCGCTTGCTTTAATTTACTTGAACGCCGAGAGGTGGAGTGGCTGGACCATACACAACAGCTCCATCCGACCCTATATCCTGAGCACGCACAAATGCCGTGTGATAAAAAATCTTAAAATCAGAACAAATGCTGATGATATTACTGACTGCTGATTCAGTATTTTTGAGAAAATAATGTTGGGAGGAACCACTTGGCTTTGCTGCCGAGCGACATCCATCGTGCAGTCAAAAATCGCCCGAGGAAGTTTAGAAGCCGGCGCACACCACATGGCCTAGCGTCTGCATTGATCACTTTGCCACCAGGCCCACACTTGTTTCAGTCACACGCCTGCCAAATATAAGTTAATATATATGCCTGTCAACCAGGCTTACGCCCAGAATGCGACGAAAGTAATTGTAGTGGGCAACAGTGTGTGCTGCCAGTGAGGCAGGACACACGCATTGGACACGAGCGTCTTAGATTGCACTTACAGCTTCTTGATGGACCAAATCTAAAGCATAATTATGACTAGGATGTGAAGTCAAGGGAAGCTGTGTGTTTTAAAGTTTTGCTTTTGAAAGAATGGCACAGCAGGGACTGAAACAACTCAATGAAGAAAAAAAACGGATTCGGAACGGGAATGGGGGGGGGGGGCGTGCGTGCCCGACATGCAGCACCCGAGCGTGGATTTCTGGTAGGCTGGCGCGCTGCGTGGCCTTGTGGGCTCTCCTAGTAGAGTCCCCTAGACGTGTAGTCTAGGCCTTAAATCACGCCCCGGGGTCCTCCGGGCGCGTACGTGTAAAACCTGTGAAACCGAGCGCGGATGCCAGTGTAGTAGCTCTTGATCTCTCGTAAAGGCTTGCCAACGTTGGACAAATCGCGCGTGGGCACTGATGGCACGGCAGCCGTGTGCTCGACCCCCGCCTCCTGCTTGCTTGAGATGTGGGCGTGGAGCTGATGGAGCGTGGCCGTCAGCGAAGAAGCTCCCTCATCGAGGGAGCTACGGTCGGAGAGAGCGCGCGGGGGCAATGTTGGCGCGGCCACGGCGTGCTGCTGCAGTCGCTCGACCCTCAGCGCATTCGTCGTTGTTGCTGCACTCAACGCGTGCGTTGCAAGAGCAGCAAACGACACGCCGCGTGGCAGCGTAGGGTTTTGGCGCAGAGTACGCTCCACCTGTCGTGGTGCGGCATCGCGGTGCATGTGTGAGTGATGCGGCAGTGGCGTTTGTTCACGTGCGCATGTGTGCGGAGGGATGGCACTGAACGCACATGTCGGGAGGGGTAGCCCTGAACGCGACAGCGGGGGCACAAGCGCACCGCCATGCACAACAGCTGCACACCAGTGCTTCTTCAATTGGGCGGTTAACCGCCTCTTTCAGTTTCTGGGCGGAAATCGTGAAATGCTTTTTGAGGGTTTACCGCCAAATTTGTTATTTTTCCCGTTTTTCCGGATTCTTTTCGTTTGTTTTTTTGTGTGTTTTTCCAAGCGCAGCCTGTGGCTGCAGGTGGCCGGGTTGTAAAAATAATATAATTGAAATCAATTGATCAAGCATTGCCGCGCACCGCAGCCGCGCACCTGGTGCAACGTCATCTGCCCAGGTACCTGCCCCCCGTCCGCTTCATCGTCCGTCTTTGCTTCGGGCCTCCCGCGCTGCTCGGCTGCACGAGGAGCCAACAACGCGTCGCGTGGCAGCGTACGGTTGTGGCGCAGAGTACGCTCCGCCTGTCGCGGTGCGGCATCGCGGTGCATGTGTGAGAGATGCAGCTGTGGCATCTGCATGTGTGCACGTGTGCAGAGGGGGTGGCACTACACGCACATGTTGGGATGGGGTGGCCCTGAACACAACCGCGGGAGCACACGCGCACCGCATCACACAACAGCTGCGCACCTGGCGCAACGTCATTTGCCCGGGCACCTGCCCTCCGTCCGCTTCGTCGTCCGACTGCGCTTCAGCGCTCCCACGCTCTTCGACTGAAGGAGCCAACGACACGTCGCACGGCAGCGTGCGGGCTTTGCACAGAGCACGCCCCTCCTGTCAAGATGTGGCGCGGTCGCGGTGCATGTGCGCGTGATGCGGCTGTGGCGTGTGCACGTGTGCATGAGTGTGTGCATGCTCATGTGGGGAGGCGGGGGGAGGGAGGGGGGGCGCTGAACACAACAGCAGGGGCACACGCACAGAGCCACACAGAACAGTCGCGCACCTGCATCGACGCTGGCTGCGCGTGCACACGCGTCACGTCCGCTTGGTCGTTACACTTTGCTCCGGGGCGCCTGTGCTCCTCGACTCCGCCACCAGGGGCCATCATCGCACACACAGCCAAGGACATTGGCGGAGGAACCAGCATGGGTGTGGAATAGGCCATCACCTGGTCGAGCAATGCTCCGAGCGTCCCTGGGGGTGCGGCTTTTTGGTTGCTGCTGCCGCTGCTGCCAGACTCCGCCCTGCTGCCGCCGCTGCCAGACCTGCCAAAGGCTGCAGTTGCAACGCCTGTAGTTGCACCCGTGTGCTCTGCGGAAGCATGGATGGTGGAGACCGAGGTGTTCGGTGGCAGCTGTAGCGGCGGCGGTGGCATCCTGAGCCTGCCGCGCCTTGCAGACGCCAGCGCAGCAGTGAGCACAGCAGCCATGCGGTCCAGCTCTGCCTGCGAGGCGCGCATCACCGACAGCTGGCCTTGCGCATGCGCGAGCCCGACGACAGTCGCTTGGAAGAGTGCTTTGCACAGGCGGCGCGACTCTGTGTTGTCGAGACCGCCACCATGGTCGCTGCGGCCTCCGGCAGCGAGTGTGGACGTGGGCATCGGTCCGGCAGCTGCCTGGAACGGCAGTGCGCCCGGGCTCGCAGCATTTCTGTCGACCTCAGTGTGTGGGCCGCCGCCCGCATCGCAGGCTGTCGTTGCGGCAGTTGCTCCAGCTCCGGCGGTCATGACGGTGGGTCGTTGCCTCAGTGCACGGTGCCCCACTGCAGCCTTGCGAGAGCGCGTGCCGCCGACCGCGGGCACGCCGCAGCCGATGCCGGCGGTGCCGTAGCGCTCTATGAGCACGTTGCGGATCGTGGCGAGGTCATGCGCCTGCTCTTCAGGGAGCCCACCGTGGTAGCCACCTCCACCTCCAGGCAGCGGTGCAGCCATGCGGGCAGCGCCGTAGCCGTGGCCGGAAGCGCCACTCGCGGTGACGGTGGCTGAGTACGCATTGAAGGACGGGGACGACACCCCCACAGAGCATCGGCCGACGGCGGTGCCGTCCGGCGCACTGACATCAGACGGTCGCGACGCGCGCATCACATCGAGCGCCGATTTGTTGCTGCGGTGGACCCCAACCACATCGGCCTCCCGTCGACCGAGCGTGGCAGACGCGCCCAGCACGAGCGGTCTGACGGGTGCAAGCCCGGTGGCATTGCTGAAGCTTGCTCCACACGCCGACAACGTCGGCATGAACGTGAATCCGTCCGGCATGGACGACTTGCCGCGCATGCGCGGGTATGCGCGGTGGTGCGGCGTGTGCGTGAGAGACGTCGGCACTGCATCGCCAATGTCAGAGGGAGAGCGTGGAGGGAAGGAGGCGGGGAGTCCCGAGGCTGTTGGCACCATGCTGGCGCCCCACCGAGCAGAGACGCCGACAAATGCGGGCGGCTCGTTGCACGGGGACTGTGGCGCGGTGGGGGACTGTGGCGTACCAGGAGCGTCGCAACCACCCTGCCTTGTTTGCACTGTTGGGCCGGGGCACTCCAAGGGCACGTCATTGAGCCCGCCCTCAAAAAGGGAGGACACACGCCGAGCGCGTCGGCCGGGGGTCAAGGGGTCGGCTGCCAATGCGCCTCCTGATGTGCCTGCACCCCCGCGTGACGCCGCGGTCGTAGCTGAACATTGTCGCTCGATGAGGACGTCGGCGATTGTGGAACCACGTGGCACAGTGGAGCAGCGTGTGAGAGTCCGCGTGGCGGAGTGGAGCGGCGTGTGAGAGGTATCGCCGGTGAATGAGGGGTTGAAGGCAATCTGCGTGGCGGATAGCAGATGGCAAGGGCATAGGCAGGGCAAGGCGAGGGTAAGCGTGACGTGGGGCAATACTACCCAGGGGTTTGGCTGGTTTGGAGGCTTAGGGGGGGGGAGGGGGGGGATGTGAGGGTCAAGGCTGCTGAGGCAGTGAATGGCGTCACCATTCGACGCACCTGCGTGATGGACAGCCTCGATGAATTACGCTGCAATGCCCTTAATGATGTCCCTGTCTAGATGCCACGTGCCCCGGGGCCAGCGGCCGCACATTGATTCGAGAGCACACGCCAGCCATTGTTGCCGCTGCTGTTGGCCGTGTCGAGGGAGTCGGAGACGCTGCGTCGGCGGCCTGCAAGAGAAAGGATGGAGCATGTTTTTTTTGCGTCAGCTGTGTGCATGTGCGTGCGTGCGCATGTGTGTGCATGTGTGTGTATGTGTGTGTGCATGCATGTGCGTGTGCGTGTGCATGTGTGTGTGCGTGCGCGTGCGTGTGTGTGTGTGCGTGTGCGTGTGCGTGTGCGTGTACTACCCAGGGGTTTGGCTGGTTTGGAGGCTTAGGGGGGGGGAGGGGGGGGATGTGAGGGTCAAGGCTGCTGAGGCAGTGAATGGCGTCACCATTCGACGCACCTGCGTGATGGACAGCCTCGATGAATTACGCTGCAATGCCCTTAATGATGTCCCTGTCTAGATGCCACGTGCCCCGGGGCCAGCGGCCGCACATTGATTCGAGAGCACACGCCAGCCATTGTTGCCGCTGCTGTTGGCCGTGTCGAGGGAGTCGGAGACGCTGCGTCGGCGGCCTGCAAGAGAAAGGATGGAGCATGTTTTTTTTGCGTCAGCTGTGTGCATGTGCGTGCGTGCGCATGTGTGTGCATGTGTGTGTATGTGTGTGTGCATGCATGTGCGTGTGCGTGTGCATGTGTGTGTGCGTGCGCGTGCGTGTGCGTGTGCGTGTGCGTGTGCGTGTGCGTGTGCGTGTGCGTGTGCGTGTGCGTGTGCGTGTGCGTGTGCGTGGCGTGTGCGTGTGCGTGTGCGTGTGCGTGTGCGTGTGCGTGTGCGTGTGCGTGTGCGTGTGCGTGTGCGTGTGCGTGTGCGTGTGCGTGGGCGTGTGCGTGGGCATGTGCGTGGGCGTGGGCGTGGGGGTGGGTTGGAGGTTGCTGGTGGTGGTCCCTTTGATCAGACAACGCGGAGGCACTGGCGGGGTGGGTAGGTATTGCGGCGGGGTGGGTAGGGTGCTTGCCTGCAAGCAGAGCGCGCACACGCACACATGCACCCACACGCACCTGATGCCGACATTAGCGCAGCTCCTAGTTCCATGTTGCCCACAACCGACGAACACCTGCCAAGCTTGATGCCACCCCAGCCTGCTCCTCCTCCTGTCCAACTAACGTCCCTGTTGCCCGACCGCAGGGAGGGTAACCTGGCGAGGTTGGCTCGCACGGCCGGGCCAGCCGCGCCTCGGAGCACGGTGCGAGCGACGGTCGCTCGCACACGTGCGAGCATGCCACTTGGACCACCGCCTTCCTCCAGCACTGCGTGTGCGTGCACATGCATGTGTGTGTGTGTGTGTGTGTGTGTGTGTAGGCACACGGAGCTATGATAACCTCTGCTTCACTGCGGCATGCACCCTGACCTCCCAGCCTGCACCAAGAGCCTCTACACCGATGCTACCGCCACAGTCCGAAAGGGCGGCGCGTACTCCGCCTCATGCAACCTTGACACTGATGTACGCCAAGCAAGGTTGCCCCCTCTCCCCCCTCCTCTTCAACATCTACATCGACACTGTTATCCGTTCCCTGATTGCCCAGCTCTTCGACGCCGGCAGCTAAATCGGCTGCATGCTCGACGCACTCTCCAGGCCAAACCCGTACCGCAGACTACGCGACCACCATCCTCCCCCTCCTTCTCTACGCGGACGGCATACCTCTGATGGCGCTCGACATTGATGCCCTCAGAGACATGCTTGCCCGCCTCGACCAGATCTGCTCTGACCTCGCCCTCTGGATCAACTACGAGAAGACCATGCACAAAACCCTTGGTCACCCGTTTGCCCACACCGACGCCCCAGCTCCGATCTCAATCCATTCCACTTCCTTTGACGCCCCCCACATCATCCACCCCACCAAAAAATTCAAATACCTTGGCAGCCTCCTGTCAACCCCAACTCCTCCTTACCCTCGATGGAGAGATTTCCCTCCAGACCTCCTCTGCCTGGACGCCTTCAACTGCCTCACATCCAGACTCTGAAAAGGTAACGACATCCAGCCCTCCACCGAATCCAATTCGACATTATCTTTGTCACATCCGCCCTCTCGTACAGATGCCAAGGCTGAACACTCAATGTCACCCACACACACCGCCTGAAAGTGACTCACAACCGCTTCCTCCGCAGCATAAAGCCACCCCCCCACAACCTTTCCCCATCCTCTCCACACCCCTCCACCGCCGAAATGCACGCTAAGGACCCACCTACAGCACCCACCATCAACACCATCAACAGACATTGGATCCTTTCCCCTTTCCCCCCCCTCCCCCCCCCCTCCCCTTCCCTTCCCCTTCCCCTTCCCCTCCCCCTTCCCTCCTCCACCTCTCCCCAACACTCCAATTTCCCCACCTACTGCCATTCTCTTTTATGTTCCGATGACCGGACGCCCAGATGCCTGACAGGGTGGGTGCCATCACCCCATACCGGCGCAAAGCCCACAAGATGTTCATGTCTACCCAGCATATGAGTGTTGTTGCGACGCTTGACACTTTACGAGAATGCCGTCAAGGCACATGCCAAGGACCCTACGATCACCCCTCCCGAGCTTGCCGCCATCCTGGAGGCCAGGAGGCTCCCTCCAAAGTGGACCACCCTAGCTAGGTTCCCACATCTGTGGGATACCGTCTGCCGTGGGGTATCTGAGGCCGGAGCACCCGCACAGCCGGAACCACATGCAGCAAAACCACAATTGAACCGTTATATAGGTTGCCAGAGCGGTGGGAATTGTGACGTATTTCTCCCCCCTCTCTCTCTCTCTATCTGTGTGTGTGAGGGAAAAGAAAGAAGAGAGAGTGAGAAAATAGAGAGAGTGTGAGAGGGGGGGGACTGTGCATGATGTGGCCCAGCACCCAACAGCCTCACCTCTGTCGAGCACCTTCTCGATGTGTGCGTTGGACGGCGCCTTGCGTCGCACTTTCTGCACCCACCACTTGAACATGCGTTGTAGATCCTGCATGCGGTGTGACAAGCAGAGTCAGCAACGCGGTGCATCGGTCGCACGCGCACACATACACAAACATTCACCCCTACCGTTACAGTTACATCGGCTTTCCAGCAAAGACTACCTCTAGTCCTAGTACCACCGCCTAGACCCAAGTCCAGTTCTGGCCCTAACAATTACTTGTGAGGGGCGGTAGCCACCAGCCGGCTGCCTGCCAACGTGTAGTCCCAGAGCAAAAAGGAGAGCTATTGTGCGACGCCTCCAAAATAGGTCCTAACTGCTTCTAGGGGATAGGGGGTCAAGTGGCGCTTGCCAATCTACTTGACCGCCGTGGTGGAGGGGCCGGCGCCTGAGGGGCAGCCGGACCGTACACCACGGCTCTCCACCCGACCCTATCCTGAGCACGCTCAAACGCCGTGTCCGAAAAAGTCTTCCAATCAGAACGAGTGCCACTAGTTTCGCCTAGCTGCTGAATCAGTAGCTTAAGAAAATAGTGTCGGGAGGAGGCTGGAGGCCGGCCTTGCTGCCGAGCCACATCCATTGTGCAGTCAAAAGTCGTACGAGGAAGACGAGAAGCCGGCATGCGCATCACATGGCCTAGCCACTGCATTGATCGCTTTGCCACAAGGCTCTCAATTGGCTCAGTGTCGCACGCCTGCCGAATATAAGTTAATCTGTGCCGGTCGACCAGGCGCACACCCAGAATGCGACGAAGGCAGTTAGAGTGGGCAACCTCCAATCGAGTCAGTTGTGTTTTAGTAGGGGCCCATGTTTCGCAGCCGTACAGAAAGTGGGGCAGCACGAAAGTGTTGTAAACCCGCATCTTAGACTGCACTTGCATCTTCTTGCTGGCCCAAATCTTATCAAAAGACGCAAACACGCCCAGCGCACGACCGACTCGCACACCGATCTCCTTTTCCACACCACCACTCTGGGATATCCAACTCCCTAGATACTTAAATGCAGAGACGGTCTTCACTTCACCACCAGTCAGCGCAAATGTGGGCAGATCCGCGTCAAAATCTGCTGGCAAAATCATCACTTCTGTCTTGGCGGCGTTGATTTGCATGCCAAAGCTAGAGGACACTTTGTCAAAGATTTTCAGCATAAGCGCCAACTGAGCTGGGTTATGCGAGAACAAACACAAATCGTCGGCATACATCAGCATTACTATGCGCTCAACCGACGACGACAACACAGAGCCGCCGGCTCGGGTCACGACTGACACGCCAGCCCCCTCTGGCATCATGTCTAGCGCCTTTTTCACTATGTGGTCAATAAAAACATTGAACAACACAGGAGCAATGACGCACCCCTGTCGCACACCAGACGACACGGGGAATTCGTGCCCGATTTTCCCAGCCAGCCGCACGGCAGCTGCGGTGTTGGTGTGAAGATCCTCTAACAGATCAATAATGTGCGGATGAACACTATATAATCTAAGGACTCTGCACAGGACTCCACAGGACTCCACAGGACTCTCCACAGGACTCCACAGGACTCCACAGGACTCCACAGGACTCCACAGGACTCTGCACAGGACTCCACAGGACTCTCCACCCCTACCGTAGTGCCCCTTTGCCTTGCCGCCACTTTTATAAAGGGGTTAATTGTTTAGAATTTGGGTGCCTTGCCCCGGGATGTGTATGGGATTTCCCCCCATTTTGACGTCACTTTCGGCGTTTTTTTACTTTTTAGGCATTATTTTTAGAAATCGCCCTTGCCGCGACGTTTTCCGACTTATTTAATCGGCAAGGCAAAGCCATACTATGGTACACCAGCAGCAAAACCATGCACACACGCACCTGCGGCACTGTCGGCATGTGCTTGGCGTACTGGTTGAGCCTCCCGCAGATCAGGATGATGAAAGCAGCGAGGTACATGCGCAGCACCCACACGATCAGGACGGAAGCCAAGCCGCGGAAGGCGGAGGCCATCGAGCGCTCGAGGGGGGCATTGAGGCCGGGGATGGTGCACGCCTGCGTGTTTGTGCATGTGTGACAAGTAACACGGGGTTTCCAGCTAAGCAGGCTACTCTTCTACTAGAGACACCCGCCGATATTCCAGCACACTTAAGTACTAGAGTACCGCCGGCTCCCGGCCGATAGACTACCGCTCCCGCCGGCTAGACTACCCCAAACAGCGGTCTCTGAGAGACATGTCTCGCAAGGAGCATATAGGAGAGGACCTTCCTCAGGGTCACAGTAGTGGCCTTGTGGCCAGTCAAGCCGGCAGAGCCGACTGGCGCTGACTGGAACGGTCCCCGCCTGGCAGTGCACGGCTGTCCAGCTCGATTGGACTTACAATCAACTGACGGGGTTGGGCTGTGCTCAGGGTCAAAGTACAGCCAGAATACAGCCAAATGGCTGTAGAGAGCCGAAAAGGAAATCACTGGTGTGATGGGAGGCACGCAGAAGGGATGGTCATCCACCAACTCGCCCACAGGTGGACTCCGGCACATGTATACACCACCATAACCACCACCACCACCACCACCACCATACAGTTACAGTTACAGTTACATCGGCTTTCCAGCAAAGACTACCTCTAGTCCTAGTACCACCGCCTAGACCCAAGTCCAGTTCTGGCCCTAACAATTACACCACCACCATAGCTTTGCACAAACACGCAGGATGATGCCGCTGCACGCACTTGCATGGCGCGCGCTTGCACTGCACATGCCAACAGCGCAACGCAGACCCCACTGCACTGCATGCATTGTTGGGGGTTGATCAGCACGCACACACACACACAAACACACGCACACAGGCACACACACACACGCACACACACACTGACGCTGACGCGCGTGCGTGTTGCTCTCTACCCCCTTTGCAGCACATCGTGGACTTGTTGCATTATGTGCATGTGTGTGTCGGGGGGATGCTCAGCACGTGGTTACACACACACACACACACACACACACGCACACACACACAAAACTGTATTCTCTCTCCCACACACTCATGAACGCACACACTAACGCTGCCGCTCATGCATGTCGCTCTCTGCCCCCCTTGCAGCGCATTGTGGACTTGTTGCCCTATGTTCAAGATGACGGCATGCTGAGCGCGCAGCTCACGCGCAGCATGACGCTGAAGATGGTGACGTACAACCCCGAGGCTGTCGTGTTTGGGTACTTCTCGGCCACGTTCACGTGCGTTGATGGGTGTTGCGTTTGCAGTTTTTGTTTTTGGAGGAGTTGACATCGCTGCCCCCCTTTCCTGCACACTCACCTCCACGTTCAATCCTTTACCACCTGTCGTTTTGGGTAGAATTGACGTCGTTGCTTTCCTACACACCCAACGCCCCCCTTCCCTCCCTCCCTGCCCCCTTGCTCTTCTCTCAGGTGGATCGACTCTGGCGTCATCTCCATGACTTCCAAGCTCATGGCGCTGCCCGCCGTCGAGTACAGCCACGGGATCTCAGTGTGGCAGTTGCCGGTGCGCCTACCATAGTACCGCTTTGCCTTGCCGCAACTTTTACAAAGGGGTTAATTGTTTAGAATTCGGGTGCCTTGCCGCGGGATTTCTGGGATTTCCCCCCCGTTTTGACGTCTCTTTTGTCGGTTTTTTCTTTTTCGGCTTTTTTTAGAAATCGACCTTGCCGCAACGTTTTCTGACTTATTTAATCTGCGAGGCAAAGCGACACTACGGTATGATGATGGATGCTACAGTCTGGGTGACACCAGTTATGATGCATAAGATGTAGAAGCCTATAAGCAACGCAGTACCAGGTTCAGCCAGTTGCACTGCCACTCTTGCGTGGATGCATCAAGCAACACACGATCTCCTTGCACCCTCCCTGCCAAAATCCCAACGTCTGATCCGCGCAAGTGAATGTGGTCACAACGTCTGAGACGGTCCGGGGTGAGCCTCAGGCGGTGGTGCGCGCCCGAGGCGGTCGGTGTGGCGCCTGGGGCGGTTGGGATAATGCCCAAGGCGACGCCTGAGGCTATGGTGGGTGCGCCTCAGGTGGCGCCTCAGGCGGTCGGAGCGCCTGAGGCGCCGCCTGAACCACGCAAGTGAATGCGCCGCCTGAGGCGCCGCCTCAGGCGTTGTGAATGTGGTACGGTATAGCATAGGCCAAAAGGTTCCATGGTGTACGATGCAGAGCCGTTGGCCCTTGCATCTTACATATCGCCAGTAAGGCGAGCATGTTACATAAGACCTACTCGCCGAATCCCCACCCGCAGGCGCTCCTTCCTGACATCTTCCTCATCATTCTCGTCGTCGCGTACATCGCGCTCACGTCGTGGGACATTGTCGCATCGCTGCGCAGCCAGCGCAAGCTATCGACAACGCCGAAGGTAGGCGGGTGTCACTCACAGCGTGTATCATTCAGATCCTGTCTCACGACCCCTCCACCCTGAACCCTCAACCCTCCATCTATATATGGGCGGCGGCCGGACTTCTCAACCCCCAAACTGAACCCTGCGTGCCCTGTCTTATGATGAAGGCGTCTTCAATGGACGCCACTGATGCAACCAGCCCGCTCTTCTCAAGCAACGCGCCAACCCCCTCTCTGACCAAAGCCCTGTACACACACCTCACCCCTCCGATGGTGCAGGTGTCTCAGGTGGACACCTTCAACCCACTCTTGTCAAACGACGCGCCCATTGGCATCAGCGGGCAAGCGTACGATGGCACGGCTCCCAACAACGGCAACCGCTTTGGGGGCGGACCAGGGGCGGAGAGGCCGTACTCCCTGGCAATTGTCGCTGGCCAGGCGATGGTCGCAGCAAGGACGCAAGGAGTGCATGGACGCAGCCCCCGGCGTGCCTCGCCGCTTGGGGAGACGTTGCACGAGCTGCCTCGGCACGAGGATGGGTCAGACGGCCCGCCGAGCGCAGGCGCCTCGTCGACCTTCACGACGCATTTCTCGGTCACACCCACCTACGCCGCCAACGCGTACGCCTCTCCTTCCTCCTCCGCCACCCCAACCCCAACCAGGTACGGTGGCGGTGGTGGCGGCCACGCGGGGGGGCTCGGTGAGAGCGGTGGCGCGTCGCCCCCCGCTTCGCGCCTGGGGCCTGGTACGGCCACGCACCAATGGCGACACCACCAGCAACAACTCTCTCCTGCCTCTCGTTCGTTTTCTGCCACAGCCGCCGGCCCCTACCCGCTGTCGCCGCTGGGCGCCATGCCACCGCTGCTGCCGCTCGGCGCCATGCCCACACAGGGGGGCGCGATAGAGTGGGCTGACGACTTCAGGAATGGTTGCAGCCCCAATTGTGGCGGCCACCCGAGCACTCCGACCAACTCAGCATCCACGCGCCCTGGCCCAGTCGCTGAGGGCATTGAGAGGACTGACAGCCAAAGCAGCCCGAGAGTCCTGACCTCTTCAGCCTCTTTCTTCATGCCCGCGCGTGGTGGGCAACGCAACGGCTCCCTTGGAGGGGGCATCGGCAGCGGCAACAATGCCGGTGGCGGCATCGGCTGCATGGGCTCGATGTCGAGAGTGGGCAGCGCCACGATGGTGAGGGTGGGGAGCGCCAGCGCCATGACGCGCTTGCAGCGCTCCCCCAATTTCACAGCCGTTGACCCCGTGTCGTATGCGGAGAATGCGAGCAAGACGGACGCCACCGACCGCACGCTGGAGGCTGAAATCGCCGAGGCGAGGCTCGAAGCAAAGGATGCGGTGCGGAAGGACCGCGGGCTCGGTGCCCCGGCGCTGTACTGGCGAGAGTGGCGTACGAAGGACCCAGACAACCCTTCCTTTCGAGCGTGCTATCCAAGTGCTAAACCGTAATAACCCACCCGCCCAGCAAGCACAAGGAAGTACCTCAAAAGGATCATCAGCCCTTACTTACTACCCCAACCCTTACTTACTACCCCAACCCTTAATAACTACCCCAACCCTCACTTATTACCCCAACTTTTACTACCCCAACCCGTACTTATTACCCCAGAAACCCAGCCGTCTGGCGGTATGAGCACATTTGCCAACCGTTACTGAGTGAAACCCTCCAACCAACCGACCTACTCACCCGTCTGGCGGCTCGAACGTGTATGCAAACTCAGTCGCCGCAAGCTGCTCCACCACGACAGACAGGAATGCTGGCTGGGACGCACCCGGCACGGAGTACTGCAGAACAGACACGCCGGGCAGGCATGTGCCAAGCGACAATGCGGGTGCAGAGCAGCGTCCGAGCACGGTGGCGGCTGAAGCACCGTCGTTGGTGCCGTCGTCCACGGGTGTCACATCATTAACCGAGACCAAGGGAGACAGGTCGTAGAGAGAGCCGTCGGCCGACAGTTGGACGGCAGCTGCCGCGCAGCTGCCTACCGCACCAACCGACGTGCACGGCAGAAGAGACACAGGCGCGGGCGTGCCGTAGACCACGAAGACCGTCTGGTTGGATGGCGGCTTGCCGAGGGGCGCAGCCGCGGTCAGGTTTGTTGACGCGGCCGGCAGCAGCACAAGCATGGGGGAGCCCAACAACACGTTAGCAATGTCGCCGCCACCCAGGGCTGCGACCGTACTCTCCAGCTGCGCGGGCAGCGGTTGGCAGTTAGTGGCTGGTTAGTAGGGCTTAAACGGTGGGTTGGACCAAGGTCGAGAACCAGCCGGTCAAGGCGGTCGAGGGAGCACACGCATGCTGTAACCGTAGTCACGCTTTGCCTTTGTGCCTAATTAAGTCCGGAAAAGCCCCGTAAGGTGAAAAAACTGCGGGATTCGATCCCGAATCAACGCTCAACATGCCCCGCAAAAAGCCGGCGCGAAGGCAGTGCTAAGACGAAATTAAGTCGAGAAACGCCCCGCAAAGACCTAAAATTCCAAATAAAGAGACCCCTTCAGTGGATACACGCAAAGGCAAAACGTGACTACGGTAGGGGCTTGGGTCTCAATGGCCATGGTCATCATCCGTACCTGGCTCAGTGTGGCGCAGTTAACGGCCTCGCAGGATTCAGAGCCGAGGTAGGGGCGGTCCAAGGGGCAGCACGACACAATCGTGACCGCGCGGCTGACGGTGGCGCTGAGCCCCTCTTTGTCGTACAAGACGAAGGTGAGAAGGTAGGTGGTGCCGACCTGCATGCGGGTGTGCGTGAGAGAAAGGGACAGAGAGAGCGCCAACACATATTTGAGCTTGCGTTCATGTGTATGCGTGTTTACATACACGTGTGGACACCCGCAACGCAGGTGTGCATGAGAGAAAGGGACAGAGAGAGCGCCAACACATATTTGAGCTTGCGTTCATGTGTATGCGTGTTTACATACACGTGTGGACACCCGCAACGCAGGTGTGCACGAGAGAAAGGGACAGAGAGAGTTCCAACACATATTTGAGCTTGCATTCATGTCTACGCGTATTTACACACGCGTGGACACCCGCACCTGCGCCGATGTGTCCAGCCCGCACTTGCCGGCGTCCTTCTCAAACGTCCTGTGCCCATTGCAGCTGCCGGCTGCCATGCAGTTGGTGGGCGGACATAGCAGCACAGACGTTTGCACGGCCACGCCGTCCTCATTATCCTCTGCGTCTGCGCCCAGGTCGCAGGGCACGTCCTCCGACGGCACCTGTGTCCGGAGGGGGGGGGGGGGGAAGCTGTTACTTGGCATGAGAGGGGGGGGGCAGGCAAATAGCCTCAGGTGGTGGGTGGTGGGTGTGCCTATATAGGCGCACATATATGTAAAACGCCAAATGCCGTGAGCCGCACCTGTGTCCGGAAGGCGGAGGGAGGGGAAGGGCTTTTACTAGTCATAGGGGGGGGGGCAGCTGAATAGCGTGCGGCTATTCCTACGTGGTGGGCGCGCCACTGCCGCAGCTCTCAATCAGTGATTTTATTTTCAGGATTTTTAATTTATTCCTCCACAGCCGGATTTCGCTTCGACCGCGTTGACCGTTGACCTCCTGCTGACCGTTTGTCCTCATATACAGGCCACTTGAAAGCTCTAGGCGAGCTCTGTCTGGCAGGCTTGGCAGACTTCCAATCCACTGGATGGGTTGAGATACACTCAAGGTCAAAGTTCAGCTGGAATACAGCCAAATGGCTGTAGAGAGCCGAAAAGGAAACCACTGCTCCCAAATCTAGAGCCGCACCTGCCCCGAGTTGCACATCGGGTACAGCGTGCCCTGCTTGATCGACACGGATGAGCCGAACCCGGGCGCCGTGCGCAGCGCGAGGCGTGGCGGCGTGTTGGCCGGCGGCGCCACAAGCTGCAGCTTGCTCGCATCTGACACCCCCGTGGTGGTGGACGCCAAGTTGCCGGCGCACACGCCATCAGAGCTGCACGTGCCGGTGGTGCACAGCGCCTCCCCGGGTAGGCAGTCATCCTCCACGATGACTGTGCGAGTGCCGGTCGCAACTGGGCCGCTGCCAGCCTGCACGGTGTACGTCACCTGCACGCACACAAGTAGGAAGCAGCAGCGTGGTTGCCGTGGTCAATGCGCGCTGTGCCCACGTGTGCATACGTTTGGGTGGGAGAAGGAGGAGAGGCACGCGTCGCGCGTGCGTTATGCAGAGAGCCCTCCCTAGATGGGTGGCAGCATTGTGGTTGCAGTAACAGTAACAGTAAGAGTAAGAGTAAGAGTAAGAGTAGCAGTAACAGTAGCAGTAGCAGTAGCAGTAGCAGTAACAGTAACAGTAACAGTAACAGTAACAGTAACAGTAACAGTAACAGTAACAGTAACAGTAACAGTAACATCGGCTGGAGTGGGTGTCCTTGCGCAGTGGGTCCTAGTACCACCGCCTAGATCCAAGGCCACTTCTGCCTGCCCACGTGTAGTCCCAGAGCAAAAAAGAGAGCTAGTATGCGATGCCTTCAAAATAGGTCCTAGCTGCTTCCAGGGGATAGGGGGTCAAGTGGCGCTTGCCAATCTACTTGACCGCCAAGGTTCTGGGGCCGGCGTCCGAGGGGCAGCCGAACACAACGGCTCTCCACCCGACCCTATCCTGAGCACGCAAGGTCATACCCCCATGTGCGAAAGGAGGCACAAATCGTGCGTGTGTTAACACACATGCAACGTTGCGCAGAGAGCTTTGCCTTGAGACCGCGGGGAGCCAAGGGGCGGCGCGTGGCTAGCAAACGTGCCATCTAGGGCGCCCAACAGGGGGCCAAGAAGCGTCATCTTCATAAAAAAAAATAGATTTGAACCATCAGAGGTCGCACCTTGTACGAGCCCGGCACGTTGACGTTGATGCCGCAGTACAGCAATCCGACCGCCGCATACGACCTTGGTGTTGAGAAACCGAGCGCGAGTGCCAGTGCCAGGGAGTCGAGGGAGCAGTTGTGTTGTGGTCGATTTTACAGTCCGTCGGACGTCTTTGTTGGCAGTGTGTGGCAGGGCACCGATGGCGCACGCTCAACCTCGGTAACAGTAACAGCAACATCGGCTTTCCAGTGAAGGCTACGCTCAACCTCCCTCAGTAAGACATCCGTGCACGCGCCAGCAAACACGCACGCACACACGCTATTACCACGCACTTGTGCCAAGTACCCTCGCACAATCCATCCACAAGCACCCACCCGCCCACGAGTCATTTTGTTTTGGGCTCTTGGGAGCCATTGAAAACCATTTGGCTGCTGACGATCTCATCGGATAGATCTCTTCAAGAGCTTGAAAATTACCTATATTTGATGGTCAAGGATCAACGCTAAGGCAGCGGTCAAGGCGGTCAACGGGACGTCGGTCCGCGCGCCGGCTCCCAGAAAGTAACTAAAGAAACTGACAACAAAACCAGAGCCGCCCACACGCGTCAATGCCCAACCAAACACGCACGCACACACTGCATTACCTCGCATGCGTGCCAAGTACCCTCGCACAATCCACCCACATGCGCCCACATGCCCACCTGCGTCAACGCCCACCCACCTGGTCGGCGCACGCAAACACATATGTGCGCATGTCGTCAGGCTCGACGAGCGTCGCAACCGCGCCCGGATCGCAGTTCATGCCCATGCCGCCATTACACGCGCCGTACGGAGTCCCAACGCGCACACGCGCGGTGTCGGCGCCGAGCACCGCTAGCACGGCAGTGCCCGAAACAGTGGCCGCACTCCCGCCCGCTCCTGCCATTGTGGAAGCCATGGAGGTTGCGCCTCCGACGCCACAGATGCCGCCGCTGCTGCACGAGAGCGCGCCGCTGGCGCCCGTGCACACGGTCTCGCCTGACGAACACACTACCTCCACACGCCGCCGCATGACCGCCTTGTTTGGGGGCACCGCAAAGTCCTGTGTGTGCGCGCGTGTGCGTTTGTGTGTGTGTGTGTGTGTGAGTGTGTTTGTGTGTGTGTGTGTGTGTGTGTGTGTGTGTATGCGGCAATCTGATTAAGGCGGGATAGAGGTTGCGACCACCACACAGCCTCAGAGAGAGTGAGAGTGATCACAGTCAGTTTAGTCAGCGTACAACACAGCGTACTTAGATGCAGTGCCTAAGAGGCAGCCCCCCCGCAGCAGAGTGACATTATATCCCCTCATAGCGACGAGTGGTCTCCCGCTATTGACAGACGCCCTTTCGCCGACCTCTGGAACGATATCGCCGTTATCTTTGTAACGATCTGGAATGGAATGTGTGTGTGTGTGTGTGCATGTGTGTGTGTGTGTGAGTGTGCGTGCGCACGCGCGTGTGTGTGTGTTGGGGGGTGCATTGTGCAAGGCAGCACCACCCATGCATGTACATCGTTCAATCAGATGGTGGTTCCTGCTTGCCGTCCGTGCGGTTTGCCTTTGCGAATGAGTATCGTCTCCCCCCCCCCCCCCGCAGAGCTGAGAACTTAATATAAATAGTCAAACTCGCGGTCGTGGGCGTCAAAATGACGAGAAAAGACCCCCGCAATCGCATAAAACAACCAAAGTTTCGACCCCCCAACCCCAACCCCCGCGAAGGCAAACAATGTGGAAGATACTTGTTGGCCGCGCCTCAACCAGCTTCAACCAGCAAATGGCCGAGCCACATTGCCAGGTGAAACTCTTTTCTCTTGTGCAAGACTGCGTCTAAATGAGATTGGCGGCAATTAAAAAGCACTTGTCAAAAGTGGATTTGGTCAACTAGGGAAGCCACAAGATATTCCCAAAGTTTGGTGTCGCCCGTTTGGGCCACTTTCCCCCCTGGGGTGGGCCCAGGTTGGGCGGGGATGGCCTGCAGCCCTCTGGATAGAAGCAACTCATATATCACCACCCTCACACCAGTGCCTTTTCAATTGATTTAAATTAATTAATTCCCACAGCCCGGCCACCGGCGGCCGCAGGTTGAACCCCCGGAAAAAACGAAATCTTGGGAGGTTTGGTAACCCTCAAAAACGAATTAATTATTTCCGCCCAGACACCTCCATCGGCGGTTAACCGCCCAATTGAAGACGCACTGCCTCGCACCTGTACTTCATAAGTGACAACGAAGGGCGCACCGGCCGCCGTCGGCGCCTGCGTGTTGACCTCATCCAGCCATGTCACCACAATTGCCGAATTCAGGTTGATGACCTGGGGTTGGGGTCAGTGAGCAAGTAAGGGGTCAGAAAGAGGGAGGGGAGGGCGGGGTGGTGTGTGTGGTTGTGTCCAAGCGTATGGGCTCATGGATGGGGAGGGGGGGGGGGCAATGTTTGGGGCGTTGGTTGCGCGATGCCAAGGCGATGCCAAGGCGTGCTGCCCTACCACATTCACAACGCCTAAGGCGGCGCCTCAGGCGTCCCATTCCATGGCGCGGATCAGGCGGCGCCTCAGGCGCTCCTATCGCCTGTGGCGCCACCCGAGGCGCACCCCTGATCGCCTCAGGCGTCGCCCCAGGCTTTATCCACATCGCCTCAGGTGCCACCCCGTCCGCCTCAGGCGCCCACCACCGCCTGAGGCGCACCCCGGACCGTCTCAGGCGTTATGACCGCATTCCATGGCGCGGATCAGACGTCGGGATTTTGGTAGGGCTGCCTCCCGGCACCACTTGCAAGGAGCGGCATGCACACCTAGCTCGGATGATTCTCAGGCACCTTGATGAGGGTCGATTGGGTGGGGATGAGGGTCTAGTGGGTGTGGAGGATGGCGCGAACCTGCACCTGGCTCGGGTTGTTGGCCGGCACCTTGATGAGGGTGTGGGCGTGGATGAAGGGTCTATTTCCTAGGAAAACCATCCAGTGTGTGCGCATCAAGATGTCAACCCGCACCTGGCTCGGGTTGTTGGCCGGCATCTTGCTCGCGACCGCACTCGGGTCGGCGTACGCCTCGCCCACGCCCACGGTCGTGATGACGCCTCCTGAGCCCTTTAGTGTCACGAATGCCACGGTCGGGTAATTGCCGGAGAGCAGTGTCAGCGTCGGTGGGGTGGTGTCGGGCGGGATCAACTGCGGCACCGCAGTGGGCATCTTCAGCGCGCCCGCACTGCCGCCACCATCAGCAGCACTGGGCGCACTGAGTGACGCAAAGAGGCCGGACAGCGCCATCGCCGCCGCGCCGCACGCGCCGTTCACGCTGCACTTCTGCTCTTTGACGCACGTGAACTCTATTGAGCCGCCCGATGAGCATGCATCGACCACGTGCAGCTTCCGCGTCACGACGCTTGTGAGGCCGCCGATTGCACTCGTAGCCATGTACGTTACCTGAGTGATAGGGTGGGATGTGTTGTGAGCAGTGAAATGCACCTGGGGTGGTAGTTCTTTGCGGTTCGTAACAACGGGGGGGCTGTGCTGGTCGGCTATGTGTGCAAGCCTTGCTGGCTACTAGCTTTTTCGGGTCTTGTGTTTTTACTCAGGGTCTAGGTGCTAGGTAGGACAATGGTAGGTGCTAGGTAGCGCAACGGTACCGTTGTGCCATGTACGGGACCTGAGAGGGTGGGTGCGGGGATAGGATGCGCGTGAGCGCGAGGCGTGTTTTGATGGCTGTGTAATGCATCTCCATTGTCGGGGAGGCACGCACCGTTGAGACCACCCGTCGCTGATTGTTTAGGCGGCTCAAAGTTTGGGCCACCTTAGGGCATGCACACTTGGCAGGCTGGCACTCACACATGCTTACGCTTCTGGGCACACGTCTGCCGGGACTGCCCTGCCACACACACACACACACACACACTCCACCACCCCCCTGCCCTGGCCCTGGCTCAGCACCACTCACCACCAGCGGCGCACGTGGGTCTGTCGTTGCGTTGGTGAAGTTTGCTGCCGGAGCAGACAACACCACCACGGGCACCAGGCCCGCGCCCGCGTCAGTCGCATACGCGCCTGGGTCGGACCACTTGCCAGAGTAGAGGTTGAGCGTGACGACGGGGTCCCCCAGCAGCGTGATCACAGGGGGCACGCGGTACATCACCATCATCGACTTCATATCAGTGGCGGGCGGCTGCTGCGCGGCCGGTGGCGGCGGCGGCGGCGCAGACGCACCGGGCGGCAGCGGCGGGGTTGCAGCATAGGTGTCCATAGAATCCCCGTAGTCGATCACATCAACGAGCACCGCCGGCGGCGGGGTTGGCGGCGACAAGGGCGCGAACAGGCGGCTGAGGAACGTTGTGGGTGGAGGCGACGGCGGCGGGGGTGACGGGGGTGGCGGTGATGGCGGGGTGTGTGGTTTGGGGGGCGATGGCGGTGGAGAGGGGGGTGGTGGGGAGACGGGGGCAGAGGAGGGGGCAGGGGAGAGGAGGGGGGGCGGGGAGGGAGGAGGAGGTGTGTGGGAGAAGAGGGCAGGGGAGGGGGGGAGGGGGAGGGAGGCGGCGGGGAGGGGGGGGGAGGGAGGCGCAGGGGAGGGCGGGGGCGAGAAGGGCGTGCACGATGGCGTTGCAAAGACGGGGCCTTCGTCGCACGTGCTGTTGATGGAAGCCATGATGTCGCAGGGGCTTGAGGCGTCGTGGCCAGACGCAACCAGCATGGGAATAAGGCCAGTGTTGTTTGCTGCCGCAGCATCGCACACGCTCTTCGACTGGCCTGGGCTGCAACCAGCACATGCCACGATGCACGTCCGGCTCGAGGAGATGTCTGGAGGGGTGCACTGAAACGACGGGCTGCCATTCGTTTTGCGGAGGAATGTTGACATCTCTGTACAAGTGTCGGCCGTGGGCACAGCGGGCGCATCCGGGGAGGGAACGCCGTTAGTGGTAACGCAGATGGAGTGGCACATAAGGCACGCGGGTGGGGGAGGGGAAGGAGAGGGAGGGGGGGGGGAGGGGTGGGGGGGAAAGAAAGGAGCAGCGGCGGAGGAAAGAGGGAGGCGGGAGGGGGGATGGGGGTGCGAGGCGGCAAGGGATAAGGGGGAGGAGGCGCAGGAGAGGGAAGAAGGTTGAGGAAGGGGGAGGGAATAGGGCTGGAACGGTGAGGGGGGGGGGGGGGGGGGAGGAGAGGAAGGGCTCGGCAAGGGGAAGAGGGAGGGGGTGGGAAGGGAGGGAGAGGGAGGGGGGTGAAGGCGGGGGAGAGAGGACAAAGGGTGGGGAGGGCAAAAGATGAAGGGGGGAGCGGAGGGAGGGGGAGAGAGAGGGGGGAGTGGGCGGGGGAGAGGGCGGGGGCGAGGAGAGAGGGGAGCAGGGAGGAGGAGGGGGAACATAGGAGGGGGGGAAGGGCGAGAGAAGAAGGGCGGAGCGGAGAGGGCGAGGGTAGAGGGAGGACAGGGGGAGGAAGGAGGGGAGGAGGAGCGGGGAGGCGGGAGAAGAACGAGGGGAGGGAGGCGAAACAGAGGGGGGAGGGAGGTGGTGCAGATGAGAGGTACAGGAAGGAGAGGGGCAAAGGCAGAGACGAAGTAGGCGAGAGAAGAGGAGAAGGAGAGGTCGCGGGGGGGAGCGGGTGGAAAGTCGAGATCGCACAAAAAGAGGCAGAAAAGAGGGAGGGCAAAGCAGGAAGAAATGCAGCAGAAAGAGAAAGAGTGTAGAAGAAAACAAAGGATGAAAACCACGGAGAAGAGTGAGCAGCAGCAACAGAAAAGAATGAACGAAGAAAAAAAAGAAGAAGAGCAAGGGAGAGGGGAAGGGAGAGTATAAGGAGAGAGCCGGTGGAACCGAGGTGCGGACGAGAGGGACAGAGGGAAGAGGAAACAAGGGAGAGTGAGGGAGATGAGAGGGGGAGAGAATGTTAAGAGGAGTAGGAGAAGCAGATGCGTGGAGGAGGAGGAGAAGGGGTGAGGGAAGCAGGGGGGGGAGCAGGTCAGGAGTCGATGTGAGGAGGGGGGGGAAGGAGAGACGAGCAGGGAGGGAGGGAAAAGGAGGAAGGGCAAAGAGAGGGGAGAGACAGTAGGAGACAGGAGGGAGAGGGGGGGAGGAGAGGGAGGGACAGGTGGCGACGAGCAAGAAGGAGGACTGGGAGAGGAGAGAGGATCAAGAAGGGAGGGGAGGAGGGAAGGTGACAGAGCAGAAGGTGGAGAAAGAAAAAGGAAGGAGACGGGGGAAGGGAGGAGGCCGGTCAGATAGAAGAGCGAGGGGGAAAGGAGGGGGGAGAAGGGATCGAGGGGTGAAACGCGTGAGAGGGACCGCTGCCTGGGAGCAGGAGCTGGATTAGACGGAATCACGAGGCAGGGGCGACGGCGGGAAGAACGAGGGAGGGAGGACGACCCAAAGGGAGAGAGAAGCTTAGCGCAAAGAGACAAAAAAAAAGAGACACAATAAGAGGGAGGGAGAGGTAACGCAACGGTGGCCAAGGAGAGAAGGAGGAAAGGAAGAAAAGCAGAGGGAAAATCAAAAGTAAATGGGAAGAAGAGGAGAGTCGGCAGAATAAAACAAAAACAAAGCGGCCAGGGAAAAAGATGAAAATAGAGAACAGAGTAAGACACAAACACGAACAAACAAAGACATTCTGACACAAAAAAAAGAGTAACACATAAGAAAAAGATAGAAGATGAGCAACCAAACCCCGGGGGCACTAAAAGCACGCAATCCAAATCCATGCTAGAACAGCGCCGACAGGAACTAAAAGGAACTGGACTCAGGAGAACGGGACTCGAGATAAGGATTCTTTTTTTTTTTTTTTCAGAGGCCAACGTTCCACTCAAGCAACGCAGGCATGCCGACACCTAAGCGACAGCAACACAGGAAACAAAGAGGAAACAAGAGTCCCGTTTTTTTTTGTATTTTTTTTCAGAGGCCAACGTTTCACTCAAGCAACGCAGCCATGCCGACACCTAAGCGACAGCAACACAGGAAACAAAGAGGAAACAAGAGACCCTGGTGTTGGAACGGAGACTCCCGAAGGCACGGCCGGAGCCGTGGCGGACCCTGAAAACACAGGGACACGCAAGCCAATCCATCGAGAGCACCAGAGCCGACAGGACTTAAAGGAACTTGGACTCGGGGAAACGGGACTTGAGGATAAGGAAGACGAAGGACACGGACACGAGGGAATGGAAGTCAGGAAACTCGAGGCACGTGGGACAATGGAACGATGAGGGAACGACTGGAAGAAAAGGCGGGGAAGGAGGGAGAGAAGGGCACGGAGGAAGGGGG